>JABWPP010000050.1:197369548-197969548 GCA_016920855.1 Puya raimondii | reverse complement strand
TTGCTGCAGTCTGGGACTTTCTGGTCTGATATGTTTTGTCCTGCGAAAGCTTCTAAGAAGAATTAGAAGAGTGCTACCAAGTAAAAACTGCCTTGAGAGCTACTGTAGATTGGCTAATCAGAGAGTTGATTATGAAAAATCTCAAATATAACATCCTTAATTCGGTTGGGTTTATCTCAGATTGGGAGTCGCACCTTTCAGGAACTCAGATGCATCTTTTCAGCAATGGCATAGTGCTTCGAAAAATAAATTAGTCAAAAGAAGAAAAAAAAAACAAAAAACTCAATTATATCCAGTTGCCAAGAACAGAAAAGTACGCACATTAGTAATACACCACTGAATATCATGATTTTGTGTAATGAAATACTCGTACGTTTTTACATGAGCAACTATTTTCTTCTTTTTGCAGCTACTTACCATTGCAGTAACTGCGATTACAGCTAGGAATTAATAGAATTAATAAAAAGAGCCTGTGTTCTTAAAACTCGAAAACGTTAGTCCTCTTGCCGAAAACCAGGCTAGATTCCAATTGATATCAGTTTCCACCTCACTCAGTTAGTAGATATGGAACAGAGCCGATCGACCGGTTGAGTTCATCTTCATTCTTTCAATTCAAGATAGAAATTCTTCACTTGAAGAAGATTTGTTGGTTACTACCTGAATAAAACACTCTTCTTTTCCTTTTCTGCACCATTGATACGTATCAGATCCTCAAGAAGGAGCAAATTCTGATGGTGCCGATCTTTTGTCCGATCTGGCTCTCAAATTCATCCTAGTTCTCAAATTGCTACTGTTTTTCTTGGGATCCGCTCTTCTTGGAATGGACCGCTGCATGATGCGGATTGGGATCCCACCAAGATTAAAATCTTCCTTGAGAGACTTTGTTAAGAACCTCATATCAGTATCTGAAAGCTGTGCCTTCCCACTCAGAAAGGCAACGAATGTAGGCGGCCGTGCTTTGACCTGAGTGAAGTACTTCACCTTCGGTTGGGTCGCTTGATCTTTCCACGAATGCCTGCTCATAACCTGTTAGAACCAAACAAAAATATGAAAAAAAAAAAATCTCCGAAAAAAGCAAGAAATCACCATTTTTTTTTATTTTGATAATCACTCAAACCATGTAATAAGTTATAACTAGTAATCATAAGCGTGGCAAAACCGGAATATGTATTTAAATAGCATAATGGTCAGAGAGTTATGTAGTATTTCCCCAATTAAATGCCAGTTTGGCTTCATGGAATAGCATCTCTAGTTCAAAAAGCAGCAGCGAGGCATTTTGGCAAAAGTGGGGATCTTGTTGTGGATCTGTACTGGTTAGCTGAATTGAGTTTCTAAACCCTTAGGCAAAAGCTCCAATTTGAACGATCTGCTTCTGATGCAGCCAAAAGCTGTCGGTGAGGATGTTAATGAAAGTGCCGCCAGTGCTTTTTGAACAGTTTACACAATAACACTTCTGCAGAAGCTCAACCAGGCCGAAAGAGCCACAAGGGAAATATAACGAGATGCTTCTGAACAAAGAGTAGTTTTCCAAAGAGAGTTGGCATCTATACTTAGGATGAGCGGTATTTAAGGAAATACTCTTTTCTCTGTCATTTATGGTTTACTATAAAATCCGCAAGTGAGAAAATGATAACATAGTTAAGATAGATTACCTTACGCAACCAGCGATTAAGACGTGCAGTTGGCAATCTTAAGCACCATTTTTCATAAGTATCTATGAGCTGATGCATGACGGCAACTCGTCCCCTTCCTTCCAATGCAGAAACAAATACAACTGGTATCCCAGTGACCTGATAAATTAAGTGATATATATATATGAATGCGGATTACAGATACTTGGAACTTATTTCTGCTGGGGAACAGACAAATAGATTAAAAAGCTGAAAGTAGCATGATCACAATCTTCTCCGAAATGAACAATTTACAGACTTTTGGTTGGCTGAATAATTCTTTAAATTATTGCTATGCACGAGAATTAATAAAAAATCATAAGAAAATCACTACGAAATATGAATTAGCTATTTCCCACTAGTCCAAGGTGAGAAAAGTCTGGCAAATAGTAGTCGTGTTTCACACAAAACAAACACTGACTAAGAAATGCACTTGATTGCACTTCAAATATCTTTTAAAAAAATGCGATTAGAAATTTTTTAATTTCACTGCACCATAAATCCAAAACTCTAGGAGTACAACTTGATTTAAAATGTAAAAATGTTAAATTCATAACCATTGAAGTAGGAAAAAAAAAATACATAAGAAATTATCCCGCCAGCATGATGCATATTATGGCTGAATATACACACCTGAGGTATGACAGTCTGAATTTCCTTAGGAACTGCTTCCATGACTTTTCCAATTAATAAAGAGTTTCTTCTAAGAAGATCCATCTTGTTTACAATCACGACCAGTCCACGACCTTCTTCAATCGCTTGCCGTGCTATAACTACTTCTGCATGTTTCATACTGCTCTTAGCTTTTGCAATCTACATATCCAGAGAAACACATTCAAATTTTATTGAATCACCAGCAGTTGATGATGTTAATAGAATAAGAATCCAAAGCATAAAGAGTAGTCTTGAACTATTTTATGTGGTAAGTTGGAAAAGAACAAAATCAGTAAGATTGGTTGCTTTCATTTGTCAATAATCTGGGCTGCGTAGTAAGGCTTCTAATTACATGCTAATAAAATTTAGTAAGAATCACAGAAAAAAAAAAAAAAGGTTCCATACCTCTTCTCCATCAAGCACTAAAGCTACAACGTGAGCTCTCATAAGGTTCTTTCTTGACTGTACGATGCTTAATGATGCTGGCCCCTTTTCTTGCCCTGATCTTTGTAACCAACCTGCAGTGTCCACCTGAACATTAAAAATTACTTGATCAGTGAATACAGCATTCACATGCTTCTATAAGAATATCCAGAGTTCTACAAGCCTGCGACAATGCTACACATACAGATAAAAATCACAACACGCAAAACCACATGTCTAAACTGAAGAGAAAAGGTGTTTGAAGTTGTCAAAAGAGTATGAGAGGACAAATGGTATTTTATCCCTAAGTAAAAGGATATTATTTGAACCTCCGAATGGAGGAAATAGTAAGAACATATGGAAATACAGGAAATACAAGAAAAAACCAGTAGACCAACATAGCTGAGAAGCATATATAAAACCTGCTAAGTTACCAAATAGACAGTCCTGTTTTCGAATTGAAATTGAGCTCGAATTGAATCCCTTGTTAAGCCAGCCTCTGGCCCAACCAGAACCCTTTCTTCTTGTAATAAGGTATTCAGCAGAGTAGACTTCCCAACATTAGGACGTCCAACAATTGCAAGTTGCATAGGTAACTTGCTCTCTTCGTTATTCTCCGTTTCAGACATAGTATCCTCTTGGTTATCCTCATCTACAAGAATCAAAAGGGATGAGTTATAGACTAAGTTATATCGCGAACGACCAAAAGAAAGCTTGTATAGCTTAACTTAATGAGATGCCTATATCATTAAATAGAGGATTGGCTATGACTTGTGACTTCTACTCAACTAAATCATAACATAAACAAAAGCATAACCGTGGAGTTCGTCCAACAAATTGAAACAATTCATACTGTGAGTCCAGATTTCAATTGATGCAATCTTTACTGCATTCCATATGCTCCTCTTTCTAGTGAATCTTCTGACAATTTATAGCCAAAGATCTATCCTACTGAAATTTAAAATAAAATTAGGTGACATTACTAGCAGAATAGCATGGTAAAAGCATAGTTGAAGAGAACTGCATCGCGAAAGTTTCGAAATGAAGTCAAAAAGTAAGTTACAATCAAATTTGCAAAGAGAAATGTTTTGATGGAAACATCTTCACTTATTATAATAAATTATGCAAGCTTCAGATTCATGATCCACATACATATTTTCCAATTTCTGTATGATCTGAACGTCATTCTTTTCAACCATGCTAATGTACGAGTTGGAAATATCGCAGTTCTACAAACAATTACTTAACAGTGAGTCGCCTTCAAATTTTAGCTTTCTATAAACTCTACAAAAGGTCATGGATAATTACAGACATACTTTTTGGAAGTTGAAGCATATAATCCTCCAACATTGGGCGGAGGATCTCATAAAGCTCTGCCATTCCCAAGCCAGTCTCTGCAGAAATGGCAATTGGGTCACCAAATCCTAATGCATAGGCCTCCCCAGCCGCTGCAGTAATAAGGCCTCGCTCATCAAGCGACTCGGATTTATTCATTGCAACGATGGTATGGACTCCGCGGGCGTGCCTCCTCAGCCACTTCCCAACTTCAAGATCGAGGGGCTGCAGCCCATCCCTGCAATTCGATATATACCTCATTGGCATTTCTTTAATTTGAAGCTTCCCTAAATTGAGTGTCTGTAACTGTAATTGAACTTGAAATATTTTTATTTAACTACCTAACCTTACAGTTTATTTGATTTGACTACCTTTCTGTAAGTAATTATTGTATTTGAGCTTTTTTAATGGAATATGCCATCACTTGACAAAATATTCTTTGAATTTCCGAGGAAATGCTTAACTTATAATAGAACTTGACAGAATTTTCAGGAATCAACAATAAATAACAGGTTAGGTGGAAAAATCAGAACTCTTGAAGTGCGGATAGCCGTTACAATTTTAATTCTGCTAAGTTCTGTGTGTTTTTCCCTAATAACTAAGCAGGGAGAGATCAAACATCAATATGGGATCAAGAAGAACAAGAAACCAACCTCACATCAATCAGAAAGATGGCGAATTGGGACCTTGCAATCACATTTTCTGTCATCCCGGCCGTCCTGCTAAGTATACTCCCTGAAGTAGCCGCAGTCTCGAGGCCAGCGGAATCCAAAACCCTAAATCTCAAATCACCCAACTTGGCGATCCCTTCTCGGACATCGCGTGTGACGTGATCGCCAGGAGTGTTGTAAACGAGAGCCTCTCTCCGCCTAATCAACCTGCAAGGTAAGAAAAAGACGTGGAAACTAATCACATCGACTGCTTGATTGGCCGGCAGCAATTTGAAGCATTCGCTTTTCTGCAGCTGCAAACTGTTGAGACAGATTTTATTTAATAATATGTTTGGCAAGCTCCCAAAAAAGCTATTTTTCCTTGATAAAGCAGAAGCTGAATATTGTGTTTGGTAATCAAAATGTTAAAAGCTTCTTCAGTTGCAAGAATCCAAAATAAGCTTTTGAGTCCTAAAAATCATAATTTCCAAAATTGGAGCTTCTCCTTCTACCTGGAACAGGGAGATGTTGGGGCAAACTCAATGTAAAAAGCCATTCATGGTACCGAGCAGCTTTACACTAATAGCACTTCTTCCGGAAGCTAAAATTCAAATTACCAGGATATGCCAAAAGAAGCAAAAACCCCAAAAACCCTACTTTTGAAGATTCTCACCGATTGAACAGCGCCGACTTTCCGACATTGGGCCGACCCACTAGAATCACGGTCGGCAGAAGCGTTACATCGACCTTCGTGAAATCAAACCTCGCTTTCCTCTTCGGCGACTTCTTCTTGCTCCTCGGCTTCTCCGGCTCCGGAGAAGAACCCATCAACGGCGATTCCCCGAGTTCGCCGCCCGCGATCGGACCGGCGCAGAATCCCGCGGCGGGAGCGTAGAACCACGGGGACGGCGAGGGATGAGAGAGGCCATGGGAGGGGTTAAGGGAGGATCTTGTAATGAGGGCTTTGGGGAGGTTACCGAGAAGGGGAGGAGGAGGAGGAGGGATTGCGCCGAGCGCCGCCGCCGCGAGGTGGAATTGGGCGGGGAGGCGGCGGAGGGTGTTAGGGTTTCGGCGAAGAAGAAGAAGAGATCGAAAGAGGGAGCTCACCATTGATGAGGTTGCGAGCGTAGTGGTTACGAGAGGACGAAGACGCAAAATGTGAGAGGGGAAGGGTTTAACAGTTTAGAAGGAAAAGAGAAAATTGTGAGGCGAAAAAAAAAAAAAAAAATCTTATATACAACAGCGAAACGTGAAGACACAAAATGTGGAACTTCATAACTGTGTTGTACGCTTCGAATCGTATGAAATGAATGATAAATTTAAATTCTAAAGTGAAACAAAGTCATAAAATAATTCAAAATAAATAAATAAATAAATAAAAATTCAGATCACAATGGGTTAGAGTGCAGTAGCTTTTAAATAATTTTACCAATCAGAAAATCTGCATTGGATGAATGTCCCAAAGCAGAAACTGCACAACGAAGTGTCCGTTAACATCAGCACAGTTAGCAGAAAATCTCTAGTTAAGCATTTAACAAAAAAATATAATTATAATAAGCTTAAATTTTACCACGCTTAATTTTTTTTTTCCGATTTATTAGATCCTGATTCTAGATAAGCGTTTATCTTTTACATTAGGACAGGGGCGTAGGACTCGTCCAAAGTGTTGTGAAGCAGGCCAATTTTTTACTTCATTTTCTTATGATTTTATTTATTTTAGGGTAAATTACACTTTTGATCCCCAAAGTATGAGGCGTGTGCACCTTTGACTCCAAACTTTAATTTGTTATAATTTTTATCTCAATCTTTCTGAATTATTACAATTAAATCTTACAATAAAATTAATTAAATAAATATTAATAAATTATTAATGTAGAAATTATATAACATCTTAATTATTATTGTATCATCTATCATAATACTTTCAAGTCACTTCTACATCAATAATTTGTCAACATTTAACCAATTAAATTACATTATAAAATTTAATTGAAAAAATTCAAAAAATTGAGCTAAAACTTACAATAAATTAAATATTGAGGACGAAAGTGTCACTCCTCGTAGTTTGAGGACCAAAAATGTAATTTATCCTTATACTATTATGTAGTAACACCATATGGCCCTCCCATTAACCGTCCATTGAACAATGAAAATGTCACGTACCACAGAGGATCAATACAAAGCACAAAGCCACAAACAAGCACAAAATAGATCCGTAACTCACTCTCGTCATTTCTAATATACCAATGAATAATCCAAACGATATAACAAAATAATCACGACGAAATAAATAATTACGAGTGTTTCAATGTAAATGCGCTAAAGCACAATGAGTATTTAAAAGTTCTCCATTAATTTATACAAAACCAGGGCTTGAGATTTATCAGTAACTCTTGGGACAAGCAAGATGGTTATCTCATCAGATATGGCAACAGAGCACAATAGTGATATAAATCTCATACCCCATACCCTGGGGGCAACTGCAACTAGCACAATATTTTGAGAAAGTAGAGGATTTTTTGGCATAAAAGGAAATCTGAAGATACATGATACATCATAATTACAACATAACCTATCCTAAGACCCTGACGACAACTGTAATAATTTACATTAAGAGGTAAATTAAAGACATATATTAGCCTAAAAAGAAAAAGATCAGCAGTTAACCACCCCATTGACCAGATTAATCGTGTGCTTCAGTTACTCAGAATCACTATCGCCTTCTACGAAACTATACTCCCTCGCCCCATCAGGCCGGAGAATTACAGTCCCTGCATTCTCTTCGCTCCATTCTATGCCTTCCTTCTTCGCAAGCCCAATTACCTGTAATAGACATGAAGTCATGTATAAACTTAGTTAAAAGCTAAGAAAAGAGATTAAGAATTGGGAAATCTTTTCCGATTATTATGTCCTATAAGAAGTCATGGAAAATTTGTGTAATTATATCTCCTCAAGATTTCCCTACATATAAAAGCTACCTTTATACATATTTAGGAAGAAACCATATAATCAACAATTGCCTAGCAACGGAAAAAAAAAAGGAGGAAAAAACTGGGGGGAGAGCAGGTACAAATTACATAGTAACAAAAGAAAGCAAAAGAAAGATAGCACCGCAAAATTTTAAATCCAATAGAAAGCATATGATAGAGAAAAATAAAAAGCATGCCAATAGGTGACTTCATTATTGAATTTTCGTCAAAACAATTTTCCCATACGTTTTATGCACTTTTTTGTCCCCATACTAGGATAGGTATGATTGGTCTTTCTTTTTTAACATTTATACTATTAGACCTGGGGAACATTTTACTATCTTTCATTAAGAAAGAGAACAGATGTAAGCTAGCTTGTTTCTTACCGAGCACTTTAACTTTCCCCTGCCAACACCATCTACACCACATCCAGTGATAACTCTGAGGAAATGGACAGCTAATTGAAAGAAACAAGCATTCGATTGGTAAAAGGAAACAATTTAAATCCTAACACATGCAAGTAAAAAGCACCTGTAAGCAGAGACCCAGGAAATTGACATTACAAAGTATCTTGTGCTTACAAGGAATATATGAAAACAAAAGTAGGTGAAGCTTCAAAAGCCCAATAGCTTGTTTGACATGCTGCCCATGTAAGTCGATAGTGACTGTATTTCTTATACTTCTGTTTCTGCATACACAAAGAAAATGTTACGAGGGATCTCTAATGAGAGAGAGAACTAGCCTGGTGCAATTACCTAACTTCAAAAATCTCTCGACTGGCTTTTTCATCAGCTTCAAGGGCCAACTCACGAAAGTATTTGCCCTAAAACATAGAAAAGGTAAGCCATTACTTGCACATAAATTAGAATAATCTTGTCGCAATCAACAAAGAATGTTTCTACTTGAACCATAGATAGCATGGATACGAAGTGTATTAACAGCACAATGCGGAAATATATGGGCAATAAACAGACTAACTAAGCAAAGAGTAAAACAGAAAGAGAAAAAAAACAAGTATTTTTGGATGGCTTCAATTCTCCTAGGAATAACTAAAGCTAAAGTTATGTTTTAATTCGCACATTATAATCATGACAGTTGCAATCGTAGATTAGGATAACGAACAGATTGACCAGAATCTTTTTTATTTTTTGCCACTCAATTTTGAAGGATGCTCAACAGAATTTAATAAGCCTTCAAAATAGTATTTTAAACTGATGTGACAATCGAAAATATAGTTAGACATATGTATGATTCAGAATGATTACCAAGCACCGACTAGCATGAAGTTACTTCAACTTAAGAAAAAAAAGAAGAAACCAAACCTTCTCTGAAAGATGAGAGGCATAAGCACGTTCCCCTCTTGAGTACGCCAACGCAGCCTATAAACGAGTTGACATAACATTTACATGATAGAAAATACTACTTAGAAGCTCTCTTTGGGCAGCACAACTGGTACACTAAGTACAACTGTACCATAACTGTATCTTACTTTCTGATAGTACGTTTTCATCGTGTCCCAATGCTTACTGGCAACACCGCGGAACTCCTGATAACCATCTCCTTTGCCTACAACAATAATTGTCAAAACATTTGCATCAGCAATTCAGCACCACTAAACAAAATGAATCCGCAAAACAATTTACAAACTTGTAGCTATATAGACTAGGCCATTTGCAAGCTATCAGAGAATCACTTTCAGAAAGATAAATAAAAGAGTCACACACGCCTTTTTATTTTACAATGCGAGAGAGAGAAACATTTTTTGCGGACTTATCCAAGTTCAGATCAAAAGCTTATATGCAACATGCATACAATTAAATGACTAAAAAGTAGGTGATTATTCAAATCAATCTTCGGTTTTTCTGAGTGTGCACCTATCATTAATAATTTCTCAAAACAAGAGCTAATTGTATGACTGATAAAAAGGCTAAAAAGGCCTCCTGCCTATCCACTAGGTTTTTAGGTTCAGAGAACTGTGATATTGCACTTACCTTGTCAATATGCAAGCACTATTTCGTCATGGTTACTAAATTGTGCATAATTTTAGAATCTAGCTAAACATCTAATGTCCTTTTGAATTTTAGCTCAATAGATAACCGCAGTAATAGTGGTACACCATAATGACAATCATATTTTAACCAGCAGAAGATTCATAATGTATACAGCTATGAACACAAAGTGAAGAGTCGCACAGAATATTTTGGATGTTATGTGAAAAATAAACCCTTCTCAAAGACAAAATGAACATCGTCTGACAGAATACTTTGGATAATTATGTATTATAATGTAAGAGTAATATTACCGAATGGCCTGAGGGCACACAAACCAATATTCTGTACGACTTGTCACTGCCATAATTATCATTATACAGATAACACTAGCATGAAGGACAAACTTTCAGTTTTAGAGGAAAACAAATCGTATTTAACATATAATTTTAACTACTATCTTAAAAACTAGCAGTGAAGTGCCAAAAAAAGATACACAGAAAAGAAATCTCTCTCTCAGATAAAGAGGCTAAAGAAATCTCTCTCTCAGATAAAGAGGCTCCTACTGTCCTACACATATGCTAAGGTAGCTTTTCGAGTTTAATATGATAGATGAAAAAGGAAATTTACCACTTATAGTTTTTTCTCCAGTATCTACGATGTGGGGAGAATTAAATTCCAACCCTTGCCCAAATGATTCTAGCTTCTTTACTACCTTCTTCCAGTTCATACGATTCGGCTCATACTTCGGATACTCAGTAACACCAAACAACGACTCCAAGATTTTATGTTGCATTTCAGATTTCCCCATCGTTGGAATATCTGAATCAGGAAGATCCTTCATGTAGTGTCTAAAACATCAAAGAGAGATAAATGCATCATTAAATCATAACGCACATCCATATATACATATATACATATACATAATCTTCAAAAATATGGGAGATCATGAGTGTGATGCATATAAAACAGGACGCTATGATTATTTGGTTCATTTAAAGTGGATAACTCACAAGGTTCAAGATCCAAAACTGGCGATCAGTACTATTAGATGGCAGGTGACCTAAGATCAAGGGTTTAACCTAAAATGAACAATTTTGCCAAATAGTCATATTCTATCAACATCAGGCACCTAATTTAATTAATCATCACGTAGGCCTGAGAAATATTACCATGAAATATTAGTAGTAGAAAAGGAGGTTAAGCAATCTCTTTAACCTTAGGATTAATTACAGCTGAAACTGTGGAAACATTGTACCATCCAACACCTTATTGGATCCCGAATAAGCATCCTTTCTTTCCTCCTATCTGTTCCTCTTTTGAACTCTTTTATTCCAAATTAATTGCATTAAGTCCTCCAATGTTTTTCATCAGACTTTCTACAAATAAAGGATTCCCTAGATGATTGTTTGACTGCTGGTCCACTAGACTTATCCTTGTCATGGAAACGCTGAGCATATCTAAGAAGACTCTTCTAAAGGAGATGATAAGAAATAGTCAGTTGAAAGTAGTGAATCAGAATTCATGGCATATAGCCATGGCCTATTAAGTATTCATCTCATTGAAATACAATAAATGTACTCAAAAAGCCTATTCACAAGAGGATATGAACACTAATGATCCTTACTTAAAGCGAAAAGACATCCCTCATAATGATTAAATGAAGAATAGATAATTTCTATAGGCAATGCTACTTCTATTAGAGTCAATAAAAATGAAGCAACAAAAAGAGTAAGCACACCTGCTAGCATATCCTGCATATTGTGGAAATTCTTGTTCTTTTTCAGATGAATGATAGGTCATCTCACCGGTATTATCTGGTGACTGAGACAAACTAGCATTAAAATAAAAATTATTACAGCAAAAAAGAAAAGAAGCAAGATTAACAATTGCATGCAAGTAAAAGCATCAAAAGTATATTTAAATAGTCCCTCCAATATTTTATCTTGAGAAAGTGAATAACAGTGAGAAAGGAAACAAGAAAATTACAGAGAAAGAAGCAAATTTTCATCCAAATCACACAATGCAGTAGTAGTCAATGGGAACCATCTTCATTTCCCCTCCTTTGATAAGCTGGGACTGATTCACTTGTCACTACCTTTTCAACTAGGAAGATAACATAACTATCTAGGTCGACACCCCCTTCTTTCTTTACAGATAAAACAAGAGGACAATAGACAAAAAATGGATTGCCTGAATGTAGAAGCACTTGCTTTTACTTCTGTTACCACCAGACTCGTCCTTGAACTACACATATACTGGCATGAACAAAAACATTGTATACATGCAAAATAAACTTGAAATTTGGGCAAGATATCCCAATTACAACTGACTGAAACTGCAAAACCAGTATCTATCAGTCAAGCTGCAAATATGGAGTGTACGATTGCAGTTTATCAGTTAATTTAGCAGAATGATACGAAATATAATTTGCTAACCTAATATCAAGCCTGAAGACAGTTATTTTCACATGCTAATGACATGAGAAGAGAAAATAGAAATCAATATTTTATCAAATGAATAAGCACCTGGAATGAGTTTATATTGTTCTCTGGGGTGTTTTTACTGGACATCCCACGGAAGATAATCGAATAATCCATGCAACTCTTTCCATGATTCCCATAGCTCCTCTCCTTCTGTTGGTTGTAGGAGGATGCTGCTAAATCTAGTAACACCTCCAGAGCCTGAAAGAAACTTTAGGTTTTGTAGTTTAATTCTCATACAGTTTCCAGAGTTAGGCACCCTCCAAATGAAATAGAAGGATGTTTCTACTCATTTAGTGATCAAGAATCACAATGTGTAATCTGTAGAAAATCAAAATTCAGCATTTAATGAGGGAAGGATGAAAAACGGTGCCCCTCCCCCTTCAAAAGACAAAAGAAGAAAAGAAGAAAAACAGCTTCATTTAAACTGGTATTAATTGGATTCTTTAATCCAAAATTCCAACTAAAACAGTTAAAATGAAAATTTGGCTGATCTGATGTGAGACCCCAAATTAGTCCTATATATGAGATATAATAGGGCTAAAACTCTCAACCCGGCTTAAGCATTTTCGGCGGTGGCTAGGCCGAAGAGGTTGAGAGAGTTAAGCGTGCTAGGACGGGAGTAGTCCTAGGATGGGTGACCCCCTGGGAAGTTGGGGCGTCACAGTTGGTATCAGAGCCAATTACCAGCCGGAAGTGTGAGATGAGTCTCGGCTGAACCAGGTGTACAGCGGGGAGAGCGAGGCTCTCGTGCTGTTGACTGTTGTGGGTGGAGCGCGGCTCACCACAAAGTCGGTTTAGGCTAGCGAGACGAGTCTCACATCGCCTGGTACTTGTGTGTCTGAGCCTGACGAGGACGTCATGGCTTAAAGGGGGGGAGATTGTGAGACCCCAAATTAGTCCTATATATGAGATATAATAGGGCTAAAACTCTCAACCCGGCTTAAGCATTTTCGGCGGTGGCTAGGCCGAAGAGGTTGAAAGAGTTAAGCGTGCTAGGACGGGAGTAGTCCTAGGATGGGTGACCCCCTGGGAAGTTGGGGCGTCACATCTGAAAGGATAATAAAGAAGAAACCAAGGAAGTCGAACATAGCAAAAAGTAAAGGTAAATCAGCTATTACTACTCTCATGACACAAATTTATTCAATTGAGCTATTTGGCGAGAACATACTACTTAAGAAACACCTCTACATCTTGATTTGATGGGAAAAAAAATAAAAGTTTCTAGTAAGGTGACAATGCATGTAAAATTATTTAAGTACTTGAAGAACATCAAAATTGACAATACCTTCTCAACATCACATCCACATTGACCTGCAATGAAAAAGAAAAAAAAAGTAATGAGCACATGGTACAAAAGTATGAAGCTCAGCGTCAAGCATGCAACAAACATCCTACAATTAGGTACCTCAGAGAGAAAAGTTTGTGCCAGCCATGGAAATAGTTCAAAAGATGCTAAAACATATTGGTATCAAAGAACTCTACGCAATTTAACAATATGGATCGCACAGAACTTTAAATTTCATGCAAGAATAGTGGGATACATAGCACTATCCCTACTCTTTTCTTCAATCAGAACTGCCTAAAAGCACACCTAACACTTGTTGAAGACAATATCGCCCTCATTTCCAATCAACCTCTCCTAACTCACTTATGATCTCTTCCTTGATGTTCACCTCTATTAATGCTTTCTAGACTACTATTTTATCAGTTTGTTTTTGTTGATTCTCTTTTATTTTCTGTACCATGCATAAAGCGAACACTTGTTTCAAACAAAACGAGTATTGGCAGATTTACCATTCACAAGTTAACATGTAAGGCAGTATCTTTGTCTTTTCAATGGCTTTCTGGATATGAGGAATCAAAACCATCGATCAATGATCTCAGATCCTCATAATGCGAAACAAAAATTTTTAGCTGTTTATTTATTTCTTCCCACCTCCATGAACAGTACCTCATGTATCTTAATTACTTAACGACCTGCAGCATATCACTGAGCAGCCCTGAGCACTTCCGCTTGTTCCCTCCACCCATTTTTAAAATCACCATAGGCCAGATAATAGATTGCATGTCCATACAGTACCTTCTGAATCTTACACGACAAACATAAAAAGTATTGTACCTATACTTTCCTAAAATCCAAATTAACAATCAAGAATATTTTCCCCTGAGATACTTAGTATACAACACCCCAAAGGGTGACAAAGTGGAATTATAGCAGCATCTCCTTCCTGAGAATGCATTAATAACTACATGAATCATGAGAGAAGACTCTCCGGCCGTTCGATTAAGAAATCAGCTTAAGGTTACTCCAGTAATTTGCCAAATTGATGTATCCATAGTTATTTGCGTAAAGCAATCCCAATAACGAACAATTCAGGTACAGAAACAGAAAAAGCTTATGAACCCCCAAACGGAGAAGGTGAAAAAAGTAAAAGGTAAAGGATATCTATGCTCACCTAGAACATCTCTGACCACTCCCATTCCAAGATCCGAGCTATCCCCCAGCATCGAGCACAAGAACTGCTCCGCATCCCCCCTCCGCTTCTCTTCCGCCGCCCTCCCCTCCCCGCTCCTCCTCCCTTTGCCGCAAACCGCTACCGGGCTCGAATAGCTCTTCCCGATCACGTCCGAAACCATACCCGTGGCCGCCGCAACCCTCTTGGGCTTGCGCCGCGCTCTCCTCCCGCCACCACCTCCGCCGCCGCCGCCGCCGCCGCCGCCGCTCGACGCCGGCGCCTCCCCGGGGTCCTCGAGATGAGCGCCGAGAATTCCGGCGGCCTTGTAGGCGTCGCCGCCGGCCTCGCGGTACACCGACTCGATCTGGTCGACGGAGACCGAATCGAACGCATCGACCAACCAATCCAGGTCCTTCCTCTCCTCGCCCTCGGCCTTTTCCCCTCCAGCTCCCTCGTCCCCCTTCGATTCAGCGCCGGATCTTTGAGAGGGCGGCGTAGGGGGAGAAGAGGGCTTCGGCTTCTTCTTCCTGCTCTTCTTCTTGTTCTGCGAGGGTTTCATGGCGCGGCGGAGAGGGGGAGGAGGTGGACGACGACGAGGGTTTCTCGTCGGGGGCGATCGAATTGGGGAAAGGGATCGTAACGTGGCGAAGTAGGAGAGGCGGAGAGAGAGAGAGAGAGAGAGAGCACGGGATACAATTCCACAACACGGCGCCCTGAGTCGTCGGTGCCCGAGGATCTCGTACCCAAGCGCACCACCACTCGCGTTTGACCCCTAGTCAAATTTGGACCAAACTAAACCTGATGCGGAGCCCAATCGAGCGCATCAAGATCCGGCTCCAATTAAAGTACACAACCCATAGGGCTAATAAGGCCCATCATCGTTCCGGCCCACTTACCACGGCCCAACAAACCCGTTAAATTGTTAAGGCCTAGTTTAGAAACACATTATCTTGTACCGGATTTGATAGTTCAAAAGATACCTGAAATGGAAATCGATGTTGCCACAGAAGTTTCTGCCACTGCCTAGTTTTTCTGGTAACATCAAAATTAATTTTGACAATATCGATTCTTTTTTTAAATTTTTTTAAATATTTTAAAGTTTTTTTAAAATTAATGTTACAAAATGATAGCAGGAATTCACTAAATTCCTATGAACATGTGAATCCTTTCAAAACGAGTGCAATCAGTTGCATGCATTTGTTTCTACAGGAAACCAACATTGTAGAACAAGTTTCCTTATTTATATAACATAGAGGAAATATGGATACATTTTAGATATGTGCCGGCAAGGACAAGGACGAGGACAAGCCTTATGTGCGCCGACACAGAAAGTACACTACAGCACACCCATACACGCTAGTACACCAATAAGCTGGCCCAATAAACCATCGATCACACCCCAGATTATAATATGTAGCCGTCCATTCCACGTCATAATTCACATGTCCTAATCTGCCAAGTTAATTGCGGCTCCACAGGAGATCATCCTGGGGCAGGAAGTGGCACACCGGTACGCTCCCGGGCTTGACGTTGAGCTTCTTGAAAGCCTCCTCGACCCCAGCCGCCGCATCGGTGTGGCACGCTGCGAGCGCCTCCACCCTTGTCCCGTCAGCGCCAGCCATCAATACGGTGTAGGCGGCCGCCGTCGTCGTGTGGCAGTGGAACACCGCGTACTCGTACTTCATGCCGTGGCATGCCACCAGCTCGGATCCTGGGGTGGACATCTTCTTTACGCTCGTGACGGTATATGCTTGCTTCGGCGTGCCTGTTAAATATAAAATATTAAAATTATATCGTTTTCTAACAACTAAAGTTTTATCTGCTATCACCAGTTGAGATTGATTAGACTGTTTTTCTGTGTGGAGACTCCCCAGTACGTAAAACTTTTTTGGCTATTTTTATTTTTTAGAGAAAAATGGTTATTTCACAATGTTGTACTCTCACGGCCGACTGCGGTGGACACGGCCCGTAAGTCGCGGGTGCCGAGGCTGGCGGTGGCGAAGTCGACCATGGACTTGTTACGGCGATGGGCCTCCAACAAATACGTTCTATATACTTGTTATAGTATATAGAGATCTCCACAAAAGTAAAATAAAAGAGACGAGAGAGGAGGAAGAAGAAATCAAAGAATCTGGGACGTTATCATGGAAGCAAAACAAAATAACTTTATTGAAGGAAAATTAACATTCACACCCGATGCGTCATCCGTACGGTGGCGACCACTAATTAATTAGCGCGGCTCCTTGCGGCCATAACTTCATTAACGCCGGCTTCTCTATTTATAACTAACCACATATAATCCTACTCTAATTAGGTTTCATCTTAATTACAATTTAAATAACCAATCAGATAGAATCAAATAATCTAATCCTAATCTAATTAATCATTAGCATTATCTCTAACACTCCCCCATAATGCTAATGTTCTTCACACCGATCTTTTCTCTTGGCAAAGTATGAATTTATCTAATGGTAGCGACTTTGTGAAAATATCGGCCATCTGCTCCTCGGTTGCACAGTGTATCAACTCGAACCCTTCTCGTGCTTTTTCGATCATCAACCGAACCTGTCAAATCACTATCAGAACAACCAAAATAAAAATCGTTAACGTTAGTATACCACAACCGGTGGTCTCTTGTTCCTTTCGAATATCTCAATATCCTTTTCGCCTTATATATCCACTTTGATCCAATAACTTCTTTTTCTATAGGCAGTTCAATAAGCTTCTGGGTATTATTTTTCTCTAACGCCGCAATTCCTTTATTCGTAATCTTACACCAATCATTAGATTTTGCCGCCTTCTCGAAGGTTTGTGATTCTCCACATTGTGAATACATGCACTGTTCGTATATTTCACGAAGTGATCTTACTTTTCTCGGTGTCGTCTCTGGAGAAGTTTCTGGTGAAATTCGCGGTGAAACTTGTGGTGTTGTTTCTGTACTTGTGGTACTTTCACCATTGTGTCTGTTTTCAGTTGCAGTTTCATTTTTGAGTATCGGAAGTGGATTACCCTGCACTTTTGCGCTCCAATCCCAAGCTTTTTGTTCATCAAATATAGCATCACGACTTATAATCAAGGAGTTAGTAGCAGGATTATAAAATCGATATGCTTTACTTCTTTCGCTATAACCACAAAAATACACTTTCGACTATTATCATCCAATTTTTGTCTATTTTGTGACGGGATATGAACAAAAGCGACCGATCCAAAAATTTTAAAATGTTTTACCTTCGGCTTCCAACCCGTCCACGCTTCATAGGGTGTAATATTCTCCAGCGCTGAAGTTGGACTTCTATTGAGAATGTATGCTGCAGTAGATACTGCTTCTGCCCAGAATTTATTCGGGAGCCCTTTTGCTTTCAACATGCTTTTTGCCATCTCCACTAAACTTCGATTTTTGCTCTCGGCAACGCCGTTCTGCTGAGGCGTGTAACTGGTTGTCAACTGCCTGTGAATACCATTAGCTTCACAAAAATTTTCAAACTTATTAGAGATAAATTCTCCCCCTCGATCTGTACGGAGTGTCCTAATATAATAACCGGATTCATTTTCGACCAAATTTTTAAATTTTTGAAAAACATCAAAAGCTTCGGATTTATTTTTAATAAAATAAACCCAAGTCATCCGGCTATAGTCATCCACGAAAACCACAAAGTAGTAATTGCTGCTGAGCGACGGTGTCTGCATCGGCCCACATACATCTGCATATATCAATTCTAATGGTTCTTTGGCTCTCCAATTGCTCTCTCTCGGAAAAGAGTCTCTGTGATGCTTTCCTAGCACACAACTTTCACATACGGATCCATTATTATGCACCAAAGGTAAACCATCAACCATATTCTTTTTAAATCAAGCCCCTTAAAACTCAAGTGACCATATCTATAGTGCCATAACCAATCATCATCTAGCACTACTTTCATTGCAACATGAACAGGAAAAACTTTATTTTCTGTCATCGGAACTTCAAAAAGTAAATTCCTTTTATTTTTATCTTCATAAATTGTGCACTTAGAATCTTCAAAAATAAGCGAATAACCTTCTTTCAAAAATTGACCCACACTAAAAAGATTGGAATTCAGTCCGGGAACATACAAGACATTATTTATTTTTTGAATTCCAGAAATATTTACCTCAATTGTACCTCTTCCGTGCACGTTATGGACATAGCCGTCACCCATTGTTACGCGGCCTTTAACTGATTTATCCAAATTAATAAAGTTTTCTTCTTTTCCTGTCATGTGACTGCTACAACCACTATCAACATACCAAATATTATTAGCAGCTTTTTCTAATGAACGACATGCAAAAAGTACATTATCGTTTTCATTATTTTCATGAGCAAAATTAGCGTTTTGCTGTTTCAATCGACAAAACCGCTCGATATGGCCAAATTTTTTACAATAATAGTATTGAATATTTCTACGATTATGGGGCTGATCGTTACCTCCGTAAGTTCTCTGATTTTGATTACCTGATCCTTCACCGTTTCTGTTGTTGAAACCACCCGATCTACCGCCGCGGCCTCTACCTTGGCCACGACCACGGACTCTACCATGGTCACCATATGCTGAAGCTTGACGATTGAAAGTATCTGTACCACTTTTTTCATCGCTTTTCGATTCGCTTTGAAAAGCATGCTCAGAAAAATTTTCAGTTCTATCTTTACGTTCCTCATGTGCCAAAAGAGAACCAAGAAATTCACTACAAGATAATTTAAATAAATCTTTTGCCTCTTCTATAGCAGAAACTACATCACCATATTTTTTCGTCAAACTTCTTAAAATTTTTTCGACTACTGTTTGATCAGTAATCTGTTCACCATAAGTACGCATCAAGGTAACTAATTCCATTACTCTAGAATAAAAAGTATGAATATTTTCATTTTCTTGCATAAAAGAAGTTTCAAATCTTCTTTTTAAAGTTTGAATTTTAACTCTGAGTACCTTTTCGTTACCTTGGTATTCCTTCTGCAATATATCACATGCTTCTTTCGATCGAGTAGCACCGGCAATGTGAGAAAATATCGAGTCATCAACTGATTGCTGAATAAAGAAAAGCGCCTTCGCATCTTTTTTCAGATTCTCTCCGGTTGCTTCCTTGCATCCATTTTCTACAAAATCCCATAAATCTTGGGATCGCAGCAACGTCCGTATCTTCACGCACCAAAAATCATAGTTGTCCCCTTTGAATATTGGGAATCCTTGCGCACCTCCGTTAGCGCTGTTAAACGCCATCGGTACCTTCTCCTCTCGAAAACTTGGCTCTGATACCACTTGTTACGGCGATGGGCCTCCAACAAATACGTTCTATATACTTGTTATGGTATATAGAGATCTCCACAAAAGTAAAATAAAAGAGACGAGAGAGGAGGAAGAAGAAATCAAAGAATCTGGGACGTTATCATGGAAGCAAAACAAAATAACTTTATTGAAGGAAAATTAACATTCACACCCGATGCGTCGTCCGTACGGTGGCGACCACTAATTAATTAGCGCGGCTCCTTCTTGCGGCCATAACTTCATTAACGCCGGCTTCTCTATTTATAACTAACCACATATAATCCTACTCTAATTAGGTTTCATCTTAATTACAATTTAAATAACCAATCAGATAGAATCAAATAATCTAATCCTAATCTAATTAATCATTAGCATTATCTCTAACAGGACTCGAGCAAGGTGGCGCAGAGCTTGGCCTCGCCGGCGAGGGCTGGGGCCTCGCACTCAGCGAGGGTGGTCTTGATGGCGTCGGCCCTCGCGGAGGCAGCGTCGACGGAGAGGCGGGAGAGTATCTCCGGGAGCTTGGCGGAGGAGAAAGGGATCGAGTCGGAGACGCGGCGCGGGAGGAGCGCGGCGGCGGCGGCGGAGGCGGTCCGGGTGAAATGCAGGGTCATCTTTGAGCCCGGGTGCAGGTCCTTCTCCAGGAAGAACACGGCCCCTACTTCGTCTACGTTCGTTCAGGTGGTTACTTTCCCTGTAAAAACATGACCATTGAGTTTCAAAAGAGAGATAAATATTTTAAAAATATACATAATATATAGACATATAATTTTTATCTCACTGAATGTAATATATATATATATATATATAGAGCTTGACTGGGTTATTATCGGTAGTAAACCGTCATGTTTACTATCGATTTATTTTCGATGCTGGAGCTTTCAAATTGACGATCGGCACCGTTGAATATGATCTAGACCATTTAAACTATATAGAAATCAAATTTCATACTTTTTTTATATCATTAACAGAACGATCAAAGGGTTACAAAATCTGTAATTTTAATGGCCGATATGGTGTGTTTGCTCGTTTAACGGTATAGAAGAATCCAAATCAACTAAATTTTTGTTAGAAAATTCTTTGAACTATTTAAAATAAGATCTGTACTCTTGATCTTGATTACAAGACTTCTATCATCACTTTTTATAGGATATTCATTTTCAGCCATTCATTTTCTGTTCACTTGATGGACAAGAGAACAATATCGAAAAAACGTAAAATTTAATTTCCAGATAGTTTGAATAGTCTAGATCATGTTCAACGGTGCCGATCGTCGATTTGGAAGCTCCAGCATCGAAAACAAATCGGTAGTAAACCGCTCGGTTTACTACCGATATATATATATATATATATATATATATATATATATATATATATATATATATATATATCGTAAAGCTATTATATTTAAATGTTACTTTTTTCCTCGTAGTTTGGAGATTAAGATAAAGTTGTTCTTTTGAGTACTTCAATTTTTGTCTCTTCATTTTTCATTTTTCTTTCCTTCATTAAAACTTTCATTCTAAACATGGAAAGATGAATTTCTTTTCCAAATTATTATTATTATTTTGTGTGTGTGTTTTTTCAATCAAATAGACCAAAATGGCATTAATTTGTTTTCTTACAATGTGAGATCATGTGATGAATGTTATCAAAATTTGTTAAATCTCGTAAACACTTTTTTTTAAAGAGAAAGATAACATGCTATTTGTTTTATTCATTTTTCAGAAATGAATCCAGCAAAAAATATGAACCAACCAGGCTTTGAAGGCTAACTGCGCGAGGTACTACTCGTTAAAACCTCGTAAGAATTAACTAGTGTTGATCACGAATTAAATACTAAAATACTATTTTTTAATATTTTAAAATTTTAAAGAAAATTTTGTTAGCGAGAGAACGCCCAACCGGGGCGCAGGAGGTCACGAATGGCGCCGGGCATGGGAGAGTTGGGCAAGACACTGTGCCAGTAGACCTCTGCAGGCGAAGCTACATCTCTCGCTCCTACTGCAGTGGCCAGCTGAAATATACAAATATCAAGTAGCAATTTGTTATAAGAAAAAGATAAAATAAAATAAAATGATAAATTGCAAAGGAAAAATAGCAACGTTATATATCTTCCCTTGGTTTATACATAACCTTCATATATGATAGAAAAGCAGCCAAAAAGTAAAAAAACTGCGGAGTACGGAAAAAAACCATAATACTACGAAGTTTAATTATTTTGATCAATTCTTGATCTAAAAGGAACTAAATTGGTGCTGCACGATGCATATATATGCGAACACTAAATATTTTCTGCTTAATTTACGCACAGTTAATCATATCTATATGTCACGTTATGACAAGTCTATTTAACTTAGCTAGAGCTTCTACAGAATCACTTGTTTTAACGAGAGCACGTTGTGTATATGAATTTGCTCACCAAAAGAAAGGAGAGGAGAGGCAAAAGCCATGGATTCAAGAGAGAGAATTACTTAATAAAAAGTAGTAGAAGTTGTTGCTGTGCATGGTGTGAGGAGGAAAAGGGTGGGATTTATAGAGGAAGAGGGAGAGGAAAAGGCCAACATAGAGCCAAGTATTAATTTGGATTTTGATGCCTATTGGTTATTCATAGTCCCATTTATAGAAGGTTTCAATTTGTTTGGTGTAATATCAAAGATTCTTTTTGGTTGTTGTGAATTATAACTGTTGAAAATAAAGTTTACGTGCATGGTAGTAAACTCAAGAGTCATGAGTTTAAATAAGAATTTAAGTATCCATCGACACGGGTTGTATCCATCATACTATATCGTGTCAATAAGATATCGGCGCGATATTGCTCCGTGCCGATGGCACAGCTCAAAACCTTTTACTCTTTAAATTAGTAAATAATTTTTTCAATAAAGTTCAAAATATTTGATAAAGATATATAATAAACAGTTAGAATATTATGTTGCTCGAGAAAATAAATATTTTATGCCATTATGTATCGGTACAGATGTATTTTTTATGATTGGCACGCATCTGTACGGACCGACACGCATAAATTTTCGGTACGACGACTTTGTGCTACGGCACTTAAATACTTGAGTTAAAATCTTATCAAACTCCAAGTCAGAAAAAAATAAAAAAATATTTTCGGAGTCAAGAAAAGAAATATAAAAATAGATCTTTTAAGTAACAATCAATGGAATATGGATTGGTTAGTAACGAACAACTAACACAATAATGGATTTGTGGTACGAATCACCTTTTTTTCTTTCACATGAGATTTCTAGTCGTCTCACATTTGTAGCTAAATTTACATATTTAAAGAATGAAGCAGGTATCTGACAACTTACACATTAATAAATTTGTGGTCTGGGTCTTTTTTTTTCACATTAGAGGCCTAATTGCCTCTCATTTGTAACTAAGTTTATATGCTTAATGAATAAAACAAGTATATCGTTATCTTTTTCTTAAAAAAGAAAAGAAGAATTATTTGGCTAAGAACCAAAAACTAAATGAGACCTAAAGAAATCTATTATCTATTATTACTATTACTATATACTAAAGTCTGGTGGACTTATTTTATCCTGCTGCCACATGTCCTTCGATTGCTTCCGGTGCACCCGGAGCACCATAGACCATTGATTGTGGACATATGTATGATCCATAGGGGATTTTTTTGTGCATCTGTTTTATTTATTACTATATACTAAAGTGCGTGGAGTATTCTCCATTTGTTGACACGTATTTTGTCCATATACTCGGTGCACCCGGTGTACCGTAATTCTTACAAAATATTATTTTATTTTAATATATGTATTTAAAATTTATATTTTTAATATATAGATATTTAAAATATCATAAAATAAATTTAATTAATTAAATTTTGATTTTAAAATTTTATTTTTGACATTTCTATTATACAATTTTATCGGTATTTATGAAATATAGACATACACCAGGTGCATGCAATAATTTCAAATAGTGAAGAATCGTGGAGCACTCTCCTTTGTTGACACATATATAGTCCATATACTCGGTGCACCCAGTGCACCGTAATTCGTAAAAAAATATTATTTTATTTTAATATAACATCTACATTTTTTTTTTAAAATATATAGACATTTAAAATATCATGAAATAAATTTAATTAATTAAATTTATTTTAAAATTTTATTTTTGGCTTTTGCAGGCAATAATTACTGATAGTGAGAGCCATTATTTGTGGACATGTGTCCATTTCATTAGAAAATCCGGTGCACTATAGATCCAATAAGAAAAATATAATTTTATTTTAGTGAATATGCTTAAAATTTATAAATATTTATATATATATATATATATATATATATATATATATATATATATATATATATATATATATATATATATATATATATATATATAAAAAATGGCCAATTTGCATAAAAAATCCACTAGTTTTGGGTTTTTGCAAAATTGGGTCGCTATTTTCGATTTTGCAGATTCGGTCCGGATTTTCAGCAAACTGACCAAAATACCCTTCTTACTTTTTCTCTCTCCTCTTTTTTTCTCTCTCCTCTTTTTTTTTTTCTGTCGCCCTTTTTTTTTTCTCTCCGAACGGCGGAGGCGGAGGCGGAAACGGCCCACCTCGCCTCTGCCCCTCACGCCCTCGCCCTCGCACGCGCACCCTCGCCCTCCTCGCCTCCGACCCCGCCGAGGCCGCGCCGCGCCGCGACTTTTTTTTTTTTTTTACTTCTTCGACCCTCCACCCGCCATCCCAACCGCCGCCGTCGGCGACGAAGAAGTGTTTCTTAGGGCCGAGAAGCACGCCGGCGAGGGAGGGGAAAAAAATAGTTACACTCCGGCGAAGGCGGTGGGTCGTGATAAAAAAAAAATTGTAAAGAGAAAAAAATAAGAAATAATAAAAAATAATATTTTTTCCTACATGAAAGACCAAAAATCATAGAAGAAGGAAGAAAAAGATAAAATTGCACTGTTAAAATAATGTTGCACTGTTTTAAAAAAAATTTACACTGTTTCAAATAACTTTGAGACAGAAATTACACTCTTTGAGATGAAAATTACACGTTTTAGACTAAAATTATACTCTTTGGATGAAAATTATATCATTTCTTTTTCTCTTCTTCTTTCTCGTTGCACCATTTCTCCTCATTGCACTATTTCTTTGCACTCTTTCTCCCCAACCAAACTCGGATCCGGTCACCTCCCTCTCCGGGCCGCGCGGCGCGGGGCGGATCTCGAGGAAGCACTCGGAATCGGGGGGAGGTGGGGAGGAGGAGCACGACGACGACGAGGAGGAAGCCTCAAAGGATGACGACGGGCGCGGGCGCGGGTGCAGGGGCGCGTCCCCTGCGCCTCCTTTCCAGCGCCCGCCCCGGCGGGGCGCAGGGGACGCGCCCCCTGCGCCACCTGGGGGCGCCGGGCGCGAGCGCAGGGGGCGCCGGGCGCGCGAGCGCAGGGGGCGCCTCATGCGCCCACCCTAGGGGCCCGGGCCCGGGGCCGGGGCGGGGCGGAGGCAGGGGCCGCTCCCTGCGCCCCCTACGCCCCGCGCCCGCGCCCGCGCCCCCAGGGTGGGCGCAGGGGGCGCTCCTTGCGCCCCCTGCGCCTGCGCCCGGCGCCCCCGCCGGCTTCCGCGCCCCTGCGCCCGCGCCCGTCGTCGTCATCGTCCTCCTCCTCCTCCTTTGAGGCTTCCTCATCGTCGTCGTCGTGCTCCTCCTCCCCGCCTCCCCCCGATTCCTAGTGCTTCCTCGAGATCCGCCCCGCGCCGCGCGGCCCGGAGAGGGAGGTGACCGGATCCGAGTTTGGTTGGGGAGAAGTGTAAAGAAATAGTGCAACGAGGAGAAATGGTGCAACGAGGAAGAAGAAGAGAAGAAAAAAATGGTGTAATTTTCATCCAAAGAGTTTAATTTTAGTCTAAAAAGTGTAATTTTCATCTCAAAAAGTGTAATTTCTGTCTCAAAGTTATTTAAAACAGTGTAAATTTTTTTTAAAACAGTGCAACTTTATCTTTTTCTTCCTTCTTCTATGATTTTTGGTCTTTCCTGTAGGAAAAAATATTATTTTTTATTATTTCTTATTTTTTTCTCTTTACAATTTTTTTTTTGTCACGACCCATCGCCTTCGCCGGAGTGTAACTATTTTTTTTCCCCTCCCTCGCCGGCGTGCTTCTCGGCCCCAAGAAACACTTCTTCGTCGCCGGCGGCGGCGGTGGGGACGGCGGGTGGAGGAGGGTCGGAGAGGTAAAAAAAGAAGAAGAAGGAGTCGCGGCGCGGCGCGGCCTCGGCGAGGTCGGAGGCAAGGAGGGCGAGGGTGCGCGTGCGAGGGCGAGGGCGTGAGGGGCAAAGGCGAGGCGGGCCGTTTCCGCCTGGGCCTCCGCCTCCGCCTCCGCCTCCGCCTCCACCGTTAGAGAAAAAAAAAGAGCGAGAGGAAAAAAAGAGGAGAGAGAAAAAAAAAGGAGAGAGAAAAAGTAAGAAGGGTATTTTGGTAAGTTTGCTAAAAATCCGGACCGAATCTGCAAAATCGAAAATAGCGACCCAATTTTGCAAAAGTCCAAAACTAGTGGATTTTTTATGCAAAAAGGCTTATTAAAAATATTATAAAATAAATTGAATTAATTAAAATTTAGCTTTGATATTTTTACTGTACAAATTTATTAGTGTGTATTATACACACACAAGGTGCAAGCAATGAGTTCGATTAAAGGCCAGTTTGAGTTAGACCCTCAACTATGTTAATTTGATTAATATCTCATCGATTTTTAATTATTTTGATTTGAGCTATTTTTCTAAATCAGTTGGAAGATTTGTTAGATTAATAGCTTCATTATCTACCAACTATTAAACCAATTTGTGAGACCCCAGATAGTCCTATATATGAGATATAATAGGACTAAACTCTCAATCTGGCTTAAGAGGTGTTTTGGGCGGTGGCTAGGCCCAAGAGGTTGAGAGAGTTAAGCGTGCTAGGACGGGAGTAGTTGCGTCACACAATTAGAGTATTTATATTTTTGAGAACTAATTAGTACTTAATTTTGTTAAAGTTAGAAATTTTTTATAAAATTAAATGTATGTTTATAAATTTTAGAAAAAAATATAGAATCAATCAATTAAAAAATTATGAATCAACTAGCTACCTTTTATTTTATCATAATATTTTTAATTTTTGACATTATTTGCATTGGTCGACAAAAATAACCTAAATAGAGTTAGAAGGATAAAAAGTTAAAAAGCACAAAAAAAGAGAATATGTACTAGCCTAAAAAATAAGTATATTATGAATTTAGCTTTTTTGCTTCAGAAAATTTTATATTTTGGAATCAAATATTGATACAAATATGTATTTAATAGTAATACACATATATACTATATTTTATAAATATAATTATACATATAATACATATATACTATATTTTACAAAAAATAATTAAAAACATACCCATCGTACTCGCAGCAAAGTGCGGATACATCGCTAGTAAGGTAATCTATTACATATAACGAGTCCTCAGTTTTGTTATCCACGTGGCCGAGAGGGGTTGGGGGGTGGGCATGGGGCCCAGCCGGGTGGGGGTGGGTCTAGCCCTTTTTCGCTGGACCCACCCCCAATTTTGTTCCATTACACACTCAAAAAGCACTATTATATGCACTAATGGAAATAATGAAACAAAATTTTATTTCCCATATGTAGGTGACTCACCAACTAACACATAGGTTCATACTCAACAAAAGTATTGACATGAGACTCTTCTCCTCTCTTAATTTCTCTGTCTAACTCTTCTTACCCATGTTTTCAACCGTCTTTATTTTTTCCGGCCTTTGGCTCGAACTTTGGTTTTTTTTTTTTTTCCTATAATTTCTCCTTATTTGTTATTATCTATGTTTTTCTCCCATATTCTTTCCACAGTCATCTAATTTTGTCACCTCCTTCTTGCGGCTCTTTCACAAATTTCATGCATTTTTTTTCGAACTGAAGCTTGACAGATTCAAAGATAAAAATATTTTACTGTGGTTCGAGAGGTGAGAGTTGAAATGGGACTATAAACTGGGTAATTGTTTTTGTTCAACGTCTTCTCTATATATTTTTTTCTCTGTTAGTGTTTATGAGCTCAATTTATTTGTCAGTTAATATACATGTTTGAAGATTGCTCATTATATCCTCTACTATCTCACACTTAGGGTCAGGACCGTCACTTCTATTTTCCCCTTTTGTATCGTTTTGGGGATAGTTATGTTTTGCTTTTTTATTTGTGTGGAAATACACTTATTTTATTCTCCAAAACTACCAAACGATATAATCAAACTCTCCTTTAATAAAATACCTATGGGCTTTAACCTTAAAATAAAAAAAGTACTAGAATGAACTTCTTGCAACCTGATCACTGGCAAAAATTAAGTGGTTCTCAATGGACACTTGTATATGTAATTCATTCAAGTACAATTAGTTATAATTTTTTTATTTTGTTTAATTTTAACTAAACTTTTAACTTTGATTAATTTTAGAATTTATAAATAACTGCAGATAGGAAAAGCAGATGAAAAAATGCAGAAGCCATCTAACATAGCACACGGTCACTAATATTAAGTATGATAGGGTTGTTGGGGGAAAAGCAACTTGATCGATACATGGTTCGCTCGGTCTATCTCCAACCTTTCACGTCCCCCGACAGAAGGCTAGATTTGACTCTCTCGAGCATGGATCAAAGAGGGAATGGTCCGACTGAATTTCCCTAATCTAGAACAACCCGAACCTTCAAGGGTGGTATAAAAGCTATGGGAATTTTCCTATTCTTTATGACCGGCACTCATCAGCACTATCCGGCACGCACCGTGCCGGCAAGTTTTCGGTACGATCTTGTGCCACGGTACTTAAATTCTTGGTATGAAGGCTACTCAACCAGGATATATTATGTAAATAATAAGAAAAAAAGAAAAACAATCACGAAGAAAAGCTCTGGAGAAACACTTCTATATATTTGGAGACTGTTACACTGTTGTGTCCCATAAATGAAACTTATTATGCAAAAAAGAATGTTAGTTGTACGATATATAGCTAATAAAAAAAAGTACATTTCAAATTGGGCTTGGGTAAATTGAACATATGGTCCTCAAACTATGAGGCGGGGTGACACTTTCATCCTCAAATTTTAATTTATTATAATTTTTAGTTTGAACTTTTAGAATTATTACAATCAAGTCACACAATCCAATTTATTTGACTAAATGATAACACGTCGCTGATGTAAAAGTGATACAACATCTTAATTTTTAGTGTATCACCAATCATAACACTATTACATTATTTGTATATTAGTAATACATTAATATTTAGTTAACTAAGTTGGATTTTAGAGCTTGGTTGTAATAAATTTTGAAAGTGTAAGCAATAAATCAAAGTTTGAGAACCAAAATATTATATGTCTCATAGTTTTGAGGACCAAACGTGCAAATAAACTTGTCATCGAACATTGATTTATATATGTAGTTTTTTTTTTTGAGAAAAAGGTAGCAAGCTACCTGCTTCATTCATTAGGGAAATGAATTAGGCTTACATAATGGAAGCAGCCAGGGCCTCCGAAACGGAACGGGATATAGAAAGACTAGAAAGAAAATATAAAAAAACTAAAAGACCAAATGACGACCGAAAAAAAGGAACATCTATCAGTGAAGCATACGCCAGTCTGCCATCAAGAGTCTAACACGTTCCAGAGCACGGGTAGAATTCGGCACCTTTTCTCGGAAGAGTATGTCATTTCTCTCAGTCCAAACGACCCACCAAATGGCAGAGAGAAGAGTTAAGGAAAGGAATCTCTTCTGTACGTTTATTAGACTGTAAGATCTTATCCAAAGGTCTCTCACCTCCTCCACAGGCTCAATCAAAGTATCTGGTCCATCCACGCGAAAGAGTAAATATCGAATGAACACGCAGGTGCTCATAAGGTGATCACAGCTTTCCATGCTAGTGGTACAAAAAACGCAGAGTTGCTCGGCAAGCCATCCACGATTGTAAGTCTGTCAGCGGTCGGGATTCTTTTTTGCAGGAGCAGCCATACGAAGATTTTAAACTTGCACGGAATTTTGAGTTTCCAGATGAATAGCCTCATAACATCTCGCAAACCGGAATCGGTGAGGAACTGGTAAAGGGATTTGATAAAAAATAGTTGATTGGAGGACCATCGCCATTTAACCAAGTCCTGCATGTAGCTTGGTCGAATGGGCCGCAGCATGTCCTTTAGAAGCGTCCAATGTCTGCGACAAGCCTCAGACTGGGGGCCCGAAGCACCCCGGCAAATGTAGCGCCACCGCCATCCATTCTGGTTCCAGCACTGTGCCACTCGGACTCCCTTATTTCTTACATGATCAAAGATGTCCGGGAAGAGAGTGCGTAAAGGAATTTCGCCAATCCAGATGTCTAACCACAACCTGATTTCGTTGCCACCTCCTAGCTCGTAGCTAACGCCACATTTGAATATTTCTCGACATGACAGCACTCCTCGCCACCACTGTGAGTAGGGGACAAAAGTTTCGCCCTCATGTAAAGGCCTGCGTCTAATATAATAAAGAGTTCTGACTAGCTTGTTCCAAGGCAGACCTGTCTCATTGAAAAAACGCCACCACCATTTGGTTAGTAAGGCTATGTTCATCGATTTCATCTCCTTTACTCCTAACCCCCCTTCTCTCTTGCTTTTGCAAATTGATTTCCAATTTACAAGGCAAGCCCCCCCAATGATTTTGGTGCCGTCTTTCCAGAAGAAGGCCCTCCGCAGAGCTTCAATTCGTTGCAGTACCCACTGAGGGGCTTTGAAGACAGAGAGATAGAGGAGTGGCAGATTAGTGAGAACATAGTTAACCAGGATGAGCCTTCCTCCTTGGGAAAGGAGCTTTGCCTTCCATCCTTCTATTCTCGTGTTGATACGATTGATGACAATAGACCAATCATCTTTTCGCAAAAGTTTATCGTATAGTGGGAGGCCCAAGTAGCGAAAAGGTAGCTTCCCTACTGCACAACCCAGGGTATTAGCTAGTTTTGCCGCTTTGTGGGGGTTAGGTCCAAAGTAATATAGCTCAGACTTGTCCATGTTGATCTTTAGTCCGGAAGCCCATTCAAAGATTTTCCATAGAAACCGCAAATTTCTCAAATTGCGTTTCCTAGGTTCACAGAAGAAGATTGTGTCGTCAGCGTATTGAATGAGGGCAGTTTGGCACTCGGGAGATGGACCAATTCCATGAAGGAGATTATTTCTTATGGCAGAGTCGGTCATTCTTGCCAAACAATCAGCCACAAGTAGAAAAAGGTACGGAGAGAGGGGGTCGCCTTGTCTGAGCCCCTTCCTAGCTTTCAGCCACTTAGTCGGTTTGTCATTCACCAGAATGGCAAATTTTGCGTTATATATGCACTGCTCGAGCCAAGACCACCATTTGTCGCTGAAACCCACTGAAATCATTATTTCCTTCAGAAAATTCCACCTGACATTATCGAAAGCTTTTTCGAAGTCTGTCTTAAGGTGACACATTCTGTGTTAGTTTTGGAGCACCAGCTGAGTAATTCGCTGGCAGTCACAAAAGAATCAGTCATAAGTCGTCCTTTAAGAAAAGCCGATTGTGTGGGTGAGATAATCGAAGGCAGGACAGTGGCCAACCTATTGGCTAGAACTTTAGATATAATTTTTTGAATTCCATTGATAAGACTAATCGGCCGGAAGTCTTTAAACTTACGAGCTCCCTCTTTCTTGGGAATGAGGCAGATAAAGGAGTAGTCAATTGGGTCTGTTGAGAGTTTGCCATCCTGAAGCTCGATGAAAACCTTGAAGATATCCTCTTAACAGTATCCCAGAATGATTGGTAGAAAATTAGAGGAAAGCCATCTGGCCCAGGAGATTTATCTCCGCCTAGTTGGAATGTAGCGTTCTTAACTTTCGCAATATCGAAAGGGGACGTTAGGAGCTCAGGATGCTGCAATCTGTTAGAATAATATAGCGCGCTCCAATCACCGTGGGGCAGCGGTCTCTCCTCCGTTTGTCCCGACAACCGGCGAAAGTTATGATAGAAATATGATCTCTTTAGCTCATCATTGTGTAATAGTTCGCCGGATTCTTCCTCAATCACTTCAGTGGTGTTGTTGCGTTTCCTTCCGTTTGCCACCGCATGTCTTTATTAAAAGTATAATTATTGGTGGCATATCCTGATATCCATGTTTTTATTATGTGGTTGTGGTTTATGTGGAATTCAAGCCACACACATTTGTAATCTTTTAATTACTATAATATTAGAGACAGTTCTTTCCACATGTGGTATATTTCATCTAATTTTCATCTTATAGTGAACGGGATTGTTAAGATTATTTTTGTGTCGTTTTTATCATATTAGTTTTTTAAATAATAAATAAATGATAGATTTGTAAATATAGTTTGCATTCATAAGTCATAATTATTTTCCACCACTCCTTTCATGATAGTAGCTTTTTTGCTTGTGATTTACTTAGTCTTTATCTAGGCTTATATTTTTTGTGGCTATTTGACAATGATATCTTATATAGCTCTTGTCCAATCCTCATGCAATTTTTTGTAGCCAATTATCTCATCACTTCCCTAACATTATCTCTTATTTGTCTTTAAAGTTAGGACACTTGGCGTAAATGTTTCTATCAATATTTGTTTCTTACTTCTCTGGTTAGTTGCCACTATCAATCAAAATATGGGTTACGATCACGGTCTAATACAGTAGGTTGGTATCTCGGTCGCTGACCAAAAAATCGAGAGATCTAATTCTACACAGACAAGTTTATCAAAAAAGGGCTATTTAGGTCCGGGCTTCTAAGAGAGATATATATATATATAGTTCACCTGCTATATAATTAATAGTATATAAAAAGTGTTTACTATCAATTTTTTTCACTCTTCAATGATCCACTAGTTGAAATATTACGAAATTTTTTAACCAAATGTAATTAAAGTTCATCAATGAATGTAAAAATATCTAAAGCTATTTATATTCTTTCTGGGTCCACAGACAAGTCCTTGTCTTCAATTATGGAAAGCATCCAAATAAGCAGGAGCTGAGTTCCCTACAAGTACTGTAGTGCAAATTGCTACAATTCAGGCACATGGCTTCAGGCTATTGGCAAATTTAAGGGACTCATTTAGGGTCATTTGGTTGTACGTAATTAGAAATATTATATAGTTAAAGAAAGATGCAGTTGGAGATGTATCAATTATAACTAAATATATTCATTTAGTTAGATGCTATAGAAAATAATGTAATTATAAATAATTCGTTTAGTTGCATGCAGTTGTGAAATTCATTTATAAAATTTTATTGGGTGGTACCGATTTAGTTGACTAAATATTTGATAAATTTAGCTTATTAAATTGTCTGGTCAAATTTTTTTAAATAAAATTTTTTAAATTTTAAAGAATGTGTGAATTTTAGAATAAGGGTATAAGATGTACACTCTCATTACAAGGGTGTATATCTAGCATTTTTCTAAGTAGAAGTATAACATTAAAATCGAAGAATAGGCTTTTTCAAAACAAAAAAAAAAGGAAAAGCTAAAATACAGAAAATTTTTCTGTAAATACTAATTTTTTTACCTTTTATTCTAATTTAGCCCTCCTCAGTCAGAATTCCCACTGTTCAGTTCATTTCTTTAAAAACTACAGAAATATATTAAAAAAATTATTTTTTATAAAATAAGTAAGAATAATTTGGTCATTTCGTACTCTCTATTATTATTATTATAATTTTTAAAAAATATTTTTAAAATTTTAATAAAATAAAATATAAATTTTAAATTTTTTTAAAACTAAAGTAAATAAATATTTACAGAAACACTTTATATATTTTAGCCAGAAAAAAAAAAAAAGAAGGAAAGTTTGTTATTTGCAGCACGCAGCCAAATTAAGGGAGAGAAAGGGGCCATAGCCTAATATAGAGAATCGATCATCCACCGTATGTGATGAATCTGATGATGATACATATATTTATTGTAGGGGGTGGGGCCCACCGGGCACGTGTTTGTTTTTGAATAAATGAAAGGCGCGGGCGGATAGTGTTAGATTCCGACTGACGTGCGCATCTTTTGTCCCGATTTGCAGCACCCAAACAACTCAATTATTCCTCTTTTGGAAGCAGACCTCATTTGATGGAGATTCCAGAATTCGCCTGAAAGTTCTCCAACCTATAATTTAGGAAACAAATAATTCAGTAGAAAAACAGACCGTCCCTGCTGCAAATGGCAAAGGGCTTGATGACTGATATCCGAGGTCCCGAGTTCGAATCCTAATTGATTCATATTTTCAACTAAGTTTATTTTCTAAAAAAAATAAACAAAGCGGGTAGCGTGCTATCTTTTTCTCAAAAAAAATAATTCAGTAGAAAACTCCCTACCACGTCTCGTCAAAAACCTCTAAACTAGGAGTGTCAAGGAGCCAAACAGCCAAACAGTGAGCTGGAGCCGCCTCGTGTTTTGCTCGTTTTCATAAACAAACTAAACAGCTCGTGTTTGCCTTGGGCATGTTTGTTTCACCGAAATTGCACTTTGGATTGAAGTGGACTTTGAGTTGAAGTGGAGTTCGGTAAAAACTACTTCTTCCCCGCTGTTTATTTCGTAGGTATGGAAGTAAAGTTTCATTAGTTCTGCTGTTTGTTTGTAAGGTGCATAATATAAAACTATAATTTATGTATAAATAATAAATAACTTAATAAATAAAAATAATATAATTATATTTTTATATAATTGGAATTTAATTTAAAACAACTAAATTATTTTTTTATACATAAGTTATAGTAATACAACAATAAAATTATAAAAAAAAAAAATATTAATACTTAATTAATCAACTTTTATCATATTTTAATTGTACAAAATAAAAGAAGAAAATATTAAAACTTAAGTAATCAATTTTTATCATACTTTAAATATGCAAACTAAATAAAAGAGTAATTAGTACTATAATTAAATATATTTAAATATAATTATCTTTACGTAGTATATTATTTTATTATTTTTTCTTTATCTCTCTTCACCGTAATTGACTTCGGCCCACGGTGGGCCGAAGTTAATTACGCCGTTTCAGGTAACTCGAGTTTCGGCCGTAACTTTTTTACGGCGAACCAAACAACGGAAGTGATCGTTTACGGCGAAAACGACTTTCCCTCTCTTCACTTCCACCCAAACAAACAAGCCTTGTTTATTAACAATCCGAATACGATCTGCTTACGAACAACAAGTTAAAAAGACTAGAAAGTATATATATAGAAAATAAATTTATAAGATCTTACTTATCCATTAGACTTTAATCTAATGATTGAAACTTTATACTAATTGAGTTAGGCTTTATATTTAGGTTGGACTAAGAATCAAAATAATAAAAATATGTATTATATATATAAAATTATATAATATAAATTATATAAATATAAAATATATTTTTTCGAGTTATAATCGAGCCGAACACGAACGAGCTGACCCCAGCTGGTATTCGATTCGTTTACTAAACGAGCGATTCGATCTCGAGCTCACTTTGAGCCGAACACGAGCTGGCTCGTGAATAACGAGCTGGAATTGTCACCCCTACTCTAAACCGTGCCACGTATTATTTTTATCTTTAATTTAAAAATTATTATTTTTGTTGCAGTTGATGGGGGATTTCCAATGAGGCGCAGTTGGAAACTTATCCATAATTTAGAGCGATGTTATCTGTGTATTATAAAAAACATAAATTTTATTTTCTACTGATTCAATAGTTAATACTATTTTATTAGTTTTATATTTTTTTAATATTAGATATTTTTAAAAAATTTAGATGGTTTGGCGTAGTAAAATTTGCGATTCTTGAATCGACAAGCAGTATTTCCCTTAATATATATATATATATATATATATATATATATATAGGTAAAATTTACAAAGCACTATCGCATGCAATTCATCGCAAGTCTTAATCACTGATTTATTAAAAAATTTACCAATTTAATCTTATAGTTTTTCACTATCTCAAATAAATGTAAAAATTTAAAATAATAATTAATTTGGCATATATAATTTCAATCAAATTATGAAAAGACCAACAAATGATAATAAAATAGGGACGAGTAAGACTCTATTTAGAATTATTGAGAGATTGTGGTAGGTGTGATAAGAAAGTATGATAAAAAATTTCTCTTTTTATTTGTATATATAATTTCATGTTTCGCATAAACGTAATAAATCGGTTATGATATATTTTTATAGTTCCACCGAAAAATAAAAAAATATTTTTCTATATATTTTTCTACCAACTTTATTTTGCCAAATAGCATTAGTTGTAACTCAATATCAAATGGATCCTAAGATTAATATTTGATCCTTATTTTGTTTACACATTCTTCTGAAACTTTTTTTTTCTCGGTATCGCTGATTGATTAGAAGCTCGAACAGACCGTTTAGTTGGATGTAATTAGAAATATAGTGCCGTTGGAGATGCATGCAACTGTAGATGCAGCAATTACAACTATATATATTCCGTTTGGTTGGATGCAATCAAAAGCGTTGTAACTTTAAATAATTTATTTGGTTGTATGTAATTGAGAAGTGTATTTACAAAACTTTGTCACTTTATATTTGTGGTGCTGAGATCACGTCCAACGTAGAAAAAAAATTTCTTTTTAAAAAGCGATTAAGAAGGTAAGCTTACATTTTGTTTAAAATTATTATTTTCAACTGCTGCAGCTGAAACTGCGATCAATTTGGGCGTAATTTCAACTGCTTTATTGAGTCTCCTCAAGTAGTTCCAACTGCAGCTGCTATATTCAAATGCTTCAAATTAAACACCGAATATAAATTTACGTGTAGTTGTAACTACATTGCAGTTGTAACTACATTACAGTTATAATTATGTACAACCAAATAGCCCCTAAGTGTTCATCATAATCCCAGCTAGATAAGGCACTCTCTTTGGAACGCGACTCGTTTGTTATACCATGGGCAGTTACTCACCGACCATTGTAGTAGGGATGCAAATGGATTCGAGCTACTGGAGCTCCCATCGTGATCCGTCTCTAATGAGGCAGTAAGCGGAAGGAGATAAATAGATTCGGAGCAGTAAACGGAACAGTTTTTTGTAATCTGAGTCGGATTCGGAGGAGGAAATGGAGAAAAAAAAGAATTAATGTCATCTGAATCAGCCTCGAATAAATATTTAAATTACAAGATAATAGTTTATTTTAGAATATTATTTGAATTCTAAATGTTATTACTTGATAAATTAAAACGTTAAAAAATTAACCAATAAATGGTGCAAAAATTTAAATGTTCAAATCGACAAACCGAACAGAAACCAAACTCTCATTTTGGGTTTGATTCGGTTCGGTTTTCACTGTCAGTTTGGATTTGGTTTTGATTTTCTCAGACCAAATTAGGTCTATTAGATTTCAATTTATCTTATAACCCGAACCAAACGGAACTATATATGCTCACCCAACTTTGATTTCTTTGCTAACGCCTCTCCTCCGCAAATTCCGAAGGCCCATGAGCCCAAGTCCAGCTACAAAGGCCTAAACCCTTTAGGAAGCTTCTTTAATAGGCCCATAGGCCTAACTCCAGTTAATCAAATCATTCTATGCATAAAAATGTTTTAAAATTCAAAATAAAAAACAAAATATTTTATAAATGGTAACATAGTAAAATATAGGGATAATTGCCTATATACCCCTCAAAACTTAGGAAATATCTTATTTATCTCTACTTTTTTTCTTTCCAATATACCCCTCATACATTCCTCCGTTATTCAAAAATACCCCTGTAGTTATCACCCGTTAAGTTAACTTGGGTTAAACGTGAGTTAAATGTCTATCATAGTTTAAAAAAATAAAAATACTTCTTTTGCCCTTAACTTAAGGGCAAATAAAAAAAGTTGGTGATGGTAGAAGAGTATATTTGAAAAGACCAAAAATCAAAATACTTCTTTTGCCCCTGACTTGAGGGTAAATAAGAAAAGTTGGTTATGGTAGGAGGGTGTATTTGAAAGGGAAAAATAGTAATTTTACAAAGATAACGGTTATTGCTAACCGAATTTAACTCTAGGGGTATATTGAAAATAGATTGGAACGTAAAAAGGGTATTTTCAATATTAGCCTCGTAAGAGGGGTAAATCAGAAAGTAATACTTTGTTAATTACTCTTTGAACTTATGATTTTTATGGAAAACTACATAAGAAGAAAAAAATGTTAATTAGTGATGAAATATTCCGATTGAACCTTCAATTTTTAATTATTTTATTAGTTTGAATTGCATTTTTTTAATTCCTTTTATATTTTCCTTTGTCTAAATTGCACTCTTGGTTGACCTCGTATTAATTTGCTACAATTTTTATCTCAAATATTCTAGATTGTTTCAATTGTCAAGACGTAACACAATCCAATTAAATTAACCGAACAGTGGTGTGTCGCTGATGTGTGAGTAATATGGCTTTCTCGTCATTGCAGCATCAGTAATCACAATAAGGGTTCTTTTGGTTCGCGGTTTGTGTATTTCGATAATCCTCCATATTTTCTATTGAAAATATACAAATCATTATCATTCAACTCAAATCGGGTTGTTGTAAAAGATGTTAGTATCTTAGTGGAATCATTATAAATTCCTAAGTAGTATAAATACTAGATTATCTTAAGTTAGAAGTTTTTCTTATTTTCATATTTGATGAGAATCATTAATAGTCACAACAATAAAATTATTATATGGGGACAAAATATTTAGTGAGGAAGCATAATTTTTGTCATTGAAAGCAAATAATTAGCAACTAAATTTAGCAACAAATCTTTTGTTGTCACTAAATATAGCATCCAACAACGACCAACTTCTTTATGTTGTTGCTATAACGTTTTTGCGACGGAGCTGTAGCAACGAAGCAGCGAGAAAAGTTTTTTTGTCACTACTTAGCATTAGCAACAAATTTCTATCCCTATTGCAGTAAACATTGTTGGTCGCAAAGAACCTAAATTTTAGTAGTGAGTTAATTAATAAAAATATATTATTTCTTAACAACTTCTGAACCTAAGTGGCTTGATAAATTAGTAATAAATTTGTCATTTAAAATATAAAATATGCAATATTTTTAAAATATTATAAATTTTGAACCAAATGACTCCTAAACACAACATGTGGCGATTGCATGACAATGTCATGACATCTTAACCATCACATTACCTGCAAGTCATTACAAAAGAGATGGAGAAATGTGTATGTAATTTAGTCTTAATTCTTTTTTCTGCAAGTTTTCTTGGTTCAAACAACCCATCATCACCTTCTATATATTGTCTCTGTGACCTGTCTCAGATGTACATTGATACTCAGATTCCTAATTACCCCACTATCCATGCATGTTGACCTGCGTATACGTACGTGCTGAGACAATGGTGCAATATGTATCCTCAACGATCACCGTTAATATTCACCACTACCAAAATTCTCAACGCTCCAATGATGTAGTGGTAGTGGCATGCATGAATGCACCCTGCTACAAAATTACTGCATTCAACTCCTCATTTGATCGATCCAACCTGAAAAAGTTAGAGGGAGAGAGAAAGAGAAAGAGAGAGAGGCCACCTTTTGCATGTGCGATCGATCGTGGGTCTCCATTAACGAAGCTCCGTGGTTCTCGGAAGATTCCATACATATATATTGCCTTTCTGCAAAGAAGAAGAAGAAGATAATGATGATGATGATGATGGGTTACAGAATAGAGTTGCATTTAGAGGGTGAAAACAAAGGAAATGCTTAGGTAAAGGCGCACAGAATTTAATTACCAGAATTATGGATCATTTTGAGTCGACTATCCAATGTTTCAAAAATTTTATTTTACTATCCAACCTTTCAACTTGTTTGATTTGAGACAATCAATGATATTTTAACTTCAAAATTTAAGCCAATTATTACTTTAATAAATTTATAGTTGAATCTATGAAGATAAACGGTGTATTTAAATTTGAAAGTTAAAGTGTCATTGAGTCACTCAAATCAAACAAATTGCAAGATTAAATAGTAAAATCAAAATTTGAAAAGTTAAATAATAAATTCAAAATTGTACATAATTCAGATAAGTTCTGTATATTTTCACTAAAAGTTTATACAATAGGCACAGAGTGCTGCTAAAGTATCTCTCTCCCATCTTTGTGTGTGTGTGTGTGTAAGTTTAAGAGTGCTAAAGGAAATCAAATAAAAAATACTTTTAAAATGTTTTGTAACAGTTCGCCCGTACTGATGTACATGTATAGTAGATCACTTATGAATTAGAACATATTACACTGTAATTAAGCATATGTATGGTAATTACACAAAAACTTTGCAATTATTTAAAGTAGTAGGTTTAATTACACTGGTATGAAATAAGTGTACCTGATTGGGCACGTAGATTATATAGTTCATTATATATATAGATTAGCTCCACAGGAAGTTGCTAAGTATGGAAGTGGGAGTGTGACAAATGTTGATTTGACACTTAGCTAGTACATAATGCATTATTAGGTAATGATTAAAGAATTATTAGAATGTTGGGAGAGTTAGATCCACATAAAAAATGCTTCGGGCACCCGTAAAGGTCCTTCTTATGTGTGGAATGTTGATATGTTGACAAATTTATGTGGCGCTAGCTTTATATTGCGTGCTTGAACCACATAAACAAAACTTAATATATTATGGATATTCTATATGCAAGATACATCAATGTTGATCTATAAGAGCAGCATGTTAGCTAAACAGATAGCGTAGGTTTTGAACTTGAGATCTCAGGTACCAACCATTAAGACTTTTGCCATTTGTGCTAGGATTTGTCGGTAGTAGGCCTAGAGTGATATAATTGATAGAGGAGATTTTGATAATAGCTTAGATGCAGCAAGTCTGATCATTATTTCAATAACCGAATTTGACTGAATTTAATAATATTGATCTGTCCTTCATAGAAGTAGTTATATTAACACCACTTCCCTTTGTAGTAGGAGAAGTCATCTATATAGTACAAGTTACTAATTGGATGTAGAGATCATTTTTTTTAATATTCTGAGTGATGATCCTTTAACATTCTTCAAAAAAAAAAAAAGTGACTGTGTTAGTGTTTTTAATGTTCTCATTACTCTTCTTTATTCTTATTAACTCCTATTGATGAATATAAATATTAAAAAATACTATTCTCCGTCACCTTAAATTTTTAAAAAATTTAGTTAATTTATTATTATTTTTTTAACATGATACTAATACAGCTTAAATTTTTATTGAAAAATAAATTTTCTATTCTTTAACCCCTCCCACTAATTTCTATTTATTTATTTTGTATAAACCTCCCACTCGCTAATTCATAATAATTTAAGGGCCCTCTCCTACTACCTCTTCAAAATAATAATAATAATAATAATAATAATAATAATGCAATGGCATAAATGTTGTGACCTATTCATGTACACTTGAGTGACTCATGGTCCGACCACAACGGACCCGAACCCTACCCCTCGAATGCGACGGCATTGATACACCACGTACTTGGGCTTGGAAAAGTGTAATCCTACGTGGAAAGAACTCCTCTTGTTGGCCGTTGGATGTGACACGTGTCACGCATCTGTAGTTTAATCGGTGCATGCTCTTTGAGGACCCCACCCCTCAAAACACAAAAACATGATTTTTTTGCTTTAGTCGGTGAAAACATATCCTTGTAGATATGTTTTAGGTTCATAATAATTTGTACATAGAAAGTGACTTTGTCTATAATAGGGGGAGGAGATCGAAAAAGGGCCACATAGAGATTCATACATTACTAATGAGCTCGAGACAAAATCATTTCGAAGATCTTAGATTCCTTTGAGATTCTCCAGTTGAGGGGGAGGTACAATGATGGTATCCAACAGTGAATCTCCTCCTTAGGATCTCTCTCTTTCTCTCTCTCTCTCTCTCTCTCTCTCTCTATTGTGTGTGTGTGTTTTTATGTCTCAAACCCCATAATGGATACTTTGCAGGTATTGGAGTGAAAATGGTAGTTGACCTGGAGTGTTTGCTAGACAGCATAAAGATTTTTGTGGTCTTACTTTTATTCTTGGTAATGAGACAACAAAATTAATGATCGATACTATTAGAGATGATTTAGAGTACTTGAAGTCTCCATGATTTACTTTATAAATTTTCGTCACCACCGACCGTTCCTAGCGCAACTGGCAAAAGACTTGAGGTTGGTACTCGAAATTTCAAGTTCGAAGCCTAGTTGTTTTATTTTTCCAGCTAAATTCATTTCTGAAAAAAAAAAATAAGTATCTTAGGATCGAGTGATGTCAAAATATGGCTAATGGTAAGAAGTTCTGCAAAAATGAATGATCCAACTATTTAGTTGGAGATCAAAGGTGTCGATTGATCCGAGTTAGATTGTTCTGTACCATTAAACTTATGAAGGGCTCATATTGATCACTAAGTTGTTGATTTTCAAACTTTTGTTACTAGGTAATTAGTGATAGCAAAAAATTATTGAATTTTTTTTCTAATTAATACTCCAAATAGTGCAAATCATGTCTAATAGCGTTCGTTGCCAATTAAAATATACCATCACTAAAAAAAAAGCGGAAAGCCTAGAAGCGCTATAGCTGAACTTGTTAAAATAGAACACCACTCGAAATAAAGAGAAGTAACACTGCATCTCCAATACTACGATAGAACTTAGAATGAGAATTTAATTCATCAAATATCAAGTATTGTATTGAACAATATTCCTTTTCATACCTCTGCTTTTCAAAACTATTAGATATAGGTTTGAAACCTTAAAATTTTACCGTATAGAGATCCTTTAGATGCTATTGACCATATTTATTGAATAAGATTTTGATTTTCAGATGTTGATTAATGTAGTGTTGTGCATGAGATGTGCGGATACAAATGCACATGTGCAGGCTATACCAAAGAGAGAGAAAGATTTTTTTTTTTTTTTGAGCTTAAACTACAGTACATCAGGAGAAGTATAAAGAGCTATCTAAATCGCAAAAGAAATATATACTCAAAAGTAGAGAGAGAGAGAGAGAGAGAGAGAGAGAGAGAGGTGCATTAGTGCTTCTTATCTCAATCAGGCCAAGCAAAGGGGCTACACATAACTGAGTGCTCCATCAAATTAATTTTGATGGCCACATAATATATAAGCGGGGCCGTGGATTTTATTTCACAACATGTTTATACTTTAAAGCTGGATAATTTGCAGCATAAATAATCCTTTTCTTTTTGTTTTTGTTTGGAGAGAATAAATTAATAGTCCTTGTAGTTAGAGATGGTGTAGTGTGAACGATGCATGGGCAATGATAAGGAAAGGAAAGGGACAAAGGTGGTGTGTGAAAATTCCAAGCTCCTACCCACTCAATCAGACAACTAACAAACAAAACATAAAGATGAGTCTAATCACTCCACCCATATAAAGATGGGGATTATTATTGGAAAATGGATGGAGATTTTTTTGTTGGTTTATATATAGAGAGCAATCATGCTTTTGCACTTGCTACCACTTTGCATGCATGCGACCACTCCCAAGAGTATATAATCACTTCTTGGGTTGGGCCACTACTAAGTCTAAACCCTAACTATATATAGCAACCTAGAAGGGTCCGAAGTGGACATTGATTCAAAATTTATGTGTTGATTACAAATTTAATTAGCTTTAAAAGTTTAATATGGATTTACAAATTTAGTTTTCAAAGTTTGATATACATGAATCTCGTACGTAATCTTCACTAATATTAAGTACTCTACTTTCACGAATTATGATTTTACGCATGTAGGATCTTTTTGTATATGCTGTAAACCATGTTCAATTAATACTGTTACGACGAGCGCATAAACAGAAAGGAAAAACGGCGAATGCACAGTAGACAAACCATAAAACAGTAAATAAAATGGAACACAAAAATTTACGTAAAAAATCTTTTGTAGGAAAAAAAATTACAGGCGAAGGAGGAGATAACTTCAATAAAAAAAAAAGAGGAGTACAAACTTTGTAAGTACAATTCGCTATATCGCATCTAGGGCAAAACGAAGAAAGAGATTTCTTAACGGATTTTGAATCCAATCCGTGCCGTCCGAGCCCTCCACTATTCACCGCAGACATTCATTTTTTTTCTTCACAAATTCTTTTCCAAATTTATTGTACCGCGAATCTGTCGACGAATTTTGGGCCTAAAATCGAGGCACATCTAACAAATACTATAAAACTGAGTTTAATTTGTTAAAAGTTATATAACTTTTTTTTCTAAAAAGAAATGTGCTAGTCTATAAAGAGAGAGTGATATAATTCATACATATATATATATATATGTATATATGTATATGTCGGTAGTGTTTGGGACCGCCACTAACGACTTGCCCATGCCTTCTTTTCCTCAATTATTCATCCTCTGATTCTCACATGAAGTTGATTCCGTAGTGGACGCAGCAGCAGGTCAAGACTCAAGATACGTCTTCTTCCTCGCCTCTTTCCCCAGCCATAGAATAGAATTATTACAGATAAAAAGCGAAAATCCATGAGACCATCAAACCATCACACACCACTCACTCACTCTGATCACTCTCGTTCACTCTCTCTCTCTCTCTCTCTGTCTCTCTCTCTATGTTAGTTTTCTTTTTCGGAAATATATATCTGGCAAGGAATATTTAATTAGCTAGTCTCGAGACTTTCATTAATTCATGTGCATGGTACAGATAAAGTGATACTTTTGTTCACATGCGTAGTAGAAATTAAGTAAACCATGTAGGAAGAGATTAATATGCTATTAAATTGCATGTTATGAATTCTCGAGTTATTCTAATACCAATTTGTTACGACAAAAGAAAAAAAGAATCGAGTTTATTGGATGCGAAAATGCTAAGAAAAGAAAACGAAAAAGAGAAGGAAAATAAAGTACATGAATATTTATATGGTTCAACCACTTTCTTACATCCACGGATGAAAAACGGAGCGAAAATTTTTATTATAATCAAAATGGAGTACAAAAAATGGCTTTCTTATAAAAACTTTAGCCTCCAAAATATACCACATACTTACGCACATCCGTTGCAGCAAATTAATGAAATAAAGGGTATATTTATATTAGAAACTAAACCCATTAAGATTAAAAATAATTTAAAACTAATACAGTATAAGATTAGAAAATCTTACGGTTTCTGAATTTAAGACATATAGATCTAACAGTACTCTAGATGCAAAAAATGAACCGAAATGAAGATTACGATGGACTCTGGTACCAAATAAAATAAATAAATAAATAATTACCCCAAAACTTACAATAATAAAATAATACTTTTATATAAGTTATATTTAATATATTTTTTTGGCTAAATTACAGAAAACCCCCCTGTCAATACCCGCTTTTTCACTTTCCTCCCCTCTCATTCAAAAACCTACACTTTGCCCCCTTAAAAAATAAAAGATATTTACTTCGCCCCCCGCCGTCAGGGTTCCATTTATATCTTATTTTTTATACCCAAATACCCCTGAAACCCTCATCCATGCCCACACATATGTCCTCGGCCGCCGCCTCACCCTCCGCCGTCTCGCCCTCGCGCGAAGTCGGAGTTGGGGTCAAGGAAGGCGTGGGCGAGGGTGCGGGATGCGGGATAAGCAAAATTGGGGAGGAGGAGATGAAGAAGATAAGGACATTTTGGCCATTTTGTCACACCGTACCCCCTGTGAATATTTTTTATTTTTTAAGGGGACAAAATGTAGGTTTTTGAATGACATGGGGAAAAAGTAAAAAAACAGGTATTGAGAGGAAGGTTTTATATAATTTAGCTTTTTTTTTTTACTTTGTGTGTGCATGTGTATGTATGTGTTTTTTTTTTTTTTTTTTGAGAGAAATGTAGCACGCTACCCGCTTCGTTTATTTTAGAAATAAACTTAGCTAGAAATGTGAATCAACTAGGATTCGAACTCGGAACCTCGGATACCAACCACCAAGCCTTTTGCCACTTGCGCTAGGGACGGTCGGTATGTGTATGTATGTGTTAACTCTAAGTAGCTAGCTAGAAGGCCACAGCTAGCTAGATGCAGTTGTCTTGAAGCAGCTATCAAATATTCCAGATACATATGCATGCGTCCCCATCGATCATTTGATGTTTAGGTATTGTACATGTAAGAATTAAAATGGCAACACATCACACAAAACTATCAAAGAACAAGTCCCTAGGAAAGTGATGCACAAGCAAACTAGGCTCAGCTGTAGCAATCATTTTCTGAATCTGGCTTTTTCTGCCCTGTATAGCTAACTAGCCAAGCTAGTGTTTGTTTGACCTCAGTGTGTGCGTGTGGTTGAGGTCACCACTCCTGTCCCCTTGCCTCCTAGGACTTAGAACTCACCACCAAGGGAAAAAGAACTATATATAGAGCTTTAAAGAGGTTTATCATCATGTTTATAATAATAATTAGAAAAATATGTCAAATCGATCCCTTTCAACATTAGCATGCTTGTAGCTAGGATTATCATTTAACTTTTTAAAGTCAATAAAAGGAAAAAAAAGAGAAAAAAAAAACTGCAATTGATCTAAAATTTTGTAATCTACCCATCCAAATTTTAGGAAGTTAAAATTATTATGAGGCAAAGGGCTTGGTAGTTGATACCCGAGGTCTCAAGTTCGAATCATGGTTGCTTCACATTTTTAGCTATGTTTATTTCTAAAAAAAAATGAACAAAATGGATAACATGCTATCTTTCTCTCAAAACAAAATAAAAAAAATTATTATGAAAACAGTCAATTTTTCGTGGAAACCATCATAATTAAATTAGACTTCGAATTTGAGACTTCAGATACTAAGTCTTCAATTACCATTCACAGATGATTGCCATGCAGTGGAAAAGAATACATGCATTATTATTTTTTAAACAAATTGTATAGTAGTGAAGTGGTAAATTTGAATAATCATATGATATGATCTAATTGAAGGTAGGTGGAAGAAACATATCTTTGAAACTTAAGGCAGTGATCTACAATTAATGGGAAGTTGGAGTGAGGGTCTAACATTTTTTTCACTGCCACAGCGTATGGAAAATGTGACACGATTGGTTGAAATATTTGTTCATGTAGTAAATTTCAGCTTTTTTAAAACTTCGGATGAAAATTTGCAATTTAACCATGTTTCAGATGGGGTCCAAAGTTTGTTTTTTCTGAAAATAGGAAAAATGCACCAAACAATATCTATTTTCCTTAAAAATAATGAGTACATGTAAAAGTTCCATGCCAAAAACAATTACAGAAAATAATTTGATGAAAATTTGATCTGCGTGGTTGATTGAAACATGTACAACTTTTTATACAATTTCTAGAATTTGGATCGGATTCTCTTATATATATATATATACATCCCTTCAAATCCAAAGTGGTCTGCCACTTTGGACCCAACACTGAAAAAGCTAAGAAGCTTTGGCAACTTAAAGCACGCACGCATGATCTTATAAGCTCCAGGAATATGCTCATAGAAAAAAAGAAAAAGAAAAAAATGAAGTGTATACATATGGATGTACACATGCAGGACTAGTCATGTTGTTGATGTAGACTATTACAGTGTAGCAAAGTTTATTCTTATCTCGAATCCATTGAACGGTGATCGATAGATCCTTGTATCATCCTCACACATGGAGATGGTAGTGGTGGTCCTCTATCAAGGGTGGAGGAAATTGGGCGTGAGAAATGGATTTGAGGAGAGTTGAGGAGATCATGTGAACCACTAAACCTATTCAGTGTGCGGAAAACTTGTTATGGTTCTGGGTGTTATTGCTGTGTTTGACTAAACATTGTCAAACATGTCTCATTCTTTTCGTGGGATAAGAGAGAGATAGAGAGAGACCCCGACATACCCACACTTACAAGATAAAAGCAAAAACAAAATGCGTGATAGTTGTGCGTAAATCTTGTACTCGAGTTTAGACGGAGTGTGATAAGATTAGTGTAAAAAAGAGCTCTTGAATGAAAAAAGTATAAGATTTTTATCTACGGTTGGTTGGATGTGCTGATAATATTGCTTGCAAATAAAAAGAGCAATCGAACTCATTTCACCTCCCAAGTGAGAAAATTTTCTATAAAATTCAATGCTAAAAAGATATATCTTTAAAAGACCAACCAGATATAGGAATTTTTTTAATATATTTTTATATATCTTAAAAGACAATCCTGATAGAATTTTTATCATATTTTTTTCTCCCGAATACCTAATATACCTACTGATTTTACATCATCAGTACAATAGTGGCAAACAAACGTGAAATTACTTGAAGAAAAGCACCCAATCTCTCTCTCTCTCTCTCTACAAGTCAGTGATTCCAAATTTGAAAAAAAAAATAAAAATGAACCGTATACAATTAATATATACAACGAGTTGTTTTACTAGTCACTACTAAAACAATAACCCCCCTTATAATTAGAAAATCTCAAACCCTGTTGCACTCCCCATACAAAATCTACACTTCATCTATTATGATCATGATCACTAGTAATGTTTGACGCACTCACATTAATCACAGGCAAAGAGAATGATATAACAAGCTGCTTTGCTTTCTGTGCTTTCCAACACTGCTCGACGTCGTCGGCGATCCGCGCCGCGTCCATGGACGTGCCCAACAAGCCGCGCTTCGTGAAACCCACGGCGTAGAGACCGCGCTGCCCCTTCCACCCATTCGGGAAGGGCTTCTTCGGTAGCCCATCTTTTTCTGAGAACATCTCCCTCTCCTGTTAATTAACAGCGTGTCAGCATATCAGCAATTTATAGGAACAACATTTTGAAATAGATGTAGCATTTTTTTTTTTCTTTAAAAGATATATAAAGTTGCTCTAGAATAATATTGTGCGTTTACAATCCAAAATGAAGGTAAGGGTTTGATAGATGATACGCAAGATCCCAAATTCGAAATCCAGTTGTTTCACATTTCTGACTAAGTTTACTTCATTTCTTAAAAATGAATGAAGCTACTTTTATCTAAAAGAAAAGAAAAAGTACCATTAGCCAAGAAGGCACATTGCTTCTATAGCCAGTAGCTAGAACAACTGCATCGAAGTCCTCTGATCTCCCGTCCACAAACTCCGCTCCATGTTCGGTGAATTGCCTGATCGCAGGAAACACCTGTAGTGCAATAAGAATCTTTCTAACAATCTCCCAAACATTTCTACTTATAATAAGAAGCTCTAATTTAAAACTTCTACTTATGTCAATCAAAGACCTTAATGTCTCCGGATCTGATCTTCGCGAGGGTGCCGACGTCGAGGACGGGGGTCTTGCCAGAGAGCGACTTGAGCTCCAGCGGGCCGAGCTGGGGCCGCGGGAGCCCGAGCCGGGCCGTGTCGCCGAGCATCAGACGAGCCACGAGGAGGAGCACCCGATCCACTGCCCGCCTGGGTAGCCACTTGAGGAGCCACATTGACAGCCCGAAAGTGGATCTACCCAGCATCTCCCGGGGTAGGACATGCACCTACAAAAAAATTAATATAAAATAATTAAAAAAATGATATTTAAAAGAGAGATAAAAAAGATGATCATGGACTTAAAAAAGAAAGAATTAAAATGTTGGGCCATACTTTCATAGAAATATTACTTAACTTGGTGCAGTCTCCATATAATCTTATCTACACTAATTAATCTTTATATATTGTAAAAAAGAAGAAGAAAGAGTGTGGATTTAAGCCAAAAAATTGCTTACAAAAATAAATTTTAAAAAAAAGAAAGAAAAAGATTGTTGGTACTTCGTATGAGATCAATTGCTTTTGTTCTTGGCGAAATTGGGGCCCATAAAATGGTGCAATATCTTTTATGATATTTTGTACAGTTTTTAAAGCAAGAAAAAAAAGAATTTAAAAAAAAAGGTGTGCACGAGACAATGGAGGAATTAAGGCGCGGCTCCGACGCGTGAGGATGAATCCCAAATCCCAATAAAGGGTGGAGATTTACTCAGAAAAGGGACTGTCACGGCGAATCCATCTTTCTTCGCATGCTATAGGCCACGTTTATTTTATTTCATTTTCTTTTTTTTACGAAAATGAAGTTATCATTATTAGAATAAAAATAGGTGAGTTTGTTGTACTTATTTAAACAATAATTTGATAATTTTATTTCTAAAAAAAATGAACATTTCGTATTCGAAGTCTAACTCACTTCACATTTTCAGCTAAATTTATTTATTTTTTTAAAAAATAAATAATATCATGCTACCATTCTCTTTCTTAAAGAAGAAAAAAAGGTCAATCACTACACTGTGTGCGAAGGGTTAACGATTAGTTTATTTCAGGTTGTTTTATTTATTGATCAAAACTAAGTTCGGGATCCACTTCCCTCTTGAAAAGAAAAAAAGAAAGAAAAAAAAACTATAATATCAATAGAGAGAGAGGGGGAGGGGTAAGAGTGCAAATCCAAAAGCTCACTTCAATTCACTAATATTACTCTCCTATTTAAACAAATTATATAATAACTATAGATATATGTAGAAAGGTACAATTAATAAATGAACGATTCAAATTGAGCCTTCATATCACTTTCGCTAATACACCTTCATTCGAGTCAAAGGAGAAGAGACTTAAAGCTAACCTAACTTATCCACGATATGTCACTAGCTATCTACATAGAATTTCCACAATTCCCCTCTCTAAATGATAAGATCAAGTGCACTAGTCTCTATCAGCCAATGATTAACTATAAGAATGGAATTATCATCATGTGAAAAGAAATTAAGAAATTGGGAGCGAGTGCATGCGACAGCTACTGACCGTGTCTCTGACGACGACGGAGGGGCGGGCATTGTGATTGCAGAGATCCAAGCAGACCTCCATCCCCGAGTTTCCGCAGCCGACGACGAGCACGCGCTTCCCGCGGTACGCCTCGCCGCTGCGGTACGCGCTCGTGTGGAGCAACTCCCCGGCGAATTCCCCGATCCCGGCGATCTCCGGCACCACCGCCTCCGCGTTCTCCCCCGTCGCAACCACCAGCCACCTCCCCGCATACTCCCTCCTCCTCTTTCCCGCCGGCCTGCAGCAGCAGTGCGTGGTGACGCGCCAGAGCTGGCCGTCGAAGGAGGCGGCGGCGACCGCGACGCCGAAGGCCGGGCGGATGGCGAAGCGGGCGGCGTAGGATTCGAGGTAGGCGACGAACTGCTGCTTGGTCGGGTAGGCCGGCAGCCCGCGCGGGAACGGCATGAGCGGCAGCTGGCAGAACTGCTTCGGCAGGTGCAGCCGCAGCCGGTCGTACGTCTTGCGCTGCCACAGCGACGCGATGCAGTCGGACCGCTCCAGTACCAGGCTCGGGATCCCCTTCTCCTTCAAACACGCCGCCACCGCCAGCCCCGACGGCCCCGCCCCGACTATTATCGCCCCCTCCACCACCACGCAATCGCCATCGCCATCGCCATCGCCATCGCCATCGCCATCGTTATCGTTATCGTTATCGTTATCGTCGTCGGTGTTGTTGTTATTATTATTCGTCGTCGGAAAACGGTAGAACAGCGGATCATGCACGCGCTTGCCCTCCGACTCCCTCCAACAATCCATAGATCAAAAAGATGCTAATGAAGTAGCAGCTATAGCTAGGGCTTCCTCTACTTATGTGGGGATCATCATCATGGTGTAACACCCTCTTACGTGCTTAATTCGTTTTGTTGGGATGGATTTTTTTTTTTTTTTTTTTTTTTTTTTTTTTTTTTTTTGGAGAGGGGGGTGGGTGCTTATCCGCAAGTGGATTTGTTTCGGATTAGAATGAGAGAGCAACGAGAAGGGTTTCTCCGGATTTAGCGCAAAATAGGAGATATTATAGAGCGAGAGGATCGAGTGAAAGATATAATGCAAAGGAGAGAGAGAGAGAGAGAGAGAGGGGAAAAGCTCGGGAGATATGATGTTGGGTTATGTTGGCTTATTTATATTATTCTCTCGGTGTCACTTTTATGTGTGCGTGGGCCCAGTTTGTGCTTATTATCCTAAACTTTGTGTTTAGTACCGTGAACATTTCAAAAAAAAAGAAAAAAAAAAGAAAAAAAAAAGAGGGAATAATTTAGCATATGAGACGAAGTAATCTTATTCTAGAGAAATAGAATCATTGCTAAAAACATTCCCTTTTTAAATCTTTGGTAGGGTAACTTTGAGTTTCTATGGTACCTTTCATAAGATCTTGCTCATGGATTTTGTACTTTAATTTTACTATATATATAACATGATGTTTAACCATGTGCCTTTCGAGGACGACATGTTAACTGTTTCCTAATCTTTTGGCGACGACTCCGCCAATCGAATTATCCAATTGAAGTTTAAATTCGTAATCATCCGAATTAGAAGCGGTTTAGGTAAGAGAAAAGAGAGAGAGAGAGAGAGAGAGAGAGATTTGGGAAAGAAAATATATCTTTTTATATTGTATAAAATGGAGAATTAAACAAAAATCCAGCAACGGACAAATAAGAAAAATCAAAAGTACCCAAGAAGATCACCAAGTAACCAAGAAGCTAAATCTTCAATAACATCTCAAAATTATCAATTTTTAATACCTAGTACCACGAGTTGAATGTAAATATATAGAATATTTTATAAAATATACTTTGAACTAACTAGATGGAGATAAACATTCTTAATTTTAAGGATTGTTCAATTTCTAACGTTCATTTTGACATGATTTGATCACAAGATAGATAATTTGATAAAAATTTAATAGTGTGGATTATCGATTTTAACACTCAAAAGTTGAAAAAGAGACTATAATATCGAAGTCCCTATATGATAGTATGGTAGCATTGTTCTCCATATATTATATATGAGTTTATGCATCTAATATTTCTATTTATTTATATTTTATGTTTCAAATAATGTTATTTATTCCTATAAAACATGTCAATCAAAATGAACAAATGGCATTTTGCGATCTCATTCTCGTTCAGAAAACTATATCAATCCATGTTTTAGGTAACTCATGTTTAAACCCACGGAGAGGAGTATAACTTTTAGTTACGTCCTATTTTTGAATGTACAAATATAATTTTTCTAATAATATTTTATATACTTTGGCATGCAAAATCTTAACCCCTGCTTTTCATGATCTCGATTCACGTAACAAACCGTGTGACGTATCCAACAGTGCACGATTTGGAACTATGATGTGTAGACCGAGCCCCTCCACTCCAAAAAATTACTGCCTACACCGAGTGTATAAGTATATCTCTAGAAAATTATGGCAAAATTTTGTTAAATCAAAGTATAACTTATTGTATGTATTTTTCAATATTTAAATGACCTATGTATGAGAAATTATAAATTTTAGACACTAAGTCTCATATATAAAATAATTGAATTTTCTTCGTTGTTGATTATTAAGACTATTTGATGCCTTAGAAATTTTTTATTTTTAAATTTTACATTACAATTTAAAAATTTTAAATTCTTAATTTGATTTCAAAATAAAATTTAGCAAAATAATTTATTATGTCCAAATAGCAAAAAAAAAAATTGTCAACCAATTTTATGAAATCACTTCAGAAAAATCACTTTTCTGGTAGACTCAGTCAAACGCTCTGCAGCTTTTAAAGAAAAACAATCTTCGAAACCAAAATTTATTCGGCAGAAATTACTTTTCTAACAACTAGGCCAAACAGGCTCTTGGTCAATTAATTATAGCTTAATCATCAACAGCTGATATTCTGTAATTTAAAATACATGTATTAATACAACGTATATTTTCGAAAAAATAGTAAAATGCTATATTTTATAAACAGTACTCATATATAATAAAATATAGAAATTTATACCATATTGTGATTTGCACCTTATCACTCTTTAATTCTTTTATAGCAATAAATCTTTATTGATTTTTTGCGGATGGTCATTAAACAAAACTTAATTAACACTGAGGTCATAGAAGGACAAAGCATCCAACTTCAAAAGATAATATAATTATATACTACACAAATGCACTATCTTATAGTGGGACATTTGAAGTTTCTCTTACTACTGATCTACAAGGCTACAGGATTACTATAAGAAATTAGACCATATAAACCAGGAAGATACAAAAAATCAGAAAATTAGTTATATATATATATATCATTTTAATAGAGTATATGATAATAAATTGCCACATTTATGTGGGTTTATTTGGTCTAGCTTCTCGATATAGCGGAAATCATTTTTTTCCCCTCATCTTGAGTACTCTTGGCCTCCGGGCTTTCAAGTTAGTTTTGATTTTTGCAGAACTAAACGAAGAAAGTATACGTACAAGCTAGCAATACCCAATTATACTTCGATGGAAAGTGCTGTAGCGGTAGAGACTTTTAGGGCACGTTTGATTCAAAGTAGAAATCAAAATCGAAACAGACGTGAAAATGGACCAGAATCAAAAAAGGAATTATAAAAACTTCTAAGTTGTTTGGTTCATAAGAGAAATAGAAATCGGAATCAGGTTCAAATTGAAATTCAAAATATTTAAATTTTAATTAAAATTTAATTTTGCTATTCAAATTCATAATCAAAGTTTGAATCTAAATATAAACTTAAATGAATTTAGAATTCAAAGTCAAGTTCAAAGTCAAAATTTAAATTTAGAACTATATTCAAGTATCAAACTTATATTAAATCTAAATTTGAAGTTAAAAATTTCAAAATTAAATTTTGAATCTATAATTTAAATTCAAATTTAAAATTAGATTTTTTTTCTAAAATTAAATATATAGATTAATATTTAAATTTTAATAATTATAAGTGGATAAAAAGAAATTCTTTTCTCAATCCTTCTGAAATCAAAGTTGATTCTCGCCTCTACGGTGGGAATAATTTTTGGTGGGAATAAGTTTTGGGGTGGTTCAATTCTCTCCGAAAAATAAAAATCAAAATTGCCAAACCAAACACTAACAATATTAATAATGAATCATTCTGATATTTTCATTTCAAGCCTTAAATCCTTCGAACCAAATATGTTCTTAATTCCTACATAATGAGGACTAATTATACAAGCCTTAAACAAATTCAGCTAGCTTTATTTTTCCTCAAGATTAAAAAAAAAAAAAGAGAAAAAAAATAGCTCCCTTATTTCACATGCTGTGTATTTTCTAAAAAAAATATATTTGGTGTAGGATGCATGCATGATGCACGTAATTATATTAACTAGGGGACATATGAAAGGATAGAGAATTGAGCAGAGACAATTTATTTAGAGCACGATGAAGAATGATTATGTTAAATAATTATTATTTGATTTGATGATGACAAAACAGACCACACTACATATAATATACAAATCATTAAATGGAAAATTAAAGTGAATCACAATCAAATGGTTAAAAAGAGTAGTAGGGCATCTTGTTTATACACTTCGACTAAGACACCACTACTAATCCCTTAAAATTGTAGTGGGTGATATATGTTATTATGGTGTATGCATGCTTGGTATATATCCTCATTGATAATAAATTATTGCTACGGGTACCACCTTCAGATTTTTAAAAAATTTACACTTAATTATTATGTAATTTTATTTTTGTTTCACTATAAGGATCTATTGTTATATAGTTTACCACCTTGAGATTTTCAAAATATTTTACTTTATTACCATATCTGTCGATAGGCTTTTCTCATTGAAATAAAAAAATTAAGTCACATGAGTGACAAAATGAAAATACATTATACCACAGGGAGGCAAATTAAAGTTTTACCCCAAAAACTATTATATAATTTTATCAACACATCAATAATATATAAGCAATCTTAATTGAGAGAGACGATCCAAAGCATTTACTTTGATAATATTGGATTCCCCCTTTCTAAAGGTGTTGTAAACAACTTATAAAAGCGCTTGCTTAATTAGTTTAAAATAAGAACCCCAATGAGTGATTTAGTTTTTTATAATACGCTCGAACTGGCCCACGTATCACAAAGTAAATTATTCCTTCCTATGTGAGCAAAACTTTTGCAAGGGATTGAGAAACATTCTCCTTCCAAACTAAGTTATCAAGTTTGACTTAAGGACAACATTAATTCTTATGCCTTTTGCATTAAAAAAGATAGAAAGAATAAAGTTACCTTTTAACCACTCTCCTCTACTCTTACCTCATCTACCACCCTCTAGGTAATTCTCTAGTGTGAAAAAGTTTTTATTTAGCTAAATATCTCTTTGATTTCGCTTCTATGTTTATTTTTAGCAACAGTTATTTTAATAATAATATGTCTGCGTGCAAAAAAAATATTATTTTGTAGTATCCTAGTATGACATAGCATGTCACCAAGTAGAAAAGTTTAGAGTCTGTGCTATTGCGGGACGCGAAAAGTTATATTTAAAGACCCGATTTGAACTTCTAGAGATTTCACTAGTGCGTTCCTCCGAAATCCTATATTGCTCAAAATTATAACACTTCGTCAACTAGCACTGCACAAGCCCTTAGTTTTACACCAAGTGTTTGAAACTGATTCGACGAAGGTTGGTTTCTTTAAAATTAGATTAATTAATGGTCCATGATATGATGTTTAAGATAAAAAGCTCAACTTTAAGCATATCTCAAGCAATAAATAATGGGATGACCCTCTTATACATTTTTATATTTTTGAACTTGAGTGGTGGTGCAAAGTGGATTCCATCCCGCATGGGCCTACTTAGGCTTGGTTTTATAGTAGCTTGCTAGGGCTTTATTTAGCCTTAATGGAGCTTAATTAATTTATGACTATTAATGTACTACACAATATGTGAAGGCACAATTTGCATGAGGGGATAATTTTTCCCTTTCATTATTAGCCAAAGCCAACAAAAAGGTTAGGTTGCTAACCATCCAAACTAAAACCGCTGAAATTGGTTTTCTAACTAACTCTAGAAATTAATAGTACTATTAGTTCCTTGCTTTATTCTTAATATTATTCTCCAAATAATTAAGAATCACGTATTGTTATCATACTTATTTTTGTTACAAGTACAATTGTGATCTCCCTACGAGTTAAGAAATAAAGACAAAATGTACCAACTCCTTTTTGTCAACTATTGTAGAACCTGCAAATAAAAAGTATGTACATGCATTTCCATAACAAATGGTTGGTTGGAAACTTCTTATTTTATGGATCTTAAACTTTTGCATAAAATAATACACGTTATTTGAAAACTGATTGCAAAAATAATTTAATTTTTATCAGAAAAGAGTTTTTAATTTTTAATTTTTAACGGGAATGATGTCTTTAATTAATGTTTTTTTGAAGTAAACATGAAATAGTACGCGAAGAGACAAAATAATCATTTGATAAGGATGACTATGTCGTTCTTGAAGGTCAGAAAATAAAATGCAGTATATGTAAGGCTAAAATGATTAACTAAAAAGTCTAGAAACCAAGCTGCATTATTAGAAATAAGGAATTAAGTATCACCCCCTGACGTATACGACACGGGACGATATGTACCGTGCCCCTAATTAAGGGGCACGGTACAAGGGAGGTATCTCTTTGTCCCCTGTGTCGCGATACTCTCTGGGTATCGCACAATATAGAGTGATACGCAGAGAATATCGCGGCACGTGTTCCTTTTTTTTTTTTAACTTCTTTCTCTTCTTTTTTTTGGTTTCTCCCATAGACCTTTATCCCTTTCTTTTTTTTCTCTTCACTTCTATCTTTTTTCCATTCTACTCTCTTTTTTTTTTCTTTCTTCTCACACCTCTTCCTCTATTTTTTTTTCTTTTTACGTTTTCCTGTTATCTTTCCTCATAATTTTTTTCTAATTTTTTTCTTTCAATTCCTTCTTTTTTTAATCACTTAGGTTTTAGAAGAAAAGAAAAAGAAATAGCAAAATGGAAGATCTACTTACTTATTAGGTAAGTCAAAAAAATCTATAACTTATTTTCTTTCGATGCATTTGGAATATAATTAATTTGTAATTTTTCTTGAAGAAATATGAAATTATGCACATTTTTATTTATAATTTATAAAAATCTGAAAATAATTCCACTTGATTTAGTCATTATATAGTCCGATTTCTTACTTTCTTGGATGAATTTAGCATTTTGTATGAAGTTTACAATATTTTTAATTTTGAAAATTCTATTATTGGATTTAGAAACATGAAGATTCTAATAAAATAAAAAACTAAATTAAAAATAATTGATATTTAAATTTGCTTTATATATTTATCATATAGTTTATTGTTAAATTTTTATAAATAGATATCACAATTTTTTTAAAAAATTAAATTTAAGAAAAAATAAGTTTCTTGGATGAATTTTGCAAATTTGCCAAAGCGTGCAACTCGGAGGTTGTGCGTCTTTGTCGACACGCAAAAGTGCCATGTATCGGCACGTACGCAAGCTTGCTGATGGCGTACTGTGCCAGGCAGTAGCCGGGATGTCCCGCTGCCACGGTACTTTAATCCTTGATCAAAATATCAATTACTGAGCCTTCTGATACATTTTATATATTGTGTTGGAATTTAATGGGCAGCGGAAACATATCAACTGGATAGCCAACGTATCCAGGAGCCGAAATTGGATCGGGTTGCTTATTTTACTAGCCACCGAGATCGTCCTGGTGTTGACGGTTCTGGATCTCCCACGTATCTCGTCTTCTCCCACGTCTATGCCTTGCGTCGCGAATCGGATGCGAATTGAAGAGAGCTACTAGAGTCCTCTTCTATGTCCACACTCCAAAACCCCGAAAACGTAGGTGGAAATCCCAGAGAGAAAGATGAGAGAGAGGAAGAGAGAAATATGTGGATTCTCTATCTTTTCTTCGGATGTTCAATCCATGAGAAGGAAGGAGTATTTATACATTATCGGGACTCCCTAAAATATCCTGAATCTCACATAGAGATTAGGATTAGGATTCCCATAGATATGTTTCTTAACTGATAAGAAATATATTATTTATTCTTATCCTAAATTCATTAGGATAAATTATGATCCACATCCCATGTGGATCGGGTTAAATCTTAACCCGCCAATGTGGACATACCATATGGCAACATATTGGAACCAATTAAGTTACATTGTCGGTATTTTATAAGGACTACTAGTACATTTTAGCTGCTTCTTACTTACTTGCTACTCTTTTGAGGGCCACTACAGCACTTACTACATAATCGTGCATATTCGACAACTACACTATAAAGCTTGCCTCTTTCCAATGATAAGAACGTAAACATAATTAATATAATTCCAACCATGATATTGGATACAAAGATCAAGCAAATCGAGAGAGTGGAGCTTACATTTCCAGTGATCCTAGTGAATCAAGAGCCTTCATAAATGAAATTAGTGAACTACCACTCTACAAGTGTGTATATACATACTTTTTAACTGCTAAACATTATATTAAAAATCTTTCTAAATCATTTTTTGTTAGGGCGAATTCTTCGGTAATATGATATCAGAATAAAACCTAAGTTGTCCTGCGCTTTAATTACCGTGCATATTTGTCATCTAATGCCATTAATTTATCTTGGTGTCTTTTCGGTTACGTTTTCTATCATTATACATGATATGATTCACTGATCTTTACTATGTGCGGGAACATAAGAGTTAAGATATATAATTTGTAGATCAATCTCTCTCTCTCTCTCTTTGTGTGTGCATCAAACAAAAGAATAGAAACTTGGATGATTGCTGCAGCTTTCAATTAGGGGTCGAATTGTGACGCCCCAATTTTTCAGGGGGTCATCCATTCTAGGATTACTCATGATGTCCTAGCACGCTTAACTCTCTCAACCTCTTGGGTCTAGCCACCGCCCAAAATACTTAAGCCGGACCTTTTTGGATTGGAAACTCACTTATATTCTTTCATACAGTTCATGGAGCACCACTACAGTAGTACACACAAAATACACCTACAATATATAAGTATGGAATCTTCCTAAATACTATTTAAGTATTAAGGAACAAATTCTCTCACACCCCCTCCATCCCCATCTACATATATATCTTCTTCTCACTCACACACACATATATATATATATATATATATATATATATATATATATATAATAGAGACAAGATCCGTTGTACATCATGTCACCCACTTTCTTTTGAGCTTTTGTTGCTAGATCTTTTGCGTTAAGAGTGTACGGTAGAGCCCATGCGTTCACTTTGAGCAGTGATTAGACGTTTGCGAAGGCATGAACTTCGATGGTTTGTGAGTGCACAAGTGCTTCTGCTTTGTGGTAATTCATTTTCTCTCGATGGATAGTTCGGCAAAAAGTATGGCACTAAATCACAGAACATTCTATCTGTACTTGTTCCTAACTTTGGATAGATAATAATTTTTTTTGTTCTAAGAAGAAAATATACAAGTCTAGATAGGATGTATAATTATTTTGTTCAGCATATTTTTTTATTTACTTACTAATATATATATATATATATATATATATATATATATATATATATATATATATATATATATATATATATAGGGTAGGGCTACTATACTCTTATGAGTATAGGACCTTTCGTACTCATAAGTCGTTTTCGATGATGGAGCTTCCGAATCGACGATCCACACCGTTAAATATGATCTAGAGTATTTAAAATTTCTAGAAAATAAATTTCGTAATTTTTCGAAATCGTTATAAAGTCCATCAAGTGGGCATAAAATGAACGGTCAAAATTGAACGACGTCCAAAAAATGGATGATCGGATTCTTAAATTTAAGATCCGAGTTATTGATCTTTATTTACATAATAAATAGAATTTTCTATCAAAAATTCAACAAATTCCGATTCTTTTACACCGTTAAACGAGCAAGTATCCCATACCGGCCGTTAAAAATTGTCTACTTTGAGATCTTTTGATCATAGGGCAAATGATGTCAAAAAATTATGAAATTTAATTTCTAGAAGTTTTAAATGCTCTAGATAATATTTAACGGTATGGATCATCGATTCGAAAGCTCCATCATCGAGAAAAACTTATGAGTATGAATACGATCATACTCATAAGAGTATAGTAGCCGGACCCTATATATATATATATATATATATATATATATATATATATATATATATATATATATATATATAGTAACCGATAAATGAGGAACTTACAAATCAGTTTTTAAGAATAAGATAAATCCGCGAATTGTATTATCCAAATAAATGTCTGCCAGTACTTTTATAAGGGATTAAAGTTTTATTTGAATATCAGAATATAATTTTCCAAAATAACTTATGATGTGATATGGAGATTTGTTAAATATGATTACAAGCTCTGGAAACTCTTGACGGTTATGATTTCGAAGGATAACATATTTTGCATACAAAATGATATATCTTACTGAAAAACTCACTCAGAAGTTTAACTATAGTATGCCTTTTTAAGCATCCCATCATACTCACTTTTTATTAAGTAGTATAATTTTTTTTTTTTGAGTAAATAAAAGGAATATGCTTTAATAATTAAAATGTTCATACTTGCAAGCATGACCTAAAAATGATGTTATAAATTGCGATCGTAAAAGAGAATCTAAGTTGCTGAATAGCTTAATTATCCGACATCCAAATAAGCCGAAAAAGCTTGTAGAAAGTTTTTACTAGAAATATCAGATATAAGCAATCTTATTGCTGCGCCAATGCTTGCGCAAACGCTTACCTCAATATGTACTTCTGAATAGCAGTGAATTTGATATTGCCTATGTAATTAATATATATGATTTTGTCGGTCGAAAAGAAAGTACGACATTGTTAGGTAGATGAAAATAATCCTCCAACTTTCCCCATTAGAGGATTAATTAAAGATGGGGATGGTGGAAAAGTTAGCACCTTCCATGGTCCCCCTTGCAAATTTCTTTTAAGAGCTTAGCATAATTAATTATAATTTGTAGGGAAAAGGTTATGTTTAAACGTATATGCGTGTAGTGGCATTTGGTGTGCAAAGAGATCGAATATTAATGTTTAATTAGTGCGCATGCTAATTACAACATGGTCGAATTTTTATGATATAAGAAGAAATTTTTTTCGGACTTGAAGGAGGGGGAAGATGATATATATACTTCGGTGCCGACAATATCCCTTAGAGAGAAAGAAATATTATTTTAGTAATTGGACATTATTACTATGCTATCCATGGCCATTAATTATGCTATAGATAAAACAAAGTTATATAATTAGAGAGAATTATAATTTGAACCATGGAACAATAAATACCGACTGTTTTTAGCGAAAATGACAAAGAATTAGATATATAGTTGGTATCCGAAAAAAAACAAAAGAATTATTTTCCTACATATAATAAATAAGACTTTTTCCCGCAAACTTTCTAAGTACTAACTAGGATAATTTAAATTGGGTAACAATCTACATTATCACATTGTGCATGCTATTTTAGTGTTATCCTTCAGTATACCAAAATCAACGGGTGGAATAACATGTTATATTTATATCTTTCACACACGATCGATACACTGTATCTCCTTATGCTCTTCTGTCTAGCATAAAGTATAAAATATGATATTGACATATCTATTTTCGATTTGTTTTGCGAATATATATCGATTAGAACTATTAATATATATGATCATCATTCCTGAAGAAATGAAGACACTATAATTTTATAAATATATAGCATGTACATCTTAGTTTCCTACAAAGATCTATGATCCAGGAAGCTAGGAACGAGTTTGCGATCGAATGAAGGCAAGTTTAATTAGCAAATATTATTATTATATATATATATATATAACACCTAAAGCCCTATGCTAGCTACACTGAATAGTAATAATGTATAACAAGTTAGGCAACTTTTAACAAAAGGATTCAAAAAGAGAGCCGAAAGAGGAACCCCAATATTCCTGCTTATAATCTATAATCCACCATGAAATGAGTGTGATAATTAAAGCATGGATGGAACTTTTATTATATATGTAGCTGTATCCTCCTACCATGAAACTTCTCAAACAAGCTCCTATTCTGTGTGCTCATCTTTCATCTCAAGCTAAGAAATTATCGAAACATCTTTTTCTTTTTTTTTATTTTAAAAAAGGCGTATTCTGATCTTCCCCCTCAAGCAAGGATCACCCCATATGTTAAATAATGTGTGAAGCAACTGCTGTTCTCTCTAATAGCTTAATTAATAAGTTACCAGAGAATGGTTGTTTCAATATTTATGTTCAACAATATATGCATCGCTCTAGCACTTTTCGAGTTTTGTGGAGTAATCGAAGTAAACCTGTATAAAGACCTAACTAGCTAGAATTGAAAGCCATCATCAAAAGCAAAAATTAATGTTGAAGTTCCATGGTACTGAAAAAGTAAATCGTTCAAAGTTACCTGCCGCGATTGGTAAATAACAATTAGAAGTGGCTCAGTTAGGTCATAAGGTGAGCTAACTATTCATAATGCATACTATATACGTACAGCTGATTCCACTGATCATTGTGGAAGCTACAGCTCCTTGAGTCAATAATCCGTATCATTATCTCATTAATTATTCGATTATATATTCTCCGTGTTCATAGACAATGACAATTGGTTAAGACATCTAACTGACAAAATTTGATACTAAACGCGCGGTATATATTGTAACTTAAGTACTGTAAATGGTCAGGGCCACTCAAATTGTACAAATTTGTTTTTTTTAAGTTTGTGGCTATTTTTTTTGCCAGTGAAAATGAAGAAAATATACATGGTTTCAAAAAAAATTAATGCACCGTCTAGCTTCCGCATAATCGTTCTTCTTAATTTATGCTCAGAAACAACAAACCACGCAGAATAGATTCTACAGCAATGACGAGCGAGTCACTCGCGTCGAAGTTAGAGATAAAAGGACACGTCGCTTTGCCGAAAGCTACTCATTTGGATTCCTTCGTAATTGGAACATAGATTTGCTATTCATCCTTTTATGGTACCTCAAATGAATTTCTACCTCAGAATCTCTCTGCCAATTTGTACTCCTTGTATAAGCGTTCCAGTGATTGTAAAAAGAAAGAAAGAAAGAGAGAGAGAGAGAGCCACAATCAAGCAGTTCATTATCTGTACATATATGTGGAGTAAATAGGCCGCTCAAATTGTATCTTTTCTACTTACAAGTCATGGAGGTAATAATTTATGAAAACGAAAGGAAACAACGCGTAGATTATTATTATTATTATTTTTTTCTTACTGAACAAAATTATATATGAAAAAGCCTAGCTTGATCACAATGATTTGATAAGCTGAGATATATGGCGCGTACTATTTATGGGACTTCAAATTGTTTCCCTAACTGAAGCAGTTTGGTCTCTTGCTTGCTTATCAGAGTTCATATGATAGAGGAAATTAAATAACACAGTTACTTGTAGTATCGACAAATTTAATTATTCGCGTAAACTACTTAATTAAATGAGATTTATGATCCTAAAAGATGACATGATGAGGCTAGGACCAAACCGATCACCAGAAAATGACAGCATATTCACTTAAGAGTCGCAAGTTAATGGAACAAAAGTTTGTTATAATTCTATAATGACAAAGAAGAAAATAAAGGTAAAATTTTTTTGCAACCATATAAAAACAACATTTGATGAGGGAAATTATTAACTATAACTTGCAGGTCAACCTAATTATTGAGGGAAATGGTTTGAAAACTCTTTGATAGTGCTTAATTTACTAAGCAACGATTCATAACTTATATTATTGAACATATCTTTTCCAAATTGGTCCCCAGTTAGGGACCTCTCCTTTTTTTCATTCAGATCCGTAGATATTTCGCCAGTAGATGCTTCCCTCCTGAATTTTTATGCTTCACCTGGGATTCGATCCCACGGGCCGTTCAGGTATCCTTTAGAATGACTTAATTATATTGCTGATGTGGCATCTCCAACCAATTAGATTATTTTTTTTAGATTTATCCGTCCCATCATGATTATTAGAAAAATATTTTTATTATATTTTTCTCTCAAATAGAAAGATGTGATTGACATTGATGATGTGGTGTAAGTGTTACATATTAGACTTCCTCCTAGCCTAGCAGCGTTGTGGTGCATTTATTCAATATTAACATTGTTAAAAGTATACCCAGAATAATAAGCTCCTAACTCCTCATAGCAGATTTTATGATAATTATGTGAGTAAACAAGAATCAATAACTTAATTAAGGTGAATGAATGTTGCTTTTTTATTGAGCAAGTTATGGGCCGGGCCGGGCCGGGCCGGGCTCCATAAAAAAAATATTTCAATGAAATCACGATGAAATGGATAAATTATCTAAACTAACTTATTAAAATTAAATATTATAGCACAAGTGGCAAAGGGCTTGGTGTTTAGTACCGGAGGTCTCAAGTTTGAAGCCTATTTTTTTTATATTTTTAGCTAAGTTTATTTTTTAAAAAAAATAAACGAAGCAGATAGTATGCTACATTTCTCTCTCTTAAAAAAATCTGATTAAAATTAAATATTATATACTAACAGTTAAGAAACTATGAACAAAGAGAGGGAGATCTCCATAGGTATTTTTTTACCTAATAATGTTAGTTTAGAAACTTTTCAGATTAATGGGATAATCAGAAACATGAGCAGTTTAATTTTGTCACGTATATTTAAAAAGTATAATTGAAATCAAACATTGATAATTATTATAATTATAAAAGAAACTGATCAACAACTTTGATACAGGCACAAGATATTTTTTAAAAGATAGAAATTCGAGGAGAGGATTAATTGGAAGGATTCAAAATTTTAAATTTCGAAAAGAGTTTGAGAGCCGTTGAGGAAGAGCACATGTTCAGCGGGAAAAGCGACGGTTAGAATAAGCTTTGAAATTAACGTTACATTTAATGGGGAGGAGAGTTTCTGTTATTGTTAAAAAACTGTTACACAAGTATCTTTCTTAAATAAATTTAAACTACTAAAAAAGGTATTTTATATATATATATATATATATATATATATATATATATATATAGAGTCCGGCTATGATGCTTGTAAAAGCACCAAGCACTTGGTGCTTGTAAATTTTTTATCGTTAGATCCATCCCTTGGACCATTTCTATCCGGTAGATCATACTATTCAATTAACCACCCACTCAACCCTAGAGGGCCCACATCATCCTAACCGCACATTTCTTAATTCAATGGCTAAAAATCTACAAGCACCAATAACTTGGTACTTTTAAAAGCATAGGAGCTGATCAATTCTGTATGTATATATATATGTATGTATGTATATATGTATGTATATATGTATGTATATATATATATATGTATGTATATGTATATATATATGTATGTATATATGTATGTATATATATATGTATGTATATTCGAGTTATATCGAGTCCAACATAAGTGATCTCACTCCAGCTCGTTGTTCGGCTCGTTTATCAAACAAGTGATCGATCTCGAGCTCATTTTGAGTCGAACATAAACTGACTCTCGAATAGCAAACTGGATTGTCAATCCTATGTTTAATAATGCAAAACAACAGTCTTTTTTTAAAAAGTTTAAACTACTAGAAAATAATATTTTATACATTTTATATTCAACAATTATAACCATAAGAAAAGAAAAAAAAAAAAAAAAAAAAAAAAAAAAAAAAAAAAAAAACATGAACATGAACATGAGCATGGACATGGTCCCGGACGCCAACTAATTCACGTGTGACGTGCCTCTCTGTGTCACCTTTCCAATTCAAAAATGAGTGGCTCCCACATGCACGCTGCAAAAAGGAAAATGTCGATATATGCTTCAGTTAATTCTTATTGCCTAACTAGCTGTTTGGTTTTTCAGAAAAATATTAAAAACTTTTTTCTTAAAAATAAAAAGGTTTCATAGTAAATATTCTTTTTCATAATTTTTATTTTCCGGATAAAAAATTTGTTAAAAAAAAAAATTTCACGTCATCTGGAAAAAGAAATTTTTAGAAAACTATTTTTTTTTTGTAGAATTCATACAGACGAAAAATATTTTTTCAGTCAGAAAGTTAGTTTTTGAAATATTTTTCGAGAAACCAAACACCCCCTAAATTATTGAACTTTTAAGTCCATGTTTGCATGTTGGAGTAACATACTCGTAAAACTTATTTGGTTTTTTTTTTTTTTTTTTTTTTTTGTGCGTGGTTAGAAGTTATTAGTTTGATTTTCACTCTATAAAAGATTTTGATATTCATGATTTAATAGAATAGTATATTTTACCTATAAGGTGATTCATATTTTCGAAATAACTTAAAGGCAGATATATTATGCATTCTAGATATTTGATCATAGTCTGCATGGATCAAACATTACATACCTCTAAAGTAAATTAAAAAGGTATTTCAAATGAAATATTCATTCACTCAAATTGGGCCTTCAAGCAGTAATACATATACACCAGTAGAAGTGCAGGTGCAATGCACGCTTCATATATATGAAGAAAAAGAGAGTTAGAATTAAAAAAGTGAGTTTCACTTATAAGTTTTAATAAATTAATGAGTTTTATTTGAATATACTCATAGAGTTCGATAGAAAAAATTTAAAAAATTATTAGACTTAATTTATTTATTAAATTTAAATTAATTTAAAAACTTAAATTGTCTTGATTGATAAGTTACAAAATATTAGAGGACAAAATCAAATATAAATTTACAAAGGTATCTTAGTATAGGAATATTTTACAAATAAAGGGATATTCAAAAATTGACAAATCGAGAATTTTTATTCGCGCTTTTGTATATAGTGATAGGATATAAATAATCTATACTATGCATAAAAGCAGATAGAAAATTTTTAGTTGACGGACATAATCGTAAATAGAACAAAAGAATATTACATACGAAATTTAAATAATTCATTAACTAAAAACAAATAGGTTTGAAAAATAAAAGATTCAAAAATAGACCTATCAAATCAACAATTGTTTAAATTCAAATAATGGATTCAAAATTAACTTCAAATTTTGAGTTTGATTCATAAATATAAATATAAATTCAAACTTTAACATAAATTTGGAATCAATTCAATGTAATAATTCAAAATTTATTTTAACTTAGATTTAATATTTAAATTTAATTTTATTTGCATATCGCACTTGTACTATAACTAGTATAGTATAAAAGTGTAAATTTTTTGAAGAAATTTTTTCAGAGGTATACATCAATACATGTGCAAGGGTGTCGAAAATAAATAAATAAATAAATAAAGCTTTTATGCTCAGGATTTTTTTTAAAAAATAAAACTGTTAGGATAATTTCAACAACTCACTAATCAACGGCTCAGATTCATTTATCCCTAACTTCACAACTTTTATATACCAAGGGACAAAGATTGCACAGGGACCCCACAACTAATCACTTTTAGTACTTTACACTCCATCAACTTTTGAATGTTTTATTTTAATTTATTTTCAACAATGAAACTAAAAACTCTTCTTAAATTAACAGTAGTTAGCTTAAATTTAATTACTGATTTATTTTTAACCAGCAAATCTTTAGAATTTATCTGAACTATAGACCATCTTGATTTGACTGCGTATTCTTTTAAAAAATCGATTTTAGCATCTGATCTTTCGATCTGTTTGATCTAATTCATTTGATGGTTCTTTTGATATAGAATTTAAACTAATTACTAACTTTAATAAATTTATAGTTGCATAAATTGTATAAAATATATTAATTAAATCTGTAAATATAAACAACGTATTCAAATTTTAAATTAAAGAATTATTAATTGGCTCATAAATTTAATTTTTTAAAGATTAGATAGCTAGATCAAAATTGGTGAGAGTTTAGATAAATTTCATATATATTTATGTTAAAATAATTTAAAGTTAAAATTAAATATCAATCAAAAATAAAATAGTTAAAACACCTTTTGTAAATAGCTTATAGCGGAGGGGTATCCATACATTTTCATTTTTTTAACCTAGAAACAAAGCGCCCGTCCACGTAGGATGAGGTGGGCCCCAGACGTTAGGAAGACAAACAGCGCAGCGCGGAATCCAGATCTGGAATGCACGTGTGTGGGCCCCGCTAGGCAGCGAAATTACTGCCTGCACCAGGTCCATACCTGCTCTCATACACCCACGCTGAGATCCCTATTAAAAAAATATATATAAAAATCATAATTGATAACACTATAATTTTATAGGGTTAATTGCATACAGATCCCCGCAAACATAGTGAATTACAAATACATCCCTGCAAAGCTCAACTTTTATAAGTTATTCTTGCAAAAGTCATAATATTTTCAGATATGTCCCTACCGTTAGGATCCGTTAGAGAAATTTAGTTAACCATAGGTTAAATACTTAACCTTGGTTAGTTTTTGACATTTTATCCCTCTTATATTATACTATTATGGCTTCTGGAGGGACATATTTGTGATGACAAAATTGAAAATATAAACAGATCTCTAACGGTTAATACTATTAAACCAAAAAGGAATTGAAAACATACACACGAAAATATATTTTCATATTTTTTATAAAATTACAGGCAATATAGCATAATCAAATTATGGCGATCCATACAACAAATAATTTTTTTTCTTACGTCCGTGCAGCTTCAGACGAAGGCTAAAACAAGTAATAATCCCAATTTAAAAACCGTTTGATGCCAACATAATAAATTATCAGATCATAGTGCCTTATATTTATTAGATTTTCAAAATTTTTAAAGTAGGGATAATTGCCTATATACGTACCTCTCAAAACTTCGAAAGTATCTAATTTATTTCTATTTTTTTGTTTCCAATATACCCTCATATGTTCCTCCGTTATTCAAAAATATCCCCGCAACCGGTTATCTTGAGTTAAACGTGAGTTAAATATTTACCACAGTTAAAAAAATTAAAATACCTTTTTTGTCCTTAACTTAAGGACAAATAAGAAAAATTGGTGACGATAGAAGGATATATTTGAAAAGAATAAAAATTAAAATACTTTTTTTGCCCCTAACGTGAGGGCAAATAAGAAAGTTAGTGAAGATAGAATGGCATAGTAGAAAGGGCAAAATAGTAAATTCACAGATATAACGACTATTGCTATCAGTTTACTAACAGAATTTAACTCTATAAATATATTTGAAATAACTTGGAACGTATAAAATATATTTTTAATATTAGCTTTTTAAGATGGGTAGATCAGAGAGTCGGAAACTTTTCAAGGGTATATAAGCAATTGCCCCTTTAAAATATTAAGCAGAGCGGTGCACGAAGTGTACGGGTACACCGATTGTAGCGATAATTTTCTTCGTGCGGTACCCCGTCGTGGGGCCCACAACATGAGCGCGTCTCTGCGCGGCTTCATCGTTACTCGCTCTATCTCTCTCTCTCTCTCTCTCTCCTAAAAAAAAGAAACCGAATATATAAGCGCTGTATCTCGAATCTCAAACCCTAAAATCGCTCCAAACCCAACGATTAGGAGGATCTAAAAAAAGCAACAGAAAATAAACAGAAAATAGAGCGGAAAATAAAAAGGTTACTAGGGTTAGGGTTTTTTCTCCCATCGCCTACCTCGCCCCACCCTTTTCTCTTCTTCTTCTTCTTCTTCCTCTCTCCCCTCTCCGCGGCCTCAAATCGCCGAGAGAGAGAGAGAGAGAGAGAGAGAGAGAGAGAGAGAGAGAGAGAGATTTTGCATCTTCGTCGTCGTCGTCGGCGGAGATGGCGATGATCCCGAGGACGCCGTTCGGATTGGTGGCGGTGGCGGCCCTCGTCGTCGGCATCGTCATGCCCGCCGCGAACGCCGCCCGCGCCCCCGCGCCCGCGCCCACCAGCGACGGTGAGACGCGCCGTTTCCCCAATCCCTCTCTCTCTCCCCATGCTTCTTCTCTTCTCTTTTTTTCCTTTTCCTTTTTAGTTTGTTGGAAATCGTAATGCGATCTTATATTATTTGCAATTTTTCTTTTTCTTCTCCGATTCAGATGAGATTTCTTTCTTTCTTTCCATTTTTGACCGATCGATCGGACAGAGTTTCCCAAAAATGTTGTACGAATAAATAAATGAATATGATTTTAATTAGGTTTCGTTCTTTTAGCAAAGATTACATTTTCACACGTTTCTCTCAAAAATGTCCCCTTCGAACTATGTTCCTGCTGTCGATCTCCCGATCTAGACCTCAAATGCCAAATTTACGGTTGATTTTCTTAAGACCATTTCACGTAGGAGACCAAAGTATTAAATAATCCAATAATTTTGAGGGAAATTTGGATCTTGGTCTTCCCCAGAAATTGTCATTCTTAAACAAAAACCAACATCTAATTCCACTTCCACTTCCCGAGGATCTTTTTACTGGTTTATAAGGTGATAAATAATCGTCTTTTTTTTTAAAATTTATTTATTTTTGGACTCTGTTGTTCGGTTCAGGGATATCGGTTGATCAAGGGATCGCGTACGTGCTGATGCTGGTGGCGCTGGTGCTCACCTACCTCATCCATCCTCTGGATGCCTCCTCCCCTTACAAGCTTTTCTGAGCCCAAAAAAACCAAAAAAAAGAAGAAGAAGAGAATCTCATCTAATAATGTAATCCACTGCATGGACAATGTAGTAAGGGGCATATCATTCATGTTGATTTGGGGATCTAATTTGCGTGTGAACATATCTCGTTGGTACGAATTGCTGTTATTTTCTTCCTAGCTAGCTAGTTTCTATTGGAATTCTCTCCCCTTCGTTTTCATCATCATCATCTCTTGCATACGAACATGTCCACATGATGTTCACATGAGAGTCATGTTACATGCTTTATGGTCCCTCCTAACTAGGGCTGGCAAATGAGCGAGCCGGCTCGCGTTCGGCTCGATATTCGGCTCGCTCGAGCTCGACTCGAAATTAAATGAGCCGAGCTTGAACAGAAAAAAAAATTCGAAATTATTTCAAGCCAAGCTTGAGCATTACTGGGCTCGCTCGAATTAGGCTCGAAAAGCTTGAATATATATATAGTCCGGCTACTATATTATTGATAGTATCAAACGCTTAGTGTTATCGTCGAGTATTCCGCCGTTATATCTACCTCTTTGATTATTTCCACCCGTTAGATCATACTATTCAACCAATCACTCACTCAACCCTAGAAAATCACTATCATCCTAACCCGAGACCACTATCATCCTAATCGCACATCACTTCTTCCATGGTCCGAAAATCTAATAGCACCAAGTGCTTGGTACTATTATCTAATAGCCTAATTAGGTTACTATACTCTACTATGCTATTAATAGTATAGTAGCTTAATTAGACTATTAGATAATAGTACCAAGCACTTGGTGCTATTACATTTTTGGCTCTTGGATGAAGGGGTGTGCTGTTAGGATGATAGTGGTGTCCCCCTAGGGTTGAGTAGGCGGTTGGTCGAATAGTATGATCTAACGGGTAGAAATGACCAAAATGGTAGATCCAACGGCGAAAAATTCGATAGCACAAAGTGCTTGGTACTATCGATAGTATAGTAGCCGAACTCCATATAAATTATATATAATAATATATATTATATATTTTAATTATATGTATATAGAGTTTAGATTATTGAGTATACTTGCTGGCCTACAAAATCAAACCAACAAAATTCTATTCTAATTGCTCTCTCCCTCTCTCTTTCACTTGCTCGCAGAGTCGCTTCCCCTATTTTTTTTAAATATTATAATACCGTATTTCATGCATTCATTTTGTATGTTGAACTATAGATTGTATGATGTTAAGAATTTTAAGCGGCTCGTTTAGGGCTCGAGCTTGCTCGACTCGAAGTTAGGCTCGCTCGAGCTCGGCTCAAATTAATTTCAAGCCAAGCTTGAACCTAAATTTAGGTTCGAAATTAATTTCAAGCCAAGCTTGAGCCGAGGTAAGCTCGCTCGAGCTCGGCTCGTTTCCACCCCTACTCCTAACATGTATTAAAACTTCGGCTCACCTCGGTATGATGAGGATGTTAGATTATGACTGTTGAATGGTCATGTGTAAATAGCCGAATTGTTTTAAAAATTTATACCAATTTGGAGAAAAACTGATTCCAATAATTTCATCCACCGTATTTTTCAGATAGCATATTTATAGTTGGGATGTTGTACAATAAACAAACTCGATAAGACTTTAATAAAACTTCTTTTACTTGCGCGATAATATGATAACCCTCGGGTAAACTTCTTAGTCTTATCGTCGGTTTTACTTACAATTTTTGACGAAGCTTAAGCCTTTTTCTTTTTGTTAAATAAAATCACTAGAGTCACGAACAATTCCAAGCGTTCAAGAAAAAATTCGGCGCTGGGGATGCTTCTCGTTTCAGAAGCAGAAGCGTGAAAACTCCAGAAACTATTAGTTTTGAAAAAATAGGTGTCATTTGGTCACTGGAGAATGTTTGAGGTGTATTATATTTACAGAGTGTACGCTTGATTTGAGATCGTTTTATCCATTTCGCATGTGAGAATTAAATGAGCTTAATCTCATGCATGCAATCAACAAACAAGTTTAACCGAGAAATATTTGCCCAGCTGAGCTGATTCAAAAGGTCGCTAAATCTTCTACCTTTAGCAGAAGTTTCATTTTTATTCAAGCAAAAGAGAGAACGGTAAAAAAACACATTATTATAGCCTCCGAAACATGATTTCAAATAATCTTTCATAAAATAAATACGGAAGAACCGCAAAAACAATAGCAACCTCCAAAATGCGAAAAAGGCCATTGAACCTTGAGAAGAAATGAGCAACTGCTAGTATTGCTTACCTTAGCGGGAAAGAATAAGCTCTCAGGGAGGATTTTTCGGGTCTTTAGGGTTAGGGATGGTAACATGAAAGGGCGCGGAAAGCTCTCTCCGTCACGAGTTAGCATGCCTTTTATGTAGGATATGCTTGAGAGCTTCATAGAACGAGACGACAATCCCGACCGAAGGGCCCGCACGTCCAACGCGCGGCCCTACACCTGTGAAAAGTCCCTTAATTCCTTCATTCCTACAGCAAGCATTTCAAAGTTTCATTGTTTTACAACACACGTCGATGAAATATCAATACCTCTTTACCTTAATATGCTAAAGAAGGAAAGATGAAGCTCAGATGAAGAAAAAGCAATAAATTTTCCTTATGATACGTAGACCTTAGCTTATTATTACGGCTCGAAATGGGCATTATAACATACAATTTACTCAATAGAGTGAAAGGCCACCAATATACAAGATGTAAAATATGATTTTCTTAGAGGCATGATTCGAGCTAAAACAAGGATTGAATTTTAAGTTCAAATATATTTGCTGCTACTGTGAAGCCTCTCATACTAAACTCGAGCACATTTAAGATTAATCAAGCCTGATTGAGGTTAAACCATGTATAAACAAACGAAGCTTGACTCTACATGCTAATCTCATATGTCAGGATGCTAACGTACCATATCTGACTTCCCACAGGGATAATTAGTCGACTTGTAATATATAATTTGTTTCTCTATTACACAATCAACGCAACTAATGAACCAGACTTTTTAGTTCTACTTAATGTTGTGTCAGAGCCAGTAATGACACTACGTAAATCTCCTCTCTGTTAGTGCACGTAGTATAATTCATTTGACTTTCAGCATGAACATGAGCATGGGTGTTAAAGACTATTCCGGGCCTATAAGATTGATCTTTTGGGTACCAGAACTATGCTGATGTAATAATAAATATTACAACCCTCACCATTCCTATAGCTACAACTTCTAGCAAGAAGAATCTCTTTAATCCCAAACGAAGGTGATAGCTAACGTAAGTAACATACCTCCAAACCTCAAGTAGTACTCGCCTCGTGTTCATGGTTAGAATTCTTGCTGGGTCTTTCTGAGGCAGGCAAGAAGAAACCCAGTCAATAGAATAGAAAAATAAGTCTATCATACTTTAAGGACAACTTCTTGCTCACGCAAGTCGAAGAAAGCCCATTCTGAGAGGCTAGAGGAAATTCCAAACAGATACGAATAGAGAGAGAATTTTTGAATTGATATTTAAAGCCACTAATGTGTCGCCAAGGGTGTAATCTATGTACACAATCGATTTAATATAATGCATATTTCCGAAAACAATTTGCAAACATCCTAAATTAGACCACAGTAAACTTGCCTCTATCTGTCTTCTAGTCTTCGCAACATCAAGAGGACATGTGGCACCAGCAGCAACAACTCCTGCAGCAAAACCAGCTGAAAAATTGGCCCCAATAACACCAGCCACATTGTCTTCCTCATCAACCAGTCCAAGTAGTCTTCGTCTAATCTGTAGACAAAAGCAGTTTAGAGCAAGAAAGGAACACATAAGTGAAAACAACCAAAGAAGAAACATCTTAAAAGTACTACATACTAAAGCGGCAAAGTACAGTACTGAATTTTCATTAGCATAAAAACTCACTGGCTCAAGAGTTAGCCAGCAGATAGCGGAAAAAGGAACATCACGGGCAAGTTGAGCTCCCATGCCAGTCCAAAGCAAGCGGTACCCTTGCACTGATTCAAACATTTGACAATTAGAACACACATGAATGATAGATAGGCATAAACGATTTACAGAAACTGCCTGAACTATAGTGAATTTCGAAATGTGCACCTAAACTTTTAGAAGATCAATTTCAGTATCTTGCTTTTCATTAGTCTTAATTTCAGTAGCTCATTTCAGAACGTTACAGTACTTGTATCCCTGTTGCTAGAATATTTTGCAAGATAACGGGACACACTGCTGCGTTTTTTTTCTCTCTTTTTTTTTTGACTGCATAACAAAGTGCGAATCTTCGTGCGGTTGATTAAAGGGATTTAAAAAAAAAAAAAACACAGTATGAACGTTCTTTTACTTCATTGGCGAAATTTTATATTAACTGTGTCGGAGACCGATAAGTTCTGACATAGCTTGAGGTAGAGCTACTGAACCAAAAGTAAACAAAAGTTGCATCCGGAAATTAAACATTCAAAGTTTGGGTGGTCATTTTAGAGTGCACTATATTTTTTTTCCTGGTAAAATGCACTATTATTCCGCTACTTTCTATACATTTTTATGTTATGATAGTACGCAAGCTAAAGTTCAGTGGCTCCCATTTATCATTATGATGGTGAAAGAAAACTTTCTGAACAGGCTACAAGAGTGTGGGTTGATGGTTAATGATGCTAATATATATATATTTTTTTCACCAACATTATTGCTCTTGGAGGCAATTAGCAGTTATCACCAGTAAGACAGAACATACAATTCTCAAGATGATTTGCACTTTTCTGCGGTGAAAGAACAGCAAGTAAGGTCTTCCATATTCCAGGGGCCTTTGCTCCAGGGTGAGACTCTTTAGATGCCTGTTATCAGCAGAGCAGGTACCTCTAAAAACAAAGAATAATGACGAAAAGGGAAATTTAGTGGCCTAAAGAGAAACTACCCATAGAAACTTGATAGCAAAAAGAGAGAAACAAAATCTTTCAATCACTGGTAGCATGCTACCTTTTCTCAACAAAAAAAAAAAAAAAAAAATCTTTCAATCACCAGATGGCATTGTCGAATTAAAATCTATTCGAGCATTGTGTTAATTTCCATTAGTTAGTGGAAAAAATTACTTGCCAATAAATCTTCTATTTGCTTAAACAGTTAATGCAATGGAATTCTCTTATAAATTTTTCTCAGGTAATCTTCAATTGCACCTCAGCATTACTAAAGTTACTTGATCTACTAGGACTTCATAGTATACTAAAATTTCTAAAAGTCAAACTCCTTAGCACAATCACGAGAGGTAAACCTCACTTGAAAAAATAGTTATCACCAAAGAACGTATTCTGGCATTTGAAAAGGTCATTTACAAGCAAAATAAGCAATACGAAATTAGAGTCCGGTTACGGTGCTTTTAAAAGCACCAAGTACTTGGTGCTTGTAAGTTTTCCACCATTAGATCTATTTCTTTGACCAATTCCACCACTTAGATTGTGCTATTTCAACAACGACCCACTCAACCCTAGAGGACCACTATCATCTTAATCTAAGGGTCGAAAATCAACAAGCACCAATAATTTGATACTTTTAAAAGCATAGGAGCTCAATTCTACAAAATTAATCCATTAGACTCTAATAAGTTTCATGCCGATATGGAAGCCCAGCTTCAAGCTACTTGAAAGGCCAATATGAGCAATTAATGAGGACAAATGATTTAAAGTTTGAGTGAATCAACAAGCAGAGAGAAATTAACCAGAGTTAGGCTTTCAAAGAAAGATGCAACAGAAGATATACCTGCATGCGTGTTCTCGCCAGCTCAATAGGAGAGCAAGATATGCAGGCTAGTGCACGAGCGATAGAACCAGCAGCTGAAGGAGCATAAGGGGTCAGTGTAGGAGAATGCTGATTTGTAAAGTCTTCAATCCAATTGCGCAAAATGTCATAACTAGGTAAGTAAATGCCCACCTGTAAGCAGATATGGAAAAGCACGAGAAAAACCTTTATATCAAGAAGCTCATGATCCACAATACTAAGACAAGTCATAGGGAAACATTAGACAATGTTAGGTTCTCAGATGCAATATTAACATTTCTTTTCGGGAAAAAAAACTTTGAGATAAGAATATAATCATCCCATCTTCGGAATGTCTCCTGAGCAGACAAAAAGAGAAATGCTCATGATACTTTAGAGGGAATTACAAGTTACTCTGATATATTCCATTTCCCACTGTAAAAGTTGAGCACTACAATGTGCAAAATTTAACCACAACCAGTATGCGTTAATTCAGATATTTAATCCAATAGAATCATAGTACCAGATATTACAGTGAATTCCCAGCATTAGATTAGGGGAATGATACAGCAGCTGGCCTAAATCTGACTATAAGGATCACATTATTGGGCCCTCTGAAGTGAGCCATTGTTAGAAGGCATAATTGTGATGTTATTGGCACTCTACATTTGTACCGCTAGTTAAATGGATCTGCATTCAACATGTTACATGAAAAGCATATTAATTTTTTTTATCATTACTAGAGAGTGTAGCTATTATATTGTCACTGTTGCGTAAAATTGTAGCTTATAGTGGTCTGTGGTATCTTCGGACCTTAACGTTCATAAATTTAACAGCTTTATAGATCGATATCCATTAATGAAGCTCAGATGGTAACATATTTTGCCCTTATGACAAAGCATCAACACTACCCCTAAAGCATTTATATATCAGATATATACCGAATGGTTTTTGTGATCTAACAACAATGTTGCATGAAACTGTGAAATCCTATAAGCCAGATGGAGGAGGAAATATTATTATCTGAAAGAATTCTCGTGAGTGGACAGAAATGTTGTCACGATATCATCATTAATCATCCAAAGATATGGAAGTTATTAAACTATAGAGTAGAGCAGAAAGTTTATGCTGTGCAATTCGTGCTTTCCACAACAAAGAAGGCCACATATTTGCTGCTGACAAAAACTAAGGAAACTTGATTGTGAGAGAACATTTTGAATGAAAAAAAAAAGCCACTGATTGATCAAATCAAGGAACTTACTGTTGGTACAGCCAATACCAAGCTCGCATTTGTACCCCTCCATAATCTAGCAAATCCTTCCTGCAAAATTTCCTCTGTTATGACATTGAGAGATGTTTATGAAAGACTTAATGCAATATCAACCGTTGAAGAGAATGATAATATAAGCGTGACACTAAAGACATAAGAAGAAAAAAGAAGAAAACATGGTTCTAAGTTTCAGATGGCATTGCATAAACAAATTTACCTGTCTAATAACCTTGTAGAATACATCTATTGTTCCCTTGTATTGAAAGCAATCCGGAGAACAAGTTGGCCCCGAACCACGTACTCCAGCAGGACTGCATGAAGGATAGCACCTAAACTCTGGCCACATCTGGGAAACATATTTCAGTTCCAGTAACTCGAGAAATTTTGAACCAGAAAAATAGAACGTCTAAATAATTAACCAGAAAAGCCTTACTACCATTATCAAAGTGAAAAAAAAAAAGAAAAAGGCAAAGGTCTTCATGCAGGGCAGAAGTTAACTTCTATACAGCTATGAAGGTGTCACGTTGAGTTAGTCCAACAAGGAGTCGGCACAGAAAAACCCTGCCTCCATGGCAGAGCACCATCCGAATGATAAAGGATACCAAGTCAACATCATGATCAGAGTTTGCCAACGTACTAACAATGTACTTAAAAATGAAAAAGATGATACTGACATTTCTTTCCAGAGAAAAAAAATAAAAAAGATGATGATATTGACATGGCTTTTCTTTAGATGATGAACTGTTGAAGGAGTTGATTATCATTCTGAACATATTTCAGGACTACATTGTCAACATTCTTAACACTGAAACTCGGAGACGACTTCAGAACCTAGTTTGTCAAAATAGAAACCCCGAAATATCATGGTTTCCATTATTTTACATCACTGAATCAAAGCATTGCTCTTTAAGGTCACAGGTAATTTTCTCATTGATCTAGCGTAATGTATCATATAAAAATACATATCTCACATGAAAATAATGAAAACTGTGAAACAATGAGAATCAAGTATACCGGGTTATAGAGCACTCCAGCTGCTTGCGCTTGTAATCTTGTCTGCATTGAGAAGGCAAAGAATCAGCTAAAAGATGAACATTACACAGCAGAGAGAGTGACTTGCAATTGAAGAAGGAAAAAAGAATAATTATAACAATTGTCCTACCTACACTATCACATTTATTCTGGATAACTACTGAAAAATTGAGGCACTGTTGAATCCAAAGGAAGAGACCACCCAAAATTTTCAAGCAAACTAGAGATAATGAAAGTCTCTGAAAAAGGAAACAGAGGTTTGCTATTCTTTAGAGTTAAGCAAGATAGTTTGATGTAATTTTTTTGAAGGGTAATATAGTTTGATATATATTTACCAAAATGAAAACTTCCATCTAAATCAAATTACCTAACCAAAAAGAACCAAATTTCTTCCGTTCAATTAGGCTAATCTCCATAATTCGGTTTGCTTCATTTTTCTGAAAACCCTAAAAAACATAACCGCACCGACCTACACTCACCCATACTTTTGCAACAAAAAACGGGGCACGATTTCACTCCTGCTTACGGCGAATCATCGAAACAATCTCAAGCACGACATGATCATCGATCAGCATATTAAATCAAACAGCAGATACATCCATCGTATTCGTCCTCCCGTTCCCAATTCATCATCAATTCAATCTCACCGCAGCTAGGAAAAAGAACCAAGATGATCGCGATCCCTCAATTTCACAGCTCAATTCGAACTAAAACGCAGCAATCGATCAAGAACGACGAACAGAAGTAAAACCTAGGATCATCAAAACAGAGGATCCAGTACAAGGATCGGTATGCGGATATCGAATACGGATTACCTTCGCCACGTCGAGGGGGTTGACGATGACGGCGGAGACGACGGCTGCCCCGGCGGCGGCGATGGCTCGCTCGCCGAAGCCCATGGAGGTGTCGGAGGAGGCCACTCGGCGCCGCGGCGGAGGCGGCGGCGACGACGACGACGACGACGACGACGAAGAAGCGAGGGTGTTCGAGGATGGTTCCATTAGGGCATGCACCACCGCCAATGGAGAAGTGGGAAAAAGGAGCGGGTTCTGCTTCGAGTAGCTTCTTTATATATAGCATAGTTTAGAATAATTAATAATTAATAATTAATTAATAATAATAATAATGTATATATCGTTGGTTTTAGGAGAAGGGACAGAGAGGAGGACGCGTGGAGCGGGATTATCGCGACACGATCTCGAACGGTGGGGCCTACCGACCATCCCGTGTAAGGATTAAGGAATATACACGATCTCTTTCTTGTTTAAGACCAAGCTTTGTGTTCTTTTGGAAAAATTGTAAAAAATTAGTTCTTAAAAAAATGTGGAAAATATTTGTATTATAACTTTTATTTTTCAGATAAAAATTTGAAATTTTTTTTTTATAAAATCTGGTAATATTGTTTTATAAAAAGTAATTTTTCAAAAAAATTAAATGAATGGAAAATATTTTTTCAGCCAAAATACTCTTCTTTGGGCTCCTAATGGAAAAATTAATTCCCAGAAAATATTGAATTTGAGTCCGCAAAAATTTACTTTTACGAATTTAATCTTTTAGTAAATTAATATGGTATTTTTAGAGTATGTAAATAAATCAATTAGAATATTTTACATTATCTGAATCATCACTCTTTAGACAGTTAAAAATAAGGAAAGACAATTTTAATGGCTTATATAGAAAAGAAATTAAAAATTTTAACATCGAAAATAGAAACTTCTAGTTTGACACCTCTGATTTTACTATAGAAAAATATATATTAAATTTGTTTTAGAGAGAAACATAGCTAACTATCAGTTTCGTTTACTTTTTAACAAAAATATATTTAGCTTCTTCAAAATTGAGACCTCCGGTATCAATCATTATCATACATTATTGATAATAATTTTTCTAACATTACCATCGGACATTAATTTATCAAACAATACCAATAATGTGGAAGAACAATGATTTTGTTTTTTTGAATTTTATTTTGAAGGGCCAAAAATATAACGAAGCTACCGGTAATTAGTTTCTGTAGAAAAATGATAAGACTACAGAATATAATGTTAGTAAAAATATACAAAACTTATCTGAACTATAAGCCATTTTGATTCAACTACCCGACATTTCAAAATTTTGATTTTACGAACTAATATTTCAATTTGTTTTATTTGAGGCAGTCAACGATATTTTGACGATAAAATTAAATGTGTCGTTCATCTTTACAAATGTAGTTCGTATATTTCATGTAATTATCGCAACTACAAATTTATTAAATAAGTAATTAGTTTAAGTTTGGAATCAAAGTGTCGTTGACCGATTTAGATCGAACAAACTGAATGGTTGAATAGTAAAATCAAAATTTTGAAAGGTCGGATGGTGAATTCAAAATTGTTCATAGTTCAGATAAGTTTTGTATATTTTTACTTATAATGTTTTTCCATTTATGCATAAAAAAACTATTAAAGAAGAATATAAGCAATGGAAATAGGAAATGGTTTCAAAAATTGCCATATTATTTCTTCTTTCTATCCTAAATCAAATATAATAAGGTCTAAATATGTTACGGGAAATTATTAACCTCTACTTTCATCGCATTTGTATTAGGTTGATGAATGTTGATCTATTAACGGTAGGATATTCACATAAAGCACTTCATAAAATGTTGGACTATTAGAAAAAAATGGGTAATTTAGAATCTCAAGAGAAATTTGACTTTTTCATTTTGATTGACTCATTAGTGCATGGGCCTTTTTGCATAAAAAATCCACTAGTTTTGGGCTTTTACAAAATTGGGTCGCTATTTTGATTTTGCAGATTCAGTCCGGATTTTTAGTAAACTAACCAAAATACCCTTGTTATTCTTTCTCTCTACTCTTTTTTTTTTCTATCGCTCTTTTTTTTTTCCTTCGAAGAACGCGTCCGCCCCCCGCGCCCCTGTGCCTGCGCCCGCGGCCCCCGCGCCCCTGTGCCTGTGCCCGCGCCCGCTTGGGCCGGCGTCGCTCGGGACGGCAGCGGCAAGGCCGCGGGCCCCGTCGCCGCCGTCCCAAGCCACGCGGGGCCTCTGCCGGCGTCGCTCGCCCCGCCACGGGCCCCGTCGTCGTCCTCGTCCTCCTCCTCCTCTGAGGCCTCCTCATCGTCGTCGTCGTGCTCCTCCTCCCTGCCTCCCCCGATTCCGAGCGCTTCCTCGAGATCCGCCCCGCGCCGCGCGCCCCGGAGAGGGAGGTGACCGTATCTGAATTTGGTTAGGGAGAAATGGTGCAACAATGAAAAATGGTGCAACGAGGAAGAAGAAGAGAAAAAGAAATGGTGTAATTTTCATCCAAACAGTGTAATATTATTTTAACAGTACAAATTACACTTTTGAGATAAAAATTATACTTTTTAGACCAAAATTGTAATCTTTGGATGAAAATTATACTATTTCTTTTTCTCTTCTTCTTCCTCGTTACATCATTTCTTCTCGTTGCACCATTTCTCCTTGTTGCACCATTTTTTCCCAACAAAACTTGGATACGGTCACCTCCCTCTCCCTCTCCGGAGCGCGTGGCGCGGGGCGGATCTCGAGGAAGCGCTCGGAATCGGGGGAGGCAGGGAGGAGGAGCACGACGACGACGAGGAGGAGGCCTTAAAGGAGGAGGACGAGGACGAGGACGACGACGGGGTCCGTGGCGGGGCGAGCGACGCCGGCAGAGTCCCCGCGTGGGTCGGGACGGCGGCAGCGGGGCCCGCGACGGGGCCCGGCGCCGGCGCCGCGGGCCCCGCCGCTCGCCGCCGCCGCCGTCCTGAGCGACGCTGGCCCAAGCGGGCGCGGGCGCAGGGGCGCGGGTGGCGCGGGCGCAGGGGTCACGGGCGGAGAGGGAAAAAAAAAAAGAGAAAAAAAAAGAGAAGAGAGAAAAATAACAAGGGTATTTTGGTCAGTTTACTGAAAATTCTGACCGAATCTGCAAAATCAAAAATAACAACCCAATTTTACAAAAGCCCAAAACTAGTGGATTTTTTATGCAAAAAGGCCTAGTGCATGCACCATAATACTATTTATGAAAAAAAATAAATATTTTTAATAATATTTTGTCATCACACATAACTTACTATCCTCGTAATTCTAAGCAAAGTCCAAGACTTTATCTTAGTGGGTCGAATTTTCAACAAATTATTGACTTCATAACGGAAAAAAAGAAGAAGAAATTGAGAGAAATGTAACAAGTTAGTTGTTTTGTTCTATTTATTTTAGAAATGATCTCAACTAAAAATATGGAACAACTAATCTTTGAATCAGGAATATCGGAAACCAGCCATCAAGCACTTTATCAACTATGCTAGATACGATTGGTAACAAAAAGAAAAAAGTTAAAACCGTGTTTGGCTACTCTAGAAGACTTTTCTGCCTTCTTACTAAGGACCTATTTAGGAGCAGTATAAAAATAGTATAATTAAAAAAATAGAGTCTTTTGCTACTTTGGACAATTTTTTTATAATCGATCGTTTGGGTACTTTTTCTAGAGTTTTAATGTGCATAATTTATAGCCCGAAATGGAGTATTTTTGCTGTAAAATAAAAAAGAGGTCCTAGTTTAGTTTAAAAAAATAAAAAATCGTGGCAAGTTGGTATACGGAGTAATATAGTGCCCATCCAAACAGTATACAAATGTGGCATTTTGAAATCGAGTAATCTATGCTTATCTATTAAATTCCAATATTTTTGCTAAGGTGGCACAACTTCCTTCATTTGACAAGGAGCATGGGAACCCACATTTTTTTTTTACTCCTGACTTGGTGTCTTCTCCTTTTCTCCACCGTCCACCCCTTCACCTCCCCCTAGCCCCTATTTTTTTTTCACCATCCTTTTCTCTCTGATGCCCGCGTCACGTGTCTTTTCCTCTCTCTACCATCCACTTTCCCTCAACTCCTAATAGTCCTACCTTCTCTCTTTCTTTGTGGAGTTTTGGTAGAACCCGCACAAGATGTTTCGGCAGTGTGGTCATAGCGGTGGCGGTAGAGGTGTAAAACGGGCCGGGCGGCACGTGGGCCGCCCGGCCCAGCACGGCCTCGGGCCGGGCTACAGCACGGCACGGGTGGGCCGGCCCGGGCCGATCTTCAGGGCCGTGCTGGGCCTCGACCCTGGGGCCCGACGGCCCGGCACGGCACGGCCCGAAACGGGCCTGGGCCGTGCCGGGCCGAGGAGAGGCGGGCGGCCCGGCACGGCACGGCCCACTTGGGCCGTGCCACCCGGGCCAGCACGGCCCGGACCAAAACCCATCTCATTTCTTCTTCTTTTTTTTCAAACAAATAATACAAATTTGTTTATTTTAAAAAAAATTTAAATATTTACTATATTATAATTATTTTTATAAATTTTTAATTATTTAATTAAAATGTTAGTTTAAATGAAAATAATGTATTGTTTCTATTTTTAAAGTTTATAATAATTTTTTTTAAAAAAATTAAAAATAAATACTTTACCGGGCCGGCCCGAAGCACGGCTCGGCCCGGCACGGCCCGTGCCTTCCGGGCCGAAGGGCCGTGCTTGCCCGGAGGCTAGGCAGCTCGGTCCTGGCACGGCACGGCCCGAATTTGAAGCCGGGCAGGCCCCTAGCCCGTTTCGGCCCGAAAAATGTGGGCCGTGCACGGCCCACATACACCATTAGGTGGCGGAGGCGGTGAACGTGATGGCGGTGGAGACCAAGGCGGCGGCGGCTGTGTAGGCAATGGCGATGGAGATCGAGGCGGCAGCGGTAGCAGTGGTGATTCTCACTCTCTCAAAGACCAACATCAAATGTATTTTTATGTCTTTTATATTACCCCATTCGAAATAGAAGTAGAATATTTTCATATACAGTAAGCTGAATAGCAGACAATATATATTTTTCTATTTTATCCCTGGCATGAACTCTTCTCCTCAGGATTCATGTTTATTTTACTTCAAATTATTGGTATATATATTTAAATTATACATTCTAAATTATTTTTAGCTACTCATATTTTATTATCTATAATTTTTAATTTTAATAGTAACCATCTGCAGTAACACACGGTTCATTGCACTAGTATAGTATTATAACATATTAATTCCAAAAAATAGAAAAAAAAAATTATGTAAATTTTTTAATAGTTCCTAAACAGGCCCTTAAATTTGAATTGGGCTCCGTTTGATTTGCATCATAACGAACCCATCCGGCCTTCTATGAATCGGCCCAGCCCACATTCCGACTCAAGCTGAGTACGGGCCCAATAGTTCAGTTAACTTAATTAAAAAATTTGTTAACTTTCATGGCCCAAATAACTATTATCGGTTAATTAATCCCAATTAATTTGCTATACAGTAGTTTAAACTATTAAATTCGGCGAGATTATCAACCTATTTCGTAAAATCTCTAATTTGTTTGGCTAAAATCGCCTGATTTCAAAAATTATAAGTTGTGGGGGTCTCGATTTGAGAAAATATAGTTGAGAGGTATCGTTCCGAATGGCCTACAGCTGAGGGGGAGTTTCATACACTTTTATCTTATTTTTCTGGGAGAGACCAAAAAAAAAAAGGAAAAAAGAGAAAAATACCAACTTGTCTAGAAATGTATATAGATTGAGGTTGGAGGAGCTTCTCGGGTATTCGCTCCGGATAAGATGATAAGTGGGAGCCAAAAATAAGAGAAAAAAAATCTATCTCAAATCCATCATAATCTGCTAAGAAAATAGAAGGCGGGGGACTAGGGCCCCTCCCTTCTCTTGATCCATCGTAATTTGCCAAAAATCCGGCACAAAACCGCTCCCTCTCCGACCCAAATGAATGGAGTGGTAAATGGAGAGAACAATCGATAAAAATCAACCTGCATTGAATTCTTCCCGACCAGCCAAAAAAAAAGTGTGGGAGGTGGGAGAGCCCTTTTGCCAAGGATAAGTGCCGTGGCATGGGGTCGTGTCGAAAACTTACCGGCACGGTACGGTACGGTGCGTGCTGGGTCATGCCGATGAGTGTCGGTCACAAAAAATACATGTGTGCCAACACATAATGGCATGAAATATATATATTTTTTTTTAGCAACAATTTTTTTTACTGTTTATTATATATCTTTATCAAATGTTTTGAGCTTTATCGAGAAAATTAATTACTAATTTTAAAAAAAGAGGATTTTGAGCTGTACCATCGGCGCCGGAATTGTATCATGCCGGTATCTTGCTGTCACGATACGGCACGGTGGATACGGTCCGTGCTGATGGGCACTTAAATTCTTGTCTTCTGCATCTAGATCCGCCCGTTCGCATTAACAAACTCCTTCACTTGTCAGAGTCAATCATTTATGGGCCACAATAAAATGGGCCCCAATTACCCCTTAATGGCTCCTCCATAATTTTCTACTTTTGGGCTCTTAACGGATCCGCCGTAGAATCCAATTGCGCAAATTGGACTCTACAATGAGACCCGATCTTTTTGACTCGCCTAGAGAGGAAGCGAATAACTTGTACTCGTCACGAGCAGCGATTGGATGGTCCAGATCCCAGCGGGCCCCACACGTCAGATTTCGTGGTCCCCCACAACTTCATTTTCGCTCCTCGGGGAGAGCGTGGGATCGGCGTACGGCGCTCGCTGAACCACCCGTATGGTCCACACACGTTTATCTACTGGACAATTTTAAGCAAATAGAGGCATTGGTGCGTGAACCGTGGTGTACCGTGGACCGTGCCTTCTAAACTCAACAATATATTTTTTTTAAAAAAATTATAACATATAAAAGTGTTAGATGTGAACACCTTAAAAACTTTAAATGTAAAAAAATTATCGAAATTAATTATCATTTTGGACTAAGGCTAAGATATTTCGAGAAGAAAATATGTGTCTCACTTTCAAGCCATTTTCTATAATAACGCATCCGAATCGACAAACAACATTATTAGTTAAATGCGATCTAAACTATTTGAATTTCATAAAAGCCAAATTTAATGATTTTACGAATCAAATGATCTCAAATAGACTTTATATCAGTCGTAAACAATATAGATAATATTTAACAGTGTTGATATTGATTCAGCCCCATCGCTGAAAATAACTTGGAAGTAGATGTCACTTTTTTAAGATTATTAAATATCTAGATAACAAATTTCTTATAAATTGTTATTTTTGCATATAGAAAATTTAGAAAGTTCTTATTACATCCAACAAATTGTAGGGACAAATTTGTACACTAAAAATGGAGAAATTATTGACTTAATTTGGTACATTGTTAGCTGGCCCTTTAAAATAAACTACGACATTTAATATTTACATGCACATAAAAATCATAAATATCAAATATTTTTTGTCTATAGTGATTAATTAGCGTTTTTATGTCATTAGTTTGTCCGATTATTGAATATTAAGATTTTTTTTAAGAAATATTGCAAATTACATTTGAAAGTTTATACCTTAATTTTGATTACTCCATAGTTGAATATGAGGTTCTGTTGGAATGCATTTACATCACTAGTCCTCAAATTTTATCTGAATTTTCACTTTGATTCTCAGCTTTAATTCTAATTGCTATTATAACAATCTAATCTTTGATTTTTTCTATTATTCTTGTCGTTAGGAATTTCGATAAATCGTACATGAATTATCTTGTGGTAAGATTTAATAATGAAATGATAATTTTTATAATATAATAATAAGAAAGTTTACCACGAGAAATCAGTAGTAAAAGCTAACATTTTTTAAAGAAAAAAATATAAATTGAAGAAAAAACAAAAAAAAATGCTGGAAAAAGATTCAGACCAACAGTGCAATGATTTTTTATTTTTTTTTTACTTGAAAATTTGGGTAGGATATCTCTCTGTCTTTTTCTGGCATATTTATTGCTCACATGACGTTGACCGGTTTGTTTGACCACGGAATGTGGTTTGGACTTTGCTGTCTCGGATCTGACCCGATCCGATGCGTCAAAACCCGACTCAATTAGGGACACAATGGTCCACCCCTCTTGTGAGCTGTTCGTTTTATATAAAAAAAATTGTTACATACATAATAAAATTGTGTAACCATCATATAAATGAGGTTAGAGGAGCTTTATATTTAAGTTTATACAGAGGTTCGAATCTTTGCCGTTATAGTCGGGCGCTCGAACAACTGACCATTGAACTGCCGGATGGTTTGTTCATAATGACTCGAATCAATTCAGAAGCTTGAATTGTCATACAAAAAATAGAAACTCTTAAATAAAATTAGTTGATAAATCTTAGTGGGGTGTGAATCGAACTTCAATATCATGTTAAAAGAACTTCAGCCAAAAAGTTAAACTATCAGATGAAGAATCACGTGTTATATACAGAAGCGAATCATACAGTTTATCAAACTGTTTCAACGAAATCTTACAAGGTATACCAAATTTGAATCGGACCATGCACGTGATGTAATTAGGGAAATGAGAGAGAGGTGGAGCTCATGCCTCATGGGGTCCTTCGTCCTCCCACACAACCCCCACCAAAAATCACTGCGCCTTGTCGGTGGGTGGAGAAGAAGCGCTTTTTGCAGAAGCATCCCCATTCCCCACTCAAAATAATTGTTCTTTTTCTCCACCAAACATAAAACTTTTTAACACCAACCAATTATTATTAATTGATTTAAACCAGGGTGGGTGTGAGCGAGGGTCCCCATTATTATTATGCACATGAAGTTTGCCATTTGTCACACGTGGAATGATGAAGTAACTAGTGTAATAACCCGTGCGATGCGACAGATAGATAACTGAAAAGAAAATAGAAAACAACGACAAGAGAAAACGGTAATGGAAGAAGCGACGATGAGAGGTGGGATTCATCTAGTAAATGAAGGAAGGTAACAGCAGAAGGAAGAGGAAGATGAACAGTTACGCCCAATGCAGAGGTATGACCCGGTTCGGTTCAAGCAACAAAAAGGAAAACTCAATTCGGTTCAAGCAAAAAGAAGGAAACTTGAGCCGGTTCGGGGTGGAGTCCACACTCGACAGTGATCAATTTGGTTCAAGCAAAGAAAGAGAAAAATCCGGTTCAAAGATGGAAACATGTGGAGTAGTTGGGCCGGTTCAGCCCAATGCAACAGGTTGACTCGGTTCGGTTCAAGTAAAGAAAGAGGGAAACCAGGTTCGGTTCAAGCAAAGAAAGGGAAAAATAGGTGAAAGACTTGAGTCGGTTTGGGGGAGCCCACACTTAACAATGATCAGTTCGGTTCAAGCAAAAAAAGAGAAAAATTCGATTCGGTTCAAGCAAAAAAAAAGAAAAACATGTGAAGCACTAGAGCCAGTTTGAGGTGGAGCCCACACTCAACAATGAAGGGAGTGTTGCCATGTGACAAATTTAAGAGGAATAGTGTATAGATAGAAGATAGATAGATAGATATAGATAACGTCTCGATACACTGGGTAGGACACAAAATTTTCCGTCGAAGCAATTCTAGAGCAAAAAATCAAAAGTTACAATATTATTCAAAGTATTTTTTTAACAGAAAATTATTATATTATATATCATTGCACTAATAAATAATCAATGTGACATTTTATTATCTCGCATGACACAACGAGACAGATTTGAAGTATATAGTGGATATATGATTTACAAAGAATTAAAGCTTTTTGTCCGAGAGAGAATTACTGCAGCTGAGTGACATGTTGCGCCAAGTTCTCAAGAGATTGGAATCGGTTGAATCCGCTCATATGAATATCTAACCTTAATTACTTGCAATTTCTGGATTAAACGGGATTGAATTTGTAAAAAAAAATTTATTCCACGGGATCGAATATCTATTCGGTTACCTCAAGAACCCTCCTAGAATCTAAAAAGCTAGAGCTCGAAATCCCTTTTTTTTCGAATTGCACGAGGAGATATTCGAATTTCCGGTCTCTATTAAGCACCGGATAACAGCTAACTACTGTAAACAACTGTTACGACATAAAATGTCAGAGCTCAAAATTCTTTTTTTTAAAAAAAATGCACGACAGCACGAGTAGAGATTCAAATTTCTGATCTCTAAATTAGCTCCAGGTAACAACCAACTACGTACCGTAAACAATCCTTTCTATTAAGTTTTCATCTTCATAGAGGTTGACCTGAACATGGACATTTAATTATGAGCTTAGAACCACCAATTCGAAGTCAAGTTCCATAATTGCTCTATTATTATCCGTACTCAATTTTCACCCCAAAACAGTAAAGCTGGACAATATATATATATATATATATATATATAAAAAGAAAGAAAAAGTTCAAATGGCAGTAGGCCCAGCGTAAGCTCCACAGCTACAGGTTGTAGCGTCCCTCGGAACCACAACTTATGCTCACCTTTATCCTATCATCGCTAGTACGTAGCCGCTTCATAGAAAGAATAAACCCTGGCTTTTGCAGGTGCTCGCATTTATTGTGGGTAAAATTTCACAGAGCTACGTAAAATCAAAGTTCATGCATGGTAACAAATTTGACAAAGATAGATAGAGTTATAGATGGATAGAGAGAGAGAGAGAGACTGTCGATCATTATAAGGTTGTTTTATTTGCTGTTCTTCACATAAATAATACAAATTAGAAAGTCATGTAAACTATAGAAATAGTATAGTCTCACGACTGTTTTTTTATTTTTGCCAAATACATATATTGAGTATCTCTTTTTTGAAAGAATGGTAGCATACTATCAACTTCGTTCATTTATTATTTTAATAAATATATTTAGTTAAAAATTTGAAGGAATCAGATTTCGAACTTAAAAACGGTGTAAATGTGGAGTATCTCGAGAGAGAGAGAGAGAGAGAGAGAGAGAGAGAGAGCAGGCAGTAAACTGCATTTTCCTTGTGGGGATTGGCAAGTGGCAGACTGTTAATTTTGGACTCTTTGTACACTCCTCCCTCCCTCTCTCTCTCTCTCTCTCTCTCTCTCTCTCTGTGGATGGTTCCCAATTTCTACAGTACAACAACAAAAGATACTGTTTTACCACAGTATCTCCATGTGTGGTTCTTCTTTTTTCTCGGCTACTAAATATATACATGCACCTGCAAAATGGTAGATACATTAATGGAAATGTTGGCCTACATATGACCTACTATACATGGTAATATGCCCCTATGAATCCAAGATAGGTGAAAATATACAAAACTTATTTGAATTATACACCATCTTGAGTTGGCTACTCAATATTTTAAAATTTTAGTTTTACTATCCAATATTTTAATTTATTTGATTTGAGTCGGTCAACGATACTTTGACTTCAAAATTTAAACTAATTACTTAGTTTAATGAATTTATAGTGGCAAGAATTATACAAAGTATACTAACTAACCCTGTAAAGATACCGCCGTTGACTGATTCAAATGAAAGAGATTAAAAAATCAAATAGTAAACTTAAAACTTTAAAAGATTGGATAGCTGATTCAAAATTTTCTATACTTCAGATATGTTTTTGTGCGCTTATACGTCGTAAACATCCTGAGAGGGAGAAGTTGGATGAAAGAGATTGATGCATGGAGGGAGATCAGGTGACAAACCCGAGAAAAAATTTGAGGCGTTTTTTGGATCTTTGTGGATGGGGTTGGGGGGAGGTTTACGTGTTACAGTGCACGTAGTGGACAAGGACTTAGATTTGGGGAAGCAAATCTAATCATCTGGGAGCAGTTTAAGGACAGCAACCATACGTAGAGGGCTTGTGTAGGGTGGCAGTTGCACTTGCATGTCACGAAGAGCCAAAAGGTGTAAGGAAAAAATTATAACGTATTTCATAAGGTAAAAAGTATACGAAAACAATGTGTTCTTCTAATTTTACTGCCTCACTACTGTTTTATTCGTCTAACTTATTTAAATGATCTTCTTATTGTGAATTATAGCTTGAATTATCTGTCTATTCCTCCGACATTTTTGGTCTGTTTTATTACTAGAGATTTTGCGAAGTATTAATTGTTTCAGTAGAATCGTTTACAGCTCTGGAGTTGATTTTTTTGCAGTAATTAGAAGTAGACAAATTGGGTCAGAATTCAAAACTTTAATGTATTTCTCTGCGTAAGGGGGTGCTTTTGGAAGTACCGAAGATGTTTGAGAAACCACGCCTAATAGGCACTAAACTAGCTAGAACCTATTAGGCGAGCATTTTGCTTTTGCTTTTAGCTATATATAGTCTGCTTTAATTCAGCGTTTTTTTTTTTTTTGAGAAAAAAGTAGCATGTTACCCGCTTCATTCATTAATTCAACGTTTGTTAAACTGAAAATTATGTAGCAAAAGTCAGAAAGCATTTTGAGGTTCAAAATCAGAACAGATGTCCAATTAAGCTAACCTCCACTTCCACTATACAAAATGAAGCACTACGAAAACTTTAACTTGTATGGTACTTCTCTTGATAACACTATCTATGTCGAACTTCATCAAGCAAGTCGAGCAAAAGTTTTGTTTTTTTTTTGAGAGAAAGGTAGCACGCTACCCGCTTCGTTTACTTTTTTTTAAAATAAACTTAGCTAGAAATGTGAATCAACTAGAATTCGAACTCGGGACCTTGAGTAATATATAAGTCGAGCAAAAGTTGTCAAAGACTCAGAGATAGAAAGACTATATATGCATAATGCATTCCATTGGCTCAACATTCTCCCTTAATTTCGAGAGTTGCTTATCACTTCATCTGTTTGTGAGTTGCGACATATAGAAGCACAGTGGACACTGAGAGAGTACACTAATCACCCAATAAAAGTCATGTGTTCAAGTTCCAATCGTGGCTTTCACGAAGTATTAGCCACCCCAAATCATCTGAATCAAATTAGTTCGCAGCCCGTTGAAAAAACAAAGAATACTCTACCATGCAAATTCTCTGTAGACCTGGTGTGCAGAAAATTTCCACGACCATAATTATTTTGTTCATTTATCTGAAAGCAACTTACATTTCAACTGCTGATTAGCCGACTATCTGATTATCTCCGATGGTTAAAATATGCATTGTATTTCGAATAGCTAGTTCAATAACTAGTGTACAGGAATATTCTGCGCACCAGTATACAAACAATCTATGGCCAATTTTTCAGAGGCGGTTTCTATCTCCATAACTCATTGTCATTACATTACCAGTTGCATGTATGTGTACTCATCCGTTTCTTTAAGCCCAGCCCAGTAACAAATAGCCAACTCTTGAGTTCCACAAAGTTTCAATTTGTAGACGCCAAGGAGAAAAATAATCAATCTTGGAAAATGAAATTGATAAAAGTTTTCTCGCTCAAGATATATATAACTGTGCATCGAAAACTTTAATGCTTGAAGGATCATTTTAAAAATATCAATTCTCGATTGGAATCTAATATTTTCAGAGCAAAAAAATCTAAATTATGGCTAGATACAATACATCTGCTCCGACAATATCAAGTTTAGCTCTTGAAAATATCAATTCCCATTTAAAAATAAGACTAAAAGTTGGGGGCCCACCAAATATTGTGTTCATTATCCTGTCTTTTTTAATTCAAACAATCCCTACTTTCAATAATTAAAATTAACAATTTTATTAGGTGTTGAAGTAAAGTTATCTAGAATTTGTTGCAACACAATGATGGAAAATCTATTATTAATTTGTTAAAAAAATATATGCAAAGAGTAATATTAGTAGCATCCAATAGAATAGATTCTTTAGGACCACAAATCTCCTAAATTAGCACAAACAATGATTAGCTATCTAGCTAGTAGCTTATATTTGCCCTTAATTACCATTGGGTAGAATCTCTGAATAAATTTCACATTTGTTTGTTAAAAGTATATTTAATCATACATTTAATTGGTTTACTGCATAAAAAAGTAATCACCATATCTGCATAAATAGAGATTAGTACTAAATGTTGCAAAATATAATTATCATTTTAGTGTGAACACTTACCATGCTTTTTTTTTTTTTAACCGAACAAATGCAGGGTTAGTACATTCATGAGCTATGAACCAAACACACCCAATTATGTCTTTGGACATATCTACATATTATATACATACGTATGTACATGCATGCACTTCATATGTATATACACACACATGTACAACTAATTAATACGTACCAGATAACCTACATGGGTAGGTAATGGGTACAAAAATTATATACACGTGTGTGCACTTATTGTACTCCGTGTATACACCGACATATTTACAAGGACCAGATTCAAATTTGTTAAAATAATCAAGCTTGAGATATTTCTGTGGTATATAGAGGGGCAAGGATGCATGGGTAATGGTACACCTTTTTCTTTTTACCTTTTTTATTAAATTTTCTAAAATAACAGCAAAAACATAAATTAATAGAAATCAATTGAAGCTAACCTAGCAGCGTGAATTGATCAGTAAGGTTTGCAACTAGATCACAATCATTATCGACTAAAAGGCTCGATTTGGTGCGTTTTCTATTTATAACTTATTAATAGGTTGTTTTTCTTTTTAAACCCTTTTTACTTCAAACTAACCAACCTTAGGAGAAATAAGATCAATGATTCGCGACATGTCAAATGCTCCTATTGAATTGTTTCTGGCTTGAATCCACACATAACTTTTTCAGAACGCATGACAACCACTAATGGTATGAAAAGAAAAGGCACGTAAGAAGAAAATAATGTCCAAAACTAGACTTAAAAAGTATTAAGAAGCATTATCATATTCTTTTATCATAATGCTCCGCCGAGTTGTCGAAACTGCGAAAACTAACCAGAGACAAAAGCCACAGATTATCATCATTAATTGTCTTACTGCATTCAAGCAACCTGCAGGTACTTCTTTAACTAATTTTACTTAATCTTTCGAGCCATTGCCTAGCTACTTCCTTATTGATAACTAAAACAACAAGCAATGTGATGATAAAAAATTTATTAACATTTTAAATCTACCCAGTATGACCAAATGATTAAGCCTGAAAACCTGAAGTGTCTTCTTTATGTTATAAGACATGTACTGTATCCAATGATAAGATGGGGAAGTACCCACATGAGAAAACCCTATCTATATAAGTGCCCAAGACTTATAAAAAGACATAATCTCATGATTAATGTTAGTTATAAAGGGTTACATAGTTAGCATGGTTTCTTCACCCAAGAGAGCAACCTCTGACAAATAAGTGCATGCCAAATTACCTTGTCCCTCTCACTCCCAGGAGAGGACTTGCACTGGTTTCAGATATTTGTGGGGAATCCAATAATCACTCTTTAATTTAATTTTGGATAAAAATGTGTAGAGTTCACGTGTAAATTACGTACAGAGCATTTTGAAATAGGTACTCGATTTTTAAACTTTTTTTGTTGGCTAAGATGTTTTGATATTTGTTAAAAAAAAGGTGTAGAATACTTCATTAAACAACATTATTTTCTTTAATTATGATGCAGATATTTTGTTTAAGAAGTTAAAAAATACTATAAGGTTAGTTATTAAAGTCAAAACTTTTAAAGTCCCAACACTAATTTTAAATGTGCGCAATATAGTTTAAGGATACATGTTTATCAAAACTTTAGCTATATTAAAAAGATTTATTCACAGGACAAATTTTCATTTACTTTTTGAGAATATAAGAGCCCCTAACATTGGCCATAGACGGAGTAAAAATAATTCAATTATTAAAATAGATAAAATATGTTAACTCTAGTAGTACTCCAATAAAAAATTATAAGAGTGGAGCACGTTTGGAAATTAAAAGTAGCTGGAACGCGTTGCCACAACACATATATACGTCGCATTCCTTTAAATTTTGTAGTACAATATATAGAAACTGTACTGCAATATGGGATCGCCACATATTCGCTGTATCCACCGTAATCGCATCTCAAAATGGCAAGGCTCGGACTGTTGTACTATCGTACGAAAGCGTCTATAATTGGAAAAATAATGAATATATTGCATCCGATATTGGAGCTTAAAACTTTTTTTGCTTCAGTAAAATTCCTAAACTTACTTTGGTGATTGACTTCAACAAGTCAAACAAATCAAAAGTTGAAGCTTATCGATTTCAGGGAAAAAAAATGAAAAAAAATCCAAACAAGGATTTTTTAGAACGTTCTCTTGCTTTTATTTTTGTTGCCTAAAAGCCAATACCTTGAAGGGACAAATTGAAAAGATTGATGGGACAAAAAATGCCTCTGTCCTTGAGGAGATCTCATTTAGATCCTCTATTTAATTTTGGTTTTTAAATTCAAATTTGCTAATTCAAAACTAATTCACTATGATATATAGGTGCCGCTGAAGTAATTAAATACTATTTAAGTTTTGATCTTTTCCTTTTTCTTGCATTTTGTTACCTCAACTTAAAAAAGATATTTAAATTCTAAAAATTTGAATTGACTAGGAATTTTTTTTATTTTCAATTTCACAAAATATTTTAATAACTTTTGCCTATATTCAAAAGAATTGCATCTCAAAAAAATCCTTCTAGCTCCAACTTTTTGCATGCTTCCAGGTATTTTACAATTTTCTTTTCCAATTTTCAACCACCTAGCTTCTTTATATTTGCGTTCTGCTCCACTGAACTCGGTATCGCCTATTCACGGCGCGAAATTGCAGACATACTTAAAGGTCGGACCATATGAGACAGGTTGTGAATGGTCCCAGTAAAATCGCAAATTACGTGCGGCAAAATCCGAAAGCATTTATTATTCCGAGTTTCTTGTGGTGGGCAGTCAGCCTTTGATCGAAACACGCCCTAAGTGTCCATGAACAAAAAAACCAAAATCTCCTTGATTCTATTGGGTTATAAAGAAGGATTAATATTGCAAAAATAAATAATATAAGGACTTAATTTTGTACGAAATGTTTCATGAATGTAAGAGAAAGGCGTGTAAGAAGATTCCAATAGCACGAACAGGAAATCTGGGGGGAATTTCGTATACGGACCTTCTCATTTAGTTATCACAAACAAGGTACAAAAAAATAACGCTACTTAGGCTCAATCACCAAACACCAGAACCGACCAATACAAAAACGACAACTCAGCAAAATCATGTAGATTTATTGTAGGTAAATTGTTAAACACCAAGAAACAATGTGTTTTTTCTTAAAAAAAATTCTCTTGGACAAATTAAAATGATTTTTTTTTCTGAGAATTCTCCGAATTGTTTTGCTTGCAACCAAAATTGCCCCAATTCACTCACTAACATGGAGTTGTCATTAGGTATATCTGGTCTAATCGAAGATGTTAGTTAAGTAAACTGCTAAGGTCGAGATACGCACCTCTTATTAGGAAATATGCGATATGCGCGTGATCTTATCAGTAGTAGTCCTAAATATTGCATTAAATAGATTCTTTTCATGATATTGAGTTTTTTTTTTCGTCCAATGTTTCACGAGTATCAGTTTTACTACTGAAAACAGAAACAGCGGCGTCCAATAGGCCCTTAAACTGGTATGCTCGTGGAATGACTCTTGGCGTGCTTTTACCAGAGGTTAAGCGAAGATCAAACCTGCAAAATAAGCACAAAGTAACATGCTTTAGCATGCTATTTTACATGCAACAAACTTTGCAAAAAGTTGTACAAAAAGAAATGGTTCACTTATAAAAGCCTAATAAGAATATATACCTTGCTATGTATCTTTTCGTATAGAACTGTTCACACGTGCTTTCTCCGTACGTATTTACACCACCAACATATATATATATCTTTTTTTTTTTACTTTTTTTTTTAAAAAAAAGAGGGACCCTCATTACCTTTTGGGATTTTTCATAAACCTTTGCCCATTCCCATACAAAGAGCTCCCCAACAAAAAGAACAACACCACTTGAGAGACAAAGCTACATGGAGCTATTTGGTTTGGCTTTGTTACTTGTTAGCATTATTACCATCAGAAAAATTTTCTAAAGCACTAAATTCCCCTACTTTAATTGAATTATCAGTCAATAAAGTCCCCCAAAAAAGGCAAATTTGCAGGCCACGCCCCCAACCCATATGTATCATTCTCCCGAGAAAAGAGTAACTACCTTTTTCTTTTTTTGTAAGTGAGATTAGTCCCGCATCTGTGTGCACAGCGCTCTTCAAATCGAAATCTAACTCGATAGATGGAATCTACAGCATCTAAAAAAATTTATTTACTGTAATATGCAAGATGTATTTGTACGCCCAATACGGGGAACATATAGTTTCGTGTTTTTGTAGTCACACGCCCTATTGACTGGGCTTTCTAAAAAAGGCCCCATGGGCCCTTTTAGTACACTCAAAAGTGCAAAATTTATACACTAATAAACCCACTTAAAATCATTATATACCATGTTTTTATTTTACTTTTTTTTTTTTTTTTTTTTTTTTCGGGGGTGGTGGTCACACCGGGACCAAGAAATTGGGCTTCGAGAAGAGGCCCCTCGTGGGAACCAAAAGTCTCCACATAACATCGCCACTAACACGCGTGAAATGAGGCCACGTGTCCTCATTTGAATGCCACGGATTCTATGTTACCCACTCGAGAACTGGCCACATGAGAGCGAGGTTGTTAAAAATCCACAGTAAAAATAGGTACCCGAAAAGACATTAATTAATTAATTAGCTTAAAAATAAATAAAAACATTAAGAGCCAAAAAAGAAAGAAAAAGAAATTACAAACGGAGCTCCGTTAGTTTTAACTAACGGGACGGTTTAGGAGCAACGCTACGAGTAAAAAATAATAAAGAAATTAAGGGGAATTTTTGTTTTTGTTTTTTTTTTTTTCCGGGGGAGGTGGGGGTAGAGTCACTGCTACAAAATTGGCCGTCGAGGCGCCGTTAGAGAGAACGGCGTCGTTTTCGAACTCAGACGACGAGGAGCGGGTCGTCGATGGCGAACAAATCGCCGATGTCCCGGAACTCGTCGTACTCCTCGTCGGCGTGCCACGTCAGCCCGCCGAGGTCGAGCCCCTGGGAGCCGTGGGCTAGGAGGCTCGGCTCGCACGAGCCGCCGAAGCCGAGGAAGTCGTCGTAGAGGGGCACGTCCTCGAACGGCGCGAAGAAGGCGAGCTCGTCGGGGAGCTCGAGCGCGAACACCCCCGCCGCCGACTCGTCGGTCTCGCGCAACAGCGGCTGCTGCTGCGGCGGCGGAGGGGGCGGAGGGGGCGGCGCCGCGGCGGAGGCGGAGAAGGAGCGGAGAACGGAGGTGGGGGAGGAGACGTTGTGGGACTCCTCGGCAGAGTCGTAGCCGAGGGAGGAGGAGAGGTTGGTGGAGGAAAGGTTCTTCTTTGGAGGTGGGGGTGGAACTGCAGTGGTGGTGGTGGTGGTGGTGGTGGTGGTGAAGTTGGTGGTGGCGTGGGGGCCGCGGAGCTGGATGGCGGCGGAGTCGTAGACCTTCGCGGCCTCCTCGGCGGTGTTGTAGGTGCCGAGCCACACGCGGATGCGGCGCCACGGGTCGCGGATCTCCGCCGCGTACTTCCCCCACGGCCGCCGCCGCACCCCCCGGAACCGCGGCGCCCCGCCCTCCTCCTCCGCCGCCAGCGCCGCCGCGGGCTTCCGCTTCCGCGCGGCTCCCCCCTCGGCCTTCGCCTTCGCCCCCTCGGCGGGCGACGGGGCGGCGCGGGCGGGGCGCGGCTCGAGCCGGATCTCCTGGACGTAGCGGCGGACGCGGCGGCGGCGGCTGCGGTGCGCGCCCTCGTCCTCGTCGCCCGAGGAGTCCGTGGCGTCGTAGTCGTCGCAGAAGACCCTCACCGTCCTCGGCCCCGCGGCGGCGTCGCCCGCGGCGCGGTGCCCAGACCGCGCCGCCCGGGGCCGCGACGGGAGCGGCTTCGAGGTCACGTCGACGTGCTCCGTGCGCATGATAATGGTCTCCACGAAGCTGCTGCTACTACTACTCCCTTCCATCGTCGTCGCTATCATCGTCTCACCCATCATCCTATTCGCATTTGCTAATCCTTGCCAAAACCTCTCTCTCTTTCTCCTTCGCTTCCCCTGTTTCGCAAAAATCAACACATACCCATTAGAAAATGATACATAAAAATCCAAACTTTACCCACAAACCCCTACCACAAAGAAGAAAAAGAAAAAGAATAACAGATTCAAAAGGAACATATTCCTCTGATGTCCAACACGCGAGAAAAAGGTAAAACCCCCACTTAAAAAAAAAAAAAAATCCAAAACCAAAAAAAGGCGAGATTTTTACACAAGAGCAAGTATCAAATGGTAACAAAGACGCGAAATTTCCACGAAAGCCTTTGGGGCGACACCACAACAGAGCTCTACGGACTCTTCCGACTCTCTAGAGAGAGAGAGAGAAACAGTGAGAGAGAGAGAGAGAGAGAGCAATTTCTAGGAAAGGAGAGAGAGAGAGAGAGAGATTGGAGACTCAAAAAGGGAGCATTTCCTTACCTTAAAGAGAAAAAGGAGACAAGGGTGGAGGCGTTATCCGTACTCTACAGCCCCTACAACTATGGCAGAGCTCCACAGAGAACGCTCAGCGTGTTCTCTCACTATGTTGGGAGAAACCACTGTTCTCCGTATACAAGCAAACCAATAAGAGATAGAGAGAGAGTAGGAAACAAGTAAAAGAAGAAGCTCAAGAAGAAGAAGAGAGAGAGAGAGGAAGCTCTCGTTTATAGGGAGAGAGAGAGAGAGAGAGAGAGAGAGAAGCTCTTTTTTAGAGAGAGAGGGGGGGTTGCTCTTGCTCCGGGAAACGGCTGTTTTATAGGATCGTCAACTGCTTATTACGGAAACTCAGGGTTATTATTGTAATAACAATTTTAATCTTAATTACATATTAATCTTTTTTTTCCCGCTTTTATTGGTTTCCCATTTTGCCCCTACAATTCCCTCTAAAATTCTCTTTCTCCCCCAAATTATTTTTTAAATTTTGAAAAATCGGAAATTGGGCGCAGCAAAAAAAAAGAAAAGAAAAGAAAAGAAAAAAAATCTGGGGGCGACACGAGCCGCCGCATCCGGATAGCGACCAGTCGTATAGCACCAGCTGGCGAGGTAGGGCCCGGGGCTCTGACCAATGGGGAGCGTTTCCGGGTGCTGACTAGGATTGAGCGCAAGCCCCGAGGGAACGCTCTTTGGGAGTGCGCCGGGAACGTGATCAGATAATAACAGTTCTAAGTATAGTCAAATCCTTGGGTTAAGCAACTCGTCAGTGTTCCTTTTTATTTATTTCAAATTTAATTCACATTTAAAATAAATACATTTTTTAAAAAAAAACCTTGGCTAGCTAATTCTTTGTTTATGAAAATTTTTTGAGCTAGTTTAGGTTGTGTTTCGTTCCTCAAAAAAATTCTAAAAAATTATTTTTTGAAAAAAAATAACTTTCACAAAAAATATTATTTTTCACAGTTTTTCTCTGCTACCTGAAAACTTCGAAAAGCGAAAACTAATGTTTTTCATAAAATATAAATAAATATTTCAATCAAAAATCTGCTACCAAGCATATTTTTCAGCTTTGAAAAACAGTTATATCATAAAACCTACCAAAAAATATTTTAATTAATTTGTTTTTTTTTATGGATTTTAACTAGAGCTTGAGAATTAGTGTGATGAATTCTAATATTGTAGTTTGAATAATTTTGAATGAACAGTTAATTTTTGTTTTCTTAAGTAATTAAGGGAATGGCAATCTTGGATTCCAAGCATCTGTCAGTTGTTATTCTGCGTTCTGCGATTGATCAAGAGCATATATGCTAAGAATTAAAATTAAATGCGGTTGTTTGTTTTTACCAGTAGTCTGTTCAGCCTCTGCCACATACTGGTAATGATTGCGTATTTATTTCACGCGATATTCACGGTATTCATCATTGGTTCATGCAATATTGTGCAGAATAGAGAATTAAGAATTTGTCCTTTTAAAATGAAGAACTTTAGTTTTTAATGTAGTCTAATAATTTCTACAGCAAAAATGGTGACTTAAAAATTATTAAAAAATATAGTAAATAAGGATCAAACAGGTAAAAAAAAAAGAAACAAGAAAAATTAAACTTGAACAGAATTTATCAAAAAAATTTAACAAAATATTGTCTAAATATTTAGAAAGGTGATTGTAAAATTATCCAATATTTTAATAAAATTATGTCTACTTCCAAAATGATGTGCTAGTTACATTGGCACCTTTTTAAATACATAATATTGGAAAGAATAAACAATCTCTTTTACAATTTATTTCAATTCTATCATTAATTGCTTGAACTACCCCTTCTTAAAGAGAAATGGTACATAATATATATACTTTTTTTTTTACTTAAATTGAACTTTGTAACATATCACTTCAATATAAATCAACTGATTATAAGATGTATAATATAAAGTTTGAGAAACACCCCATGCTCCCAATAGTAAGAGGTAAAAACAAGTTTAATTTATCCAAAATTACTGTAATCATGTGGATTAGTAAAATAAAATATTATCAAATTGATATTTGTTAACTTATTTTTTACAGCTGGGTGTGGGACCCACACCTTTTTTTTTAACCCTGGTGAAATTGTACGGCCCCTTGTTTCTCCAGCTTTATTATATTCACCTTCCCACTTGCTCCTCACATGCTGACGTGTACAAAACACCTAAATCCTTTTTTTAAATTTTTTTTTTTACTTTTCGAAAATTTTCCCAATTTAATTTGATTTAATATTCCCAAACCATTTTATTTCAAAGGATATTTCCGTAAGTTCACAAGAGGTTACCATAAAAATCTACATGAAAAATCGTGCTAAAATAAAAATCATAGCGACATAATAATAAATAAAGGGAGCGTGAGTGAGCTATAACACACTTACATAGAAATTAATTAAAATCTACTACGTAACGGGCGTGTCGCTTTTTGGCGCCCATTCCCGGGAGAAATTATTTCATGCACCCGGTGTACTCGTATATCCCATGCACCACATCAAACACTTGATACCACTATTAAGTAGCCCAAAAATGTCAAAAAAAATAACAGTAAAATGTGCGTTATTGTTACATTATTGAGAAATTGAGATGAATATTTATAACATTTTATCTGTAGACCTTCCGAATGTCGTAGAAGAAATTGAATAAATAAGATTCTGATTTGGAAACATGTATAGTTGGATTCTAATGTACGGTGTACGATATGTAATTATACACCCGATGCACGTAATAATTTCTTGTTTCCGCAAGTAAATATTATACTGTATTTGCACCGTATCTTTACATCGATATTATGACCGTATAACTCGTCTCTACCGTTGGATACAATGTATGCCAATCATAAGGGTGGGGACCCTGATATTTGCTGTAGATTGTGATCTTAGCGTCCGACGGTGCAGATGCTTTCCAGGTGTTTGATCTATTTGATGGGCTAATTGGACGGTCGAAGATGCTGGGGGACCATTTTTGGCAAATTGCCAAATGCCACCACTGTGTAGATGTGGTAGAAGATGAGGTTGTCTCAGTTTTCCATACACAATAACAAGCTCGTGTGTTAACCGTCGGATCGAGATCGGGTGGTGGCAGAATAAAAAAAAAAACTATTTGACTAATAAAATAAGGGTATGAACTAACTCAAAAATTAAAAAAGCAACACAATATGTACACATCAAAATTTTTGTTTTGTCCGATATAGAGTTATTATTCTTAATAAGTAAGAAAAAGTCGATACTGCTAAACTTTCGTAAATAACATCGCTACCGCATTGACTTGGTTTCTGAAATAATAACAAATAAATTTAGAACTTTGATTCTAATTTCCGAGTGAGGATATTTACTAGTATTAATTAAAAATACACATTTAATCTTAATTTAATTTTTTATGACGAATTTTTGTCCATTAATTTTAACAATTAAAGACCCATACTTTATTTTTTGTCCTCAATATTTTAATTTTTTACACAAAACCCTAAAAATGATACTTAACATAGAGATTTTGTTTTTTTAATCATAGATAAAAAAAAAGGATTTAATCAAAACCACACTGTAAAATATAAACTACAAGAATGGAAATAGAAACCAAGATCAAACTTTAGTATGTAAATTTACAGTAAAGCCATATGAGAACTACTAATTTATTTAAAAATCTTCATATAAACACATGAAGCGACAAATAAGCCTTTAGGATTATATTTTTGTTATTTCTCTATAGCTATTTAAAGCATATGCCATGCACTTCGAGTGGACTGGTCTTATGACCACATTTAAACAATAATTCAACCTTATTAATTAGAATAAATGAGCTTTTAAAAACTAATATAAATGTTAAATACATTACTAGATTTGGACCATTTGGTGTCGTTATATAAGTAATTAACTTATGCAACTTAAAGAGTTTTAAAGATTATAGTCCCCAACATATTTAGCTACTTGCGTGTATAGATATAAGTCGCACAAAACTTGGTATTTATATAAGAGTCCTCCAAAATTTGTTTTATTTATTGAATAGTTCCTCCCCTAATAAGTCAATAGGGCTTTATTGGTTCTAAAGTTACTTTTAAAAAAAAACAAATTTAGCTTAAAAGGAATATTGACAAATATGCAACAAATGTACATCACGAATTTCGAATTCCGACAAAGTTATGACGTTGTTTTGATGCATAAACATCTTGTTCGATCAGGATAACTCATTGCTTTACATACTCAAAAAGCTAGCAGGTTTTGACCGATGAAAGCTGCGATCAAATGTCTAAAATTACTTACCACGAAACTCAAGTTATTTTTTTGAAATAAGATAAATAACTTTGTAGCTAAAATATGCGTCTATTCCATTGAATCATTGATACTAAGACTTTATAAAGAGTAAAAATCAAACACAGCTTTTACAAAAAACAGAATCTTCATAACTAACAAGTTATCACTAGATAACTTAGGACGTGTTTAGTTTCCCAAAAAATATAATCGAACATAGTTTTTTAGCTGAAAAAGTATTTTACAACTGTTTGGTTCTCAAAAGAATCAATTTTTTTGAAAAAGTTTCTTCCAAATTTCATGAAAAAGTAGTGTCTTCTTATTTAAATTTTTTATTTAAAAAACAAAAATTGCAAAAAATGATGTTTCTCCTGAAATTTTTTTCTCGTATAAGATAGTTTTCCATAATTTTTTTGACAAGATAAGTGCTACTAGTACCACCAAAAGGAGTGTACATCTCACACACCTTCATCCCAGATAGAGTTTTTAAAAATAACAATAATTTTGACAAGACAACGATTCGCTATGAGCCTTTGGATACAGAGATGTAAAACATACTGTCATTTTTTTGCGCATACGAGTAAGCATTGCTCTTCCGAGAAACTAAACACCCCCTTATTCCAACACCCAAATAATGCCAATATGTAAAAAACTAAGTTTCGAAGGACTAACATGCAAAAAAAAAACCCCTTAATTTAATGCTCTATATATATTAAATTTTGCCGCCTGAGAGAGCGGTCCTGGGCCAGAGTGGTGGAATGGGCCCAACGAACAAGTGGACAAGAAGGGTCGTTTTTTTGACTGTGCATTTGAAGTGGAAAATAAAAACATTCCCCAACATTATATGTATATGTATATATATGTGTGTGTGTGTGTGTGTGTGTGTGTCGCTTCAAACGACGCATACAACAAAAGCTTTAGCCGACTCCTAACTACAAACGTATACACATCGTTTTCTCATTCTCCCCGCATCACACGGACCCCACTTGTCCATCCCCCATTGGTTGGCCTCTTCTGTGTAAGATTCGCCTCATTTGTTCCCTCCCTCTCATCCCAAATGTTTTTGTTTTTCTTAAAAAAAGATTTGGGAAAAAATTTTATGGAATTTGCTGTAACTATGATCTGCTTTGATCCAATTGATACTTACATTTAAAAGGCTTTGTTTTGCTATCTAATGTTTTACTTCACTTAATTTGAGTTTATTTGGTGGTCGTTATATTTACTTCAGAGCTTGAATATACCTTCTTATTTTAATGCATTTGATTAGAAAATGTCGCACGATTGCGCTCAAATTTTATAGCGAAATTGTCTTCAAATAGTTTAAATCAAAGATACATCAGACATGCAGTTGGGTCAAAATAGATCATAATTAAAAATATGATACTTAAAAAAAAAAGATCATCTTTTAACAAGAAACTTCCATGCATGCACGCATATATGATGCATAACTTTATGATTGAAGTGTGACTTGAACCCAAAATGCATGCTGGAGTTTATTCCACTAGTTATGTCATTATTTAATTACTGGTCTTTTTTATTTCAAAAGTGATGAGTGCCTCAAATTGAGTTGTCAATTTTATTTTGTTAGTTCACCTTTCATCTGAGTTAGAATCCGTTTGGTATTGAGATCCATCTGACATTACTGGACAAAAAGGAGTTTGGGGGAAAGCACGTAGAGATATATATATATCCTTCTCTACTTTATGATGGAATGACAGTTAATTGCAATATATGCAACATAATATTCTTTGCTAAAATAGGTAGGATATTTTGCTAACATATTATTTTGCTGCAGGTAACACAATCTTTCCACAATCCCGAACAGAGGATTAGTCTTGTTTAGGAAAGTAGATTGAGGAATGGCTAGCAAGCTTGGTTAATTAGCGTTATGTGGTATTGACCAAACCAAAGAGGACGCATGCGTGATTGAGATCTCTCTCTTGTCGCACTCTGGTCCCTACTTGATTACAATAAGTTAAAATCATGTAATAAGACAATAGGAATCTATAAACAACACTACAAACTCAAAGTAGCTCGTGAGCCAGTGAACTCATTCAAAGTTAATAATTAATTTTGCACCCCGAGATTGGATTGAGCTCATCCTGGAAAGAATATTTTGTTTCTCTTTGGTTTTTATGTTTATGTTTTTTTTTTAGTTTTTTTTTAATCCAATTCACGGATTCTCAAAACACGATTTGGTGTTTGCTAAAATGGACCATGCATTAATATTAGAGCATTGATAAAAGTACCAGAAAAACATGCATGCACCACTAACCCATGTCAATGTGAACTCATGATATTATATATGGAATTTGGTGTACGGTGTGGCCGTTCATCTATTATCTTATCTTATCTTTTTTCTTTTGCACTTTGTAATGCGTTATTAGTTAACGGATTAGGGATTTGCAAAGCACTTTGGGATAGTGAATTAGGCGATTGCTCGGAAAGTTCTTATCTTGACCTTTGCAGCTAATAAAAGAAAACATGAATACATATTTCTGGAGTAATGATGTAAATATATTTTCATCGTTTAGATCGATTGGAGTAGAATTTGGAGAATAAAATTAATGTTATCACGAAATTTACGCAAATGAGCTAATTACTTTAGCTCAGATTCTTCTTATATCGATTTATGGTGTGAGTGTGAGCTGTAGACCAAATCAATCATAACACTCGAGGTTTCAACTCATGGAATAGTGTGTACATGATAGGGCCCGGAGGATTAATATTGCTATATTATATATATAATATATATATATACACACTAATGTAGATGCATATCACATTATATATATATATAATTAAGTGGCAAATAATTAAAAAAGAGCCCAAGTAACACCAAAAATATTATGGAGATGCCGAGGCGCAGCGAACGCATAAGACCATCTAAAACGGACAAATCGAGAAAATCACCAAATTCGACAAACTCGGGTGGGGATTGGTCGAGTCGAGCCCCACACAACGCGACCATGTTTTCTGGCTCTTGTGACAAATAGTTTTATATTATTTAGCTAGTTTTCTAAGTGTGTATGTGTCTATGTATATATATATATATATATATCACATACCGTAGTGTAAAACTCTACTATAAAGAGCTCAAAATACCAATTTAATTGATTTTGATGTATTCTATTATATTTAAAAGTTCTAAATATTTAGAGCTATAAATTTGAGATACTGATTTTATTTTCTTTTTGTGACAAAAAAATGTATTTTTTTCACTCCGTTGATTTTTGGTACTACTGATTTAATGTCTAAGTAATAGATTTTCAACATTATGATTTTTAATGCATAGACTCCTCAGATTTCTTTTTTTAAGTTGTAAGTACCCTTTGGATTAGATTTCGATTTTAAAACAGCAAATGAAATGTACAGATACACCGGCCGGGTGCCGACAATAATTTCGTGGCTCTTTTTGTGGCCAACCCTTACTTTGGCTTTATACTTAGAATATTTTTCTGTTAATTGGCTGGGGCCATGTATAGAAAACTCTTCCTTGCGAGTCCCTAAGTGTTCAATTAAGAAGAGGTCAATGTAGCATCGAGCCCTAGATGTTCTTCTTTAACTAAGAAACAAAATCAATCTCTCTCTCTCTCTCTCTCTCTCTCTCTCTCTCTCTCTCTCTCTCTCCACAGTTTTATGTTACTGTGGAGAGAGTTTGTGGCCAATGCATGAATCTCGGTACGCATACGTTCCGTTGGAATAGTTCAAATTAAAGAACAGTACGAACACGTGTGCGTGAGTGTCATGTGGCTAGGCTCAACTTAGGCTACCTATTTGGATAGGTGTGGTTAATTATATTGCAACTTAATTAATGAAACACAAGAGGGTCACAGTCCCTCAGTGTTTGGCTACTTGTCATATGATGCAATTAAGTACTGTACATGCACAAGAATACGGAGTATTTAATTTATGTAGGCCATTGTGCATGAACGTGTATTTAGTTTACTGGTTTTGCCCTTCCCAAAATAAAAAGAAACTTTGTTTGGATAGGAAGAAAAATTGCCTTTGTATACAACACCTAATGTCTTTTCTTAACCATGTGTTTTTTTTTCTTTTATCCTATATGTAGCTCTTTCTCAAACATCAACATAAAATGCTATTTTTTTCTATAGAAAGACAAAATGTAGGGAGTTAAATATATACTAAAATAAAATAATATAGAGAAAAGACATTAAAAAGGAGGGAGATAACTAAACTAATATTTTATTCTGTAAATATAACTATATATGAAGTCCCCCTAGATATGGACAAACCCTAGCTATCATGCTAATTAAGGATTTTTAAACTTTTTCACTAATTAGATATATAAAACTCAATCTAAAACTAAGTATCTCGGAAAAAGTATTTAAATAAATCTCAAATTAAATTCCAACTAAGTTTGAATTACTATTTAAATAAATCTGGAGGAGTGGATGTAGGGTGATGTAATTTCTTTAGGAAGATATTGTATGAACGCGCCACATCAAGCATCCAACCATAGTGGACTTGTATGTTATAAGAACTCGGTAAGTTGTAACACTCTATGTAATAAATAAATATATAGGCACATTAAATGCAGCTTCTTTTGGTTCCAATAAACTAATAAGGGTGAACTACACCGATTCTTGAGGTTCTCAACGAGATCATAATTTTGCTACTATATTTTTCGTGCCAATCATATATAGGCACCTAATTAATACAAATAACACCTAGAGATTAGAGTGGGGTGAGTAATTCAAAAAATCTAAATAGCAATAACAAGGGTAACGTGATTGGTTTTTGAGATTGCTTTGTCCCTTTTGTTTCTTGAGAACCTAAAAATTATAATAATTAGTTAATTTGTGTTGAGACATGCATATTAATTAACTTAGCTATGGATGCCACCCATGCACATTCGAATGGATTGAATCCATATATATACCTCTAATGAATCCCCAAGAGCCACAAAGATCATAAATACTGGATACTCCAATAGATTAACAAGATTAATAATATTGTTGTTTCGAGAGGGGCAAAAAATAAGAAAGGAAAGAAACATAAAATGTAAACTAATCCAATAACTCTCCCACTATGTGTCGTTGGTTGTGGCTGTGGAATAGTACTTTAAATTTCAATGCATGTTCAATGGGCAGCAATATTAACAGATTTAAAATTATTATTAATAAATACTGATATATTGAATTTGGTTGGGGTCTAAAATTGCCATTTTAGTAGGCATAACTTGTAAATCATAAAGATAAATATGCAAATTTGGATTATAAAGAAGAATAGATACAGTGCAACTTAGTGGCAACGCTATTAACTAATCTGATGTTGGTATTGTCAAAAAACATAAAAGGAAAACAAAATTATATTTGCTCAACCCACTAAATTTGATCAGATTTATTGAATCTAATTATGTCCCTATCAAAATCGAATCTCTCAATATCACTTCCTTATGATTGCTATACAATATTCAAAATGATTGATATATGCAAAAAGAGAAATGCTTTAGGTCTTTCAACATATCATTTTCTATATTTTTAATATGTTGACAAATATATAATAAAGCATTGCTATCTGTTACATCTAAAAGTAGGTATAAATTGAAAGATCATTGGCGCTCACTAATATTAATTTCAAAAATTCGAGCTATTAAAAACCAATTTACATAAAACGTACATATACTGTGCTACGGGTCTCGACTGTAACTCGACCCAAATCTTACTTTCAACAGCTCGAACTAATTCACTTAAAGCATTAGAAATAGTATCTACGGATCTCGATTGTGACTCGGTCTAACTAGCCTCCCGTCACTTCAAACATGATTCGGCCTAACCAGACCTCGGGTCATTTCGAGCTCACTCGACTCAACTTAACCTCCCACCATATGACAGAATACTTGTCTCTTTAAACCAACATAAATATCATATCTTTGCCATCCAAGAGTCAATTTTATTACTTTAGTCTTCTCGCAACCCTATTTTTTAAACTAAAAGTTCAAAAGAATTATTTCAACTCTTAGATTGGTGAAATATAACAACTTTGCATGTACAATTGGTGAAATATAACAACTTTTGATGTACAGATAGCATTCTTTTATATAATTTTTAGCACAGTAATAACTTTTTTTTTTTTTGAGAGAAAGATAGCACGCTACCCGCTTCGTTTAATTTGTATAAAAATAAACTTGGCTGGAAATGTGAATCAACTAGAATTCGAACTCGAGACCTCGGGTACCAACCATCAAGCCTTTTGCCACTTGCGCTAGGGACAGTCGGTCACAGTAATAACTTATTAGGGCAACATTATGTAAGCACGTAGCAATGGCTGTGCAAAAACTCTCAATTTTTCTTAAAAAGGTTATACGACGACATAATCGTGTGCAAGAGCCACACATGCAAAAGTGGTCAATCTCGGTTCACGTGCGGGCAAAGTCGGGGCCGTCATGTGGTTCCAATTTAATCTTCTGCTTCGATCCTCGGACCCACGAGCCCGACATCTATTAATGTGTATTTATGAAATAAAATATTCCCAAAAACAATTCCCCGTTTTTTCTAAAATTAATAATTATGTGCCATTTCTCTCCACGTTTACCTTTTCTATCCTTATACATGTGTAGCCCTTTCGATATTTACGCTTATTCCATTCAAAAAAATAAAAATAAAAATAATGCTTATAAAACATGAGCAATGCTAATATTACAACATGTTCATATAAGGGCTAAAAACTTAATACTTATATTAATACTCTAATTTTTGTAATACAAAAAATCTAAGAATTGTTTAGATTCTAGGGAGAGTATAAAACTCTTGGATCCTCTAATTCTATTTGGCTTACAAACTTAGCATTTTTCATAAAATATTATTGGTAAATATACGGACAACAAAAGTCTGAGTTTTCCACTACCTCGATCTCTTCGGCTGATTTTTTTTTTTTTTTTTTTTTTTTTTTTTTTTTTGAGAGTGAAAGGTACCAAGCTGTTCGCTTTCATTTAATTTTTAAGAAAAGAATTGAGTTAGAAATGTTAGCAATTAGGCTTCGAACTTTCGACTTTGGATATCAACCATTAAGCCTTTAGCCAACTACGCTATAGGTGCAGTCGGTTCTTGTGCTGATGAGTTATTTGTGATTCACAGCTAGCCCACAAGATGTAAAATGCAACCAATGGTCCATTAACTGTTATACATATTACACTTATAGAGTTTCAATTTCAATTTATTACACAATAATACATGAACTCAGAATTAACCTGGTTGTAATTAAATTTTACATTTTTTTAATGAATAACATAAACATAAAAGATTAGATGATACGAAGATAGTTCGAGCAAAGAAATATAATGACACGAAGAGGACTAATTACAAACCTACCAATTAGTTGGGATAAAGTACGTATAATGTACAACCCATACAATAATTTGAGGAACAGTGGTGCAATTTACCCCCAAATTAAATATCGACGACTTTGGCATGTGCTATTCATGTGGAAGCTCGAGGGATAAGATTACTTGTATACATGCTTTGAGATCACGTTGATTTTCCTTGATTTTATTCTTCTAATTAATGTAATTCAACTGAATATGTTGTTAATGATAATTATGTTTAATCAAATGAAGATAAGTTTAAAGTAGTACAAAAGAGACTACTACTGTTGAAGAAACTGCGGACACAAATCGTAGTAAGATGCATCTTGTACACTACGTCGTAGACAAGCAAGATTCAAGCATTGTGGTTAAAAGAGACAACATTTTTGAGTGAATGTTCCTTCCATTAAAACTGGAGACAATATGGTAATGTTACAGCGATGGTTGTTCGATCAAATCTTTGACAATTTATTAGTTAGATATCACCTTAATTTACTAGTGTAATTGCTTGTACAACTTAATATTAAACAATGTTGTTGATTACAAATCGCACCCAGTACAATTTTTTACGGGAAAATAAAGAATGAAACAATATATTTAATAGAAAGCATAATCATTTAAAATCAACTTTTAACTTGTTGCAAATTAAGAATTATTTCTTTATTTAGTAAGTATATTTGACTTTGAAATAATTGCACGGGCTTCCATTGTAAGCCACTCAATGTCTATTGCGAAAAATATTTATTACCTACATTAATATTGGAATTTCGGAGTGGACTACTATATTTATATCTACATGTATATTAAGAAATTATTACAAGGACATTTCCCAACCATGAACATGCATGTTATTGTGGAAATTCGGATACGTGCATCTAGTTACTTGATTGGGTGTACTATATATATATCTCCCACAGTCAATGGGAACAGTTTCATCTACATTTACCTCAAAAAATTTCAAAAAGTTTTGTACATTCCATTCAAAATTTTAAATTCACAAATATCCCTTGAAATGGAAAATATCCATAGTATCCTTTTTCAATCCTTTTCAAAGGGGTAGATATTAATTTATGAAATTTTGCTATACTTTGAGAGGCAATCACGATATTGCATTGGTCTTTATAAAAATACTTTATGACCGACTATACCTAGCCAGTGTAGTTGGCTAGGAATATTTTTCGAGAGAAAAATAGTTATATGCTTCGTTTAATTTTTTTAAAAATGAATAAATTTAGCTGGAAATATGAAGTAATTAGGCTTCGAATTTGGGATCTTGGATATATACCAACCATATCAAGCCCTTTGCCATAAAGATAATTAGTAAATGGCTATCATAAATCCGAAGTTCGTCTAATTACTTTATATTTTAATTAAATTTATTTCTAAGAAATGAACAAAAAGATAGCTTTTCTACCTTTCTCTTCTCAAAAGAAAATTTTATTTCTAAGAAATAAACAAAAAAGATAGCTGTAAAAAAAAAAAAAAAACTTTATGTGAGTTATGATTGCCAGAGGGCTAAGGTGAAATTTTTCCAAAAATACTACTAGTGCTGTAGACAAAATCGGATAAGTATTATACTCCAAAACACTCTCATACTTGATGAGTTAATACCAGGCACTGTACATAATTGTTATTATATTATTGTTAAGAAAATCTGCGAAGATCATAAGCCAACTTCGACCGCATTAATGATGGCGATTACTGCATTAATGATGGAGATTACTAACTGGTCAATATTCGTAGCATAAATTGATTTTTACTACATTCGAGAAATAAATTAGAGTTTTTGTTAATTATTTTCAGTACAGCTTGTCCCCCTGGTGGAGAGATAAAAAAATAAAAAAAGAAAAACATCAACTGTCGCGGTAGCAGTCTCATCTTAAATGTACACTCAAATTTATATATTTTGTTAGCACTTTCATATACTTGTGGGTTTACTGAAGAGAAATTGTAACTGGCCACAATAGTCGTGGACTGCTTAGTATTATTTGTTATTGAGAGCAATACTATTTGTACACTCATAGCACATGTGTAAATTTTATACCTTATCATTTAAAGAGCAAAAATTTACTCACTTGTCTTATTAATTTCTTTTAATGCTAGAAGTTCAAAAAAAAAGTTTTTAAATAATCTATACATCTATGAGTTTTTAAAATATGCATACTCTATAATTTAATGTACATGTAGCATTTTTCATATTCAAATCCTACTTTTAATTACAACCATCTAGTGAGGAACTACAGTATTATTTGTATTCTAAATAATTCTCTTTTAAATTGGACTTTATAGGATAGCAAGTAGACTACGTATTAGAACAGTACAAGAGATAGATACGCACTGATCATGTACACGAGGAAACTGCGTATACTTTTATCTGGGTAAGTTATATAATTAGTCCCTGGACTATCCATACTTTGCAACTCGCTTTTATACTTTAAAGTTGAACTATTTGTTGTCAAATGAGCTTTTTAATGTGGTTTCAGCTAAGCTAAAATAAATAAATATATACTTTATATAAAAGGACAAAATGCCAGTTTGTTAGGAAAAATTAATGTTTTCGTAATGAAAGACTAAAATAAAAATTTGCGTGATGCATAATTAATAGACTTTCTAAAACTATTTAGTTTACAAATTCACCGCCTCAACTTTTTATTCTTTTTTATTTAATTTATTTTCAGAAATTAACTTTAAAATTTGCTTATACTAATGAAATATAGTTCTGCTAAATCAATTACTCATGAAGCAATTTATTTTACCATATTCTTACTCAATCTAGAGAAATATTTAAAAACTAAAAATAAAAATATTAAAAAACTTTTAATCAAATAAAAAATAATCATACTTAACAGCTTTGTTTGCAAGGTTTTTCATTCAGCTAAGGAGGTCTCATACTTTCTCAATATATATATATATATATATATATACTAGGCTTCATGCACGGACGACAAGAAAATTAATATTTAGGGACACTTTTTTCTTTATATTTAACGATGACTAAAAACGTTCCAATATAGTTTAGCGTCACATTTGTAAATATCGGCAAACGAAAAATCGTCATATATATACCGACGCCTATACCAAGTGTCAGTAAAATATCTTCTGATGTTTTAAAGCGTCATAATTTTTTAAATTTTTTTGAAATCCTGACACTTTAAAGTGTCGAAAAATTAAAAATAATTATAAAATTTATTATTTAATAAATTATTTTGATACAATAGAAAGCGTTTTTATATTGAGATTTTCTTTTAGTGATGCAATGCATCCATCCATCCATTTGTGAATGAGGTTCGAATTTGAAACTTCACTTTCAAGAGTCTGAGTACTAAGGATACGGATGAACAACTAGTTACACTGAACAGAGAAGTGCCTGTACTACTGTCTAGTACAGTGGATCTTATTCTGAGTGATTTCTCAATGGGCCCAGTTTAAATCTCATATGTGTATATTTACGAAGTTTGATTTTTCGATCTTTTTTCATATATTAGTAATTAATTATTATCTTGGGTTGGGGGTATAGTTAGTTAATTCGGATTCGGCAAAAATTCGGTACAGATATAATTCGAATAAAATTCGTATTTCAATTTTTAAATTCGGTAAAAAATACGATTTAAAAAACGGATTCGTTAATTATTCGGATATGTGATTTATACGAGAATTATACGTTCAGCGTTTAAAAATTCGGAATTAAAAGTTCGGCTACTGAATTAATTTTTTATAAAAAAATTAATACTATTATCATAAATAATTATAATTTTTATAAACTAAAAATTAAAAAAATATAAAATAAAATGTATCATTTATATATATAAAGTTATATATATTATATATATATATATATATATATATATATATATATATATATATATATATATATATATATATATATATATATATATATATATACCCACTGAGGGGCCGAGAGTACCCACTGAGGGGCCGAGAGTGAGAGGTCCACATGGACCTCTCACTCAGCGCGGTCCACGAGGCTGAGTGCAGCCTCGTGGACCGCAATTTTTTCCTCGCGCCCCTCGCTTCCAACGCCGCGATTTTTCTCCCCATCGCCCCTTTCCTTCTTCTGTTTTTACTGTTGCTCCACCGCCGTTTCTTCAAAATCGAAAGCCAAGGTTACTCGATTGCTCAGGACGATATGCACACATCATCGAAGCAGTGGTGGCACGCTGCCGGTCCGAAAAATTTCGGCCTTCCGCAGCGACCAAGTTCAAATTTTTCGAAAAAAATCGTCCTTCTGCCGCTGCCCATGCCGAATTTTTCAGAATATTATTCGGGTACGCCGTTTTGATCGTAAATTTTTTGAGCGAGTAAAAAAATCGCGTATTATTCCGGATCGCTCGAAAAAATTCGCAGACGAACCGTTTCATATGGTATTTCAATAGTTCGCGAATAATACGCGTATTATACGCGTATTAACCAACTATAGTCGGGGGTGCAGTAGCATCCAATGGGGTGGTTACGGAGTCTAGGGGCAATTCTTTTTTTTAAGAAAATAAAGTAAATAAAAAGGAAAATAAAAAGGAAAAAAGCGAAGAGTCCGCAACGGTTCGTGTACGGGGCGGTGTCGCGGGACACGAAGGTGGGCGAATTGCCGCGCCCCGGTAGGAGCGCCCACGTGGGCCCCACTTCAATGTCTGATCCTCGATCGTCGGTCCACGCGGGACACGTGTCGGACTCCCGAGCGGTTCGAACCGCTCGCCGGTCCGACCGCCGGTCAGCGCGCATGTGGCGATGACGTGGCGCCCGGTCCGGTCCACCCTCACCGTTCGCCTCGGCTTACGACTCTGTCGTTGACCACGCGGTGCATCACCGAGTGTTCGACTCGTCCTACGTGGCATATTGTATATGAAATTTACATGCTAAAGCATAAATAATTAAAGAAATTATTACCTCTTTTAGAAAGAAAAGGAAAAATCATGTACTACACCCATTAGGACGCAATTGGAAATTAAATTAGAAATACTTCTAGAAGTACCAACACTATGGATATTTTCATGTTATATTTTAATGTTTTATGATGGAGCTTTAAAAAAAAAAGTGGCAAGCTAACCGATTCTTCGATTTTTTTTTTTTGTAGAAATAACTTCAGCAAGAAGTGTGAAATAATTGACTTCGAACTTGGAATCTCAAATACCAACCATCATTAGTCAATTGCGCTTACACACACACGTTTAAATATTTGAGATTGCACGAAAATTATTCAAAATTTGAAAATTGCATGCATGTTTTTAGGAAAATCTCATGCATTAATTTGCATCATGCCTATGCAAAAACTGTCTTATAGTTTAAGGGCACAATGAGTACATATGTAAGATAATTGAGGAGACACAAGCGCCATTACATTTGAATGTTAATTAAGGAATTGAATCGCATAAATTAGCATCCATAATCCGCAATGGAATGTATCTTTGTATCTATAGACTATATAAGTTCAAATATTTTTTACTTGGATCCAGAGGGGACCATGATGATCAGATGCAAAGTTAAAAATCACAAATTGTCATGCTTACTAGGTCGATTGTACTGACATGATGAATAAAATAGCATAGAAAAATAACTAATTATGTGTTAATTAATGAGTTTTAAAGTTCCATGCTTATGTTGGCGTGACTAAAAGATCTTATTCTTGTATATATAGCGTGTATAAATCGTGAGATCCTATACATGTGAAATCTAATTTTTTAATAATAATTAAGGCATTCAAATCGACAATCCATATTATTAAATATGAGATAGAATATATATTTAGAGTTTCTAAAAACTAAAATGTATAATTTTTTGTACACATTTTCTACTTGACAATCAAACTGCCTCCAAATTTAAAATTTTAATGGTCGATATAAGTCACTTATTGCTATAACAGTACATATAAACGAATTAAAGCATACAAAATTAATTAAGTGATAATTTATACTCTTCCAATAGAATTTATAAAGGTTCAAAATTTATATAATAACAGCATTCTTTTCTATATTCTACTCATAGATTTATTTCTACTAGCATGTCACTTTGCTACTCTAACAAAATAATGCACAATAACTATTATAGATCATTTAAAAATGGGAATGAACATTTGAGCCAACTCTCATAAAGTGATCCAAAAATAATTAAAACGGCTACATATGAAATTGAGGTAAAGCAACTAATTAATTATTTATGGATGCCACTTTTTGAAAGAAAATTGCCCAAGATATATATACATGGCAACTTTAGTGTCATATAAAGCAAAGAAGTTGTATTAAATAGCTCAAGTTCCAAGTAGCAAGAGTACTACTAACACCAAAATAATTCACGAATAAAAGTCCAAAACAATTCCCAGAAGACATGCAAAATTGTGGCCATTAATATTATTATTATTATTATTATTATTATTATTATTATCCATCATCTAAAAGGTGCTTCTACATGTTCCAAGTACACCAAAAGAAGTACAAACCCTAGACAAAGCCCAGCTAACCACGTGGGGCCCTCCCACATGTACACGAGACAATGGCCACGTCATCATCCACTGGGATCCTTAGTGGGGGGTGCTCACCTTTGTGGCTCCTGTTCTTGTCTCCGTTACATGCCAAAGTCTCAGTGACCCACAAAATATAGTTATTATATGAACATTAGAATGTGTACTATTTTATTTTATTATGAAAACATATATATAGAAAGGGCACGTTATATTATGGTTTTAGGCCACCTGGTCTTTAGGGTTTAGGTTGCCCACTCGTGTGCACGAACCCCCTCTACTGAACCAGGCTTAATTTTTTTTTTTTTCCCTCAACTCCCCTACCCCTAGTACATGGTTAAGAAGAAGAGGGATATGAATATGTTTAAAGATATAAATAAATGCGTGTGGGGTATTAGATTTGACTATATTGATCGTGTAGGCATGTGGGTTGTGGTGACTACTATATAATTAAGCTATATATTATACACGGGAGATGACCCTACGTAGTTGAAAAGGGTTGTAGTGTGTTAAATAGGACATAGGTCCCTTTATTAGGAAAGTTACGGTATTTAAATTCATAATCCAGTTACTGTGCACGAGTCAACCAAATATTAAAATTACTAATTAATTAATTGTAGGTTTTGATAAAGCATGCATGCTTCTATCTATATATGAACACTGTTATTTGCACGCAATTAGATGTAGAGATTGATTGAGAGGCACAGTTGTACAAATTGAGTGTATACCATCGTGCTCGAGTAATTAGTGATCTGATCTAGTAGAATATTGGTAACAATAACATGGCATTTTACATATTAATTCAAAAATTGTGTTTGCATGTATAGCAATCCTAGTTGGTCCACGAATAACTTGGAGACCAATTTGAGACCCTAAAGGTAAAAGCTTTAAGACATAGTAAGCTTCTCTAGTAACACTCGACTGTTTATAAGTAAGAGCACCTTAATTGAAGGGGACTTAGGTCCTGTACTTCAGAAAATAAACCATACTACAGGTCCAAACTATATATCTAATTATCTTTTTTGAAGGTTTACACTATTCGATTATCGCTTTACATCGAGATATTATCCATTTGATCGATGAAAAAGATGGCACCATCAACAGTTTGATAATATTGATCACGAAGATTACAGGATGTATCAAGTTGCCACCTTCATGTAAAGTTTACCTATAAGAGACAACCAATTTAGTTATACATGTAAATAAAAATTATACATTTATATAAAATTAAAAAGAAAAGAATGATGATATGTAGGGGGTCTCTTGCGTTGATTTTTTTTTTTTCCCTCCCTTTGTTTTGGTCTTTTCTTCTCAAGATTTTTGAGGTTAATCGTACTTAAGTTGATCTCTCTCTCTCTCTCTCTCTCTCTCTCTCTCTTTCTCTCTCTCTCTCTTTTGTTTCTTTGTGTGTGTGTGTGGTTAGTCCCAACTTTTCCTTGTTTTATGGACAAAGAAAAGTTGCTGTCATTTATGCCTTCTATACAAAGTTTTTCACCTTCAAAGAGAAGTTTTTTTCCCATAAAACATGCAAAGAAAAATTACTATCTATTTTCATTCTCAAACAAACAAACAAACAAATAAATAAACAAATAAGAATAGCAAAAGCAAAGAAAATTCGTGTTGTATGCTTTATACCTCAAAAATGTTGAAGGAAAAAAAGAAAAAGAAAAACTTAAACAGTACCAAATGTTTGACAATGCACATGGTATCGCCCTGCGTTTTACAATGAAAACATAAAAAATCTCTCAAAAGAAAAATGTTTCCAAAATCTAACCTGTGCATTTTCCTTCACATAGACATGAATGCATAATTAACATGATCAATCAGGCAAGTGCACTGTAGGCCATGATGATCAACCATCACATAATCGAAATGACGACGCAATCTAGATAGCTTACCTCTTTTCATGATATCCCTAATGATAATCCACTACATAAAAACCTTTCTCTTGCAGTTGCATGATCTTCAATGAAATTAAGCCTCATAATTGTGGAAAGAGAGGAAGCAATTCTTGAAGAGATTGATACCTTAATTTGCAAATTAAGAGCAACCAAATAACTGTGGGACAACACCAATTTTAGCTACAGTGTCAATTTATACCTTTAGTTTTAAGTCTCTAAATTTCATGATTTGTGAGAATGCATGGTGAGCCTCGATCTGTGTTGCTGCTAAAATGCAAGCCATGAAGAAACAAGTTAAGATAAAATAAGCTTGCAAGGAATATTTCCGCGCACGATATCACAATGATCGTGCTGATCTAGTTATAAGTCAGATTTAGTTTGTAGTACAAAAGTTAATAGTGCAGGGGACATGCAGGAGACATGTTGTTTTGTTGGGCTTAATGCAATCTTGGTGGAAATTTTCTTTTAAAAATAGTACTTGGCAGCAATTTTAAGTGATTTTGCCAATGAACTCATGATTTGTTCAAGGATCTATATGTGCTATATATATATATATATATATATATATATATATATATATATATTTGGAGTCCGGCTGAGATACTATCGATAGCACCAAGGGCTTTGTGCTATCGAGTTTTCCACCGTTAAATTTAATTCTTTGATTATTTTTATCCGTTAGATTATACTATTCAACCAACCACCCACTCAACTCTAGAGGGCCCACATCATCCTAACCGCACATTTCTCAATCTAAGGGCTAAAAAACTAATAGCACCAATAGCTTGGTGCTATTGATAGTATTACAGCCTAGTTCTATATATTTGTATTGTAATATATACGTGCATGGCCTGCTAACTATTATTTGCTATAGTAATTAAGAGTGCATTCTTGATGAGTTCAGGGTCTCATGCAACAAAACCAAATTAATTAAACATTCTGTGAATTGCAGTTTATCAAGTAAAGATCGATTGGTAATTTACACACACATGTACACACACTCAAAAGGAAAAGATGGTTGATGCACTTAGAATAAGAAAGTCGTATTAAACATTTTATTATAAGACTAAAACATTGTAGTAAATCGATTATATTTTGCATGGTATCTTGTTATGAGCTTCTAAACATCTACATCGCATCAAGCAAAAGGTTCCTAAATTTACTATTCACAAGTTGGCTCTTATATATCCTAGTCCTAAGGTAAAGCCACAATTGTCTACTAGTTTGATCAACTAATCATTTAATTTCAAAACCTCAATTATGCTAATCCACAACCGAGTTCTGGGCCTATGAGATCACTAGGCCCAAAGAACAAAGGATATATATGTTAGCGCAGAAAGAAAAATTATTCACCTTGTAAATGATACTTGAAGAGAAAATAACTATATATCATTATGAACATAACGACTATAGCTTAAGCTCTAAGAGAAATCTCTAAAACATATTTATGATACTCTAGGGCTCGAAATGAAAAAGACATAATTATCTTAAGCAATGAGTTTTTTTTTTTTTTTTAATGCATGCTATTATACATAAAATCTAAATCTAATTAAACATAACATATATATAATGCACTTGTTCATATGTTCAAGCATGCGCATTTCATTTCTTTCATAGAGACAATATATATAGTACTACATATCTCCTTAAATGCAACCACTGATCTGGGTCGCCACGCAACCATGTATACTTCTACATGCAATATTAAAGATCCTTGGTACAATAATATTAGATCCAACGAGAACGTACTGTCTCAATAACAATATTAGTTTTAGTGCTAGTGTTATAAATTACTTGCACGGCGCTATGCATGTATGTTATGTTCCAATTGTTTATTAGAATCAATATTATATTGCATGATCTTAATTAGTTCTATTTTGACAACCACTTTCTTGGAGACCAGTAATTAATTTTATGTATGATAATAAGCATGGTAGCATGCCTAAATTGACCATATAGAAACTAAGTCGGCAAACCTGTATATACTAGCTAGCTAGGAGACAGGTCTAGGTCATGGACTAGTTTATATATTTAAAATACGTAAACAATAGGGAGAACTTGTTTATATATGAAAAATAGGTAATAACTTTACATTAAAAATTTAATTTTATCAGCTAATCTTATAATATATTTGATTTCGTATTTCGCAATCAAAATTTGATGGTATTTTATATCCTTTTCAACAACAAAATATTTGTAATCTAATTGAATGTTTTGCCATTTGACAGAATATTCTATATTTTTTCTAATTCTATAAGAATCGTCAACTAAGTTCGAATAGAATGTGACAAAGTTTCCTAATATTTTTTTTAAAATCAAAAGTAATAAGAAGTTAGATAGTAAAATCGAGAGTCTCGAAAATTAAAACATGATCTACTTCAAATGCACTATAGTTCAAGTAAAGTTTGAAAATAAAAAGTTTCAAAATTAAGAACAATGCCCGACATACGTTTAGAACGTCCAAGCTTTGGTAGCTTATCTTAATCTTGTACACTTTAAACGCCCTTGTTGCATATTTGTGCTTGATGCGCGCGTATTATTCAACATTTAACGCATTTCTTTCTAGAGGCAATATTATACTGTGTGCACGATCTATATATCTACCATTACTGCATCACCAACTTGTGATGCAGCGACAATCCGCATACAAGAAAATAAATCGACAATTCTAGAACAGAACAGGATCACTTAAAGAACTAGATAATGCATCCATTTTCAACTTAGAGCAGCTTATTTTCAAGAAGATAAAGCTGCTTTTCTATAAGCTCCATACAAAATAATTTCTTTAGTATGAGTGAGCAGATCAAAGATGTTAAACAAATTTTTTTTTTTTTTGAGAGAAAGGTAGCACGCTACCCGCTTCGTTTAGTTCTTTTAGAAATAAACTTAGCTGAAAATGTGAATCAACTAGGATTCGAACTCGGGACCTCGGATACCAACCATCAAGCCCTTTACCACTTGCACTAGGAACAGTCGGTGATGTTAAAAAATATTAATTGGTCTCACATTGGGTTAGAAACAATATTCCAGACCTATAAATAATGTATAATAATTTAGTACTTCTCAGCCTAAGCTTGTTAGGTTGATTTGTATCCTTTAACATGGTATCAGAATGATATTCACAACCCTACTTGTGGCCTAGTTTTTTTTCCGATTGGCACCATTTCAATCAGATCTTATTTGGTTCTCATATGATTCTCTTGGATTTTTTCAAGCACAATTAGTGTGAATCTTTCATTGCACCAAGTTCGTACAACATTAATATATGCAAGGCCTAGCACATGCATGCCATGCGACGTGTTCAAGAACACGTCGACGGATCGAAATAAAATCCTTTTCATCGATTTTTCCATCTATTTATTTAAAAGCTTTTGGATTAATTGGCTTAAAATTAACTTTATTAAAAGGTCACTAGAGCAGCACATATCTTTAAGTTACACTTTGAACTCTAATATTTAGTATAACTGAGCTGATTAAAATGAGTCATGTGGGCTTGATATTATATATAGATAATTATATTTATATGTAGTACATGCTACAATAATTGTTACAAGGAGGGAACTTAATATATCTAGGTTGTGCCCAAGGCATTGAAACACATAAACAGCAGCAATTAATGAGGGACATGTGAACGGTGGAGAACAGTTGACAGGGTTGTTGTCAACTTCCCTTCCCCACATGTGGATGGCACGCATGCATGCAGCTTTTATTGCATTTCACCTACTCTTATTATAGGAAGAGAAATACTATTTGTATATCCAAAAAGTATATTCAAATTTTGATATATCTTTAATTCAAAAAATTAAATATTTTTTTAAAATTTATAATAATAGAAAAAAGATTGATAGGACTAGTATGAAATACTGATTGTAGGATAAAAAAGGTATAAACTAACTGTGCTTCCCGCCAAAAGCACAGGAAACTATTACCTCGACCTGGTCTACCACGTCATCATACATACCACTCAAAATTCAAGCCTACTTATACAACCCATATATAGCTCTATATATATATATATAGCTATATAATTTAAACTCAGGGCCACGAATTAATTCTAATTTAATCTTACACAGATGCTTAAATTCCTGACCTCAAGATCGGCAACTGCATAACAAACTACATTGTTTTATTTCGCAACAAAAAGAATCTGCCTTCAATAATTTGGATATATATATATATAATTTAAACTCAGGGCCACGAATTAATCCTAATTTAATCTTACACAGAGGCTTAAATTTCTGACCTCAAGATCGGCAACTGCATAACAAACTACATTGTTTCATTTCGCAACAAAAAGAATCTGCCTTCAATAATTTGGATATATATATATAATTTAAACTCAGGGTCATGAATTAATCCTAATTTAATCTTACACAGAGGCTTAAATTTCTGACCTCAAGATCGGCAACTGCATAACAAACTACATTGTTTCATTTCGCAACAAAAAGAATCTGCCTTTAATAATTTGGATATATATATAATTTAAACTCAGGGTCATGAATTAATCCTAATTTAATCTTACACAGAGGCTTAAATTTCTGACCTCAAGATCGGCAACTGCATAACAAACTACATTGTTTCATTTAGCAACAAAAAGAATCTGCCTTCAATAATTTGGATGGTTTACTGGACCGGTCCATGCAATAACTTATTTACAAGATATCATGAGCATCAACAAATTAGTCTAGCTGTGGTATATGTACAAATTTAATTTTAAAAATTTGTGTGCAAAGAGCATGCAAATTAATTATCATATTTTACAACAAAAATTCTACTTAAAATTAAGACTATTAGCAATTACACATTATCGCGAAGTACAAAAACCGATCGCGAAGTACACAATCGCAAATTATGTAGTACAATGACTCGAACAGAACCATTGATGTGAAACTAAACATTCATTTGATTGCAGCAATTATATTTCTATTGTCAACTACAAGGGTTTAACTTTTATTATTTAATTTAGGCTTTATGGACATAAACCACTCATTTGAACATTGAAGCTTAGGAAGATAATAAACGAAGGTTTTGCAGTTTTGACTAACAATTAATTAAGCCATGTCTTAGCCTCTCTGAGATTCTTTATAAAACATTGTCTATGACATTTAAGAAAGGGGAATCATGGCCAATATAATAGAGTTGAACTTAAGATCACTGCATTAATTAGTGCTAACATCTAAGTTGAAAAAGATTCGATCATCATCGTATCGCCACACACACAAGCACCCCAGTTGGAGTGGACTTTTAAGCTCAATGAATAGGCGTCGACGCTAATAATAGAGTTAGTTTAGTTTAGTTATTGTTAATTAAAGAGATTCATCAAATCTACTTACTATTCACTTGTTGAAATTCGTTTACATTATATATTAAATTAATACTTCAGATAACATGATATCAGAGCTGGTCATGAGCCCTCTTTGTTGCATAAAGGTCTTAGGTTTAATTCTTTACATCATTTGATTATGTAATTACTATATATTCTTTTTCATTACCATCTTTGTATTAGTGGCGTAGTTCATGTAGCCTCCTCCATGTATGCGAGCAAGAGTATTAATACTATTTCTGGACATTCTTATCAAATAGACCAGGTTCATTGATTTTGATCATTGTATTTATATATATAATGGGCATTTTTAAGGAAAATGGTTTATTATAACATATCTATGTTTTTTACGGGTTGATCAAATTTATTGAATCTGATTGAATTCATCGAATAAATGGTGACTGGACCTTACGAATTTATCTATCAACAATAATTATGAATCTCTTAATATCATCACCCCTCTTTTTAGTACTATTACTTCCAACTCATTACACCTTGTAAATTAATTGAAGGGCATTTTGTGTTGCATCTCTACATGCATCATCACATTGTGGTCCTCAAAACGCACATCTAGTGTTACAAATGTTCCAACAAGAAGGCCAGTTGATGGTCAGGTGGAGATGGACGCGTTCAGAAACTTTTTCGGTGAAATCGCTATATCTATTCCTTCAGGATGGTGGAGTATCCGTTAAAAGGTTTGATCGTATGTGGAAGATGCGATCCCCGCTCAAAGTTAAAATTTTCGTGTGGCTACTCCTGAAAAATAAGGTGCTCACTTTGGACAATCTCCAGAAAAGGGGTTGGAGCGGTGAAGAGAGTTGTGTCTTCTGCTTAGAGGACACGGAGACTGTGGACCACTTATTTGCTGATTGTTCTAGTACCACGTCTCTTTTGGAAGGATTCTCCCAAACAAGCGTCTTTACCGTTATTGCTCGTCCGTGAAAGAAATTTGGGAAGCGAGCAGTAATAAGCGGGGAGTACAGGGGGTAGAGAATTGGCGCTCATCTCTGCAACGTGGTGGGTTATCTGGTTAGAGCGGAATAGAAGAATCTTCGAGAAGGTAAAACGCCCCATGGGGTCCTTGCTGTCTGAGATCAGATCCCTTAAGGAGTTATGGCGCCTTTGTCCATGTAGTAAGTCAGGTTGATTTTTTTTTTTTTTTTTTTTTTTTGGTGGCTTTTTTGCTTTTTCTCTGCGAGGCCTTGGCTGCCTCACTTTGTAGCCCAGTTCATCTTCTAAATGAATGAAGCGATAGCACGCTACCTTCTCTCAAAAAAAAAAAAGAAGGCCAGTTGATGTTAGACAATGCCCAAAATAGACATCATAGAGCACCAGTAATAAAGCACTAAGATCTCACAAATAGGAAATGTACACAAACTAAAGTCATAGTGAACTTCTAAAATATCTAATTTCATTTGACTTTGAAATTTGAGTCTGATAATGCCAGATATTTGCAGAAGTTCTAATGCCAAAATAGTGTTGTTTGATCACTTTTTGAGAATAATTAAACTTCTTAATTTTCATGCTTAACATTGTTTAGTGAACTAAGCCTTGTTTGAATGATTAGATTAATGACATTGGAGTTTGACTATGGCTTTACCTAAAATATGAATTAGACTAATAATAGTATTTAACAAAATCATCCCGGTTTCGAAAGTGGCATATCTGATTAATGACATTGGAGTTTCTACTTCAAAGCATTTGAATTTTTTTTTACGAAAAGGAGAACAAACTGCATCTCCTTAAATACAAAGTATATTTAAGGAAGAAACTCCTACATTTTGTCTGATAAAATGATTTAACCAATTAAACAAACTAATCTCGGAAATGTAACTTTGGAGAAGCAAATTTTTTTCAGAGGAGAAAAAATATTTGCTCTCTTTTTTATACCTATCAATAGATCCATGTTATTACTTCAAGTATTTGGTCAAGTAATAAGCGGAAAATCGGTAAATTAAGTAATAATTACAAAATGCTAAATATATGTTACAACTTACAAGAATCGTTTGCGTAGGAAAGCTAGCGGAGAGTTAAAAATATATATTTCTCAACAGCAATCTACTTGTTTAATGTTCTAAGTACATGGTATCAGAGCCGGTCAATTCCGTTATCTTCGAGCTTTTGCGTAACTAGTTATATATCGGAGAATCATTAGTTTTTTTTTCCCTTTAAATCTGGATAAAAGAAATATCGGCAAAATGAGCAATTATATATCTTGTCTAGGCAAAATATTTGTCCAGTAGAGTGGTACCATGTAATCATATCTATTGCAATCATTTAAGTTTGAGTGGCAAATCAAACAATTTGATCAGGGAAATCAATTGCTCGAATAAAGCCTGCTAATTAAAGGCCCATTACCCGCTAGTGGGCCACCCTCCTCTAAGTGTTCTCAAAGGAACAAAACAGTTCCTCTCTAATATTCACAAGCCATATTGGTATAGAAATTATTGCAGTAAGTGATCTACAACTTCTAAATAGTTTGAAATATATATATATATATATGGAACTCCCGAATCGACGATCGGCTCCGTTAGATTTAATCTAGTGTATTTGAAGTATCTAGAAAATAAATTTTGCGATTTTTCTATATCGTTTACTTAGTGATCGAAAAGGTTCAAAATCAACGGCTGAAAATAAAATTCTCATAAAAATTAGTGATATAGTACTAAAATATTCGATCAGAGATATTGAACTTGCTGTAGATAGTATAAAAAATTTTCTATCAAAATTTTATATGATTTAGATACTTCTACACCGTTAAACTTGAAACGGCAGATATCAACCATTAAAAGTTGTTGATTTTGAACCCTTTATATTGCTATGTAAATGATATCGAAAAATCACAAAATTTATTTTTTACATATTTCAAATATACTAGATCAAGTCTAACGGAGCCGATCGTCGATTCGAGAGTCCCATCATCGAAAACAGCCGTGGTCCTGAGAGCACACAAAACCTACTATATATAATATATATATATATATATATATATATATATGAAGAACTATAATTATGGGTGGTCCAAACGCCGGCTTTTTTCAGCTGGGCATGATTGGTGGTTGTGGCGGTGGTGGTGGTGGTGGTGTTGGCGAAATAGTAAGTCAACTGCAATGTTAAAGCATGCGTACAACAAACAAATATAGTAATATACACATATAGCAAAAGACATCTATGCTTCAGGTTCTGGAGGTGTCTCTCCCCATCAATTTACCCTTGCCCACCCTTCTTCGTGAATGAAAAGCCAAAATATACTTGGAACCTATTTGAATGTTGAAATAAATTACCCAGTAATATTTTTTTTTCGATACGAAGACTTATTATAATTGAAAATTATGATTGTGATCAAATATTTTGAATTGAATAGCATATTCAACCTTCAAGTTATCTTTTCATAGTAAAATAATTCATCTCGTAGATAAAATAAATCATCCCATCCAATTATGGATGTCAAATCCTTTTAAGGAGAAAACATAAAATTCATTAATACTAAATTAGTTAAGTACGGGTATGTTGCAGAGAGTACATGCCCCGATTCGCTGACAAGTGTGGAATTTGGCTCTACCCCAAAATTATAATTCTCCTCTCTATAAAGTTAATAAAAAAAAAATTCAAATTTTAGTATTGAAAAATATCCTATAAACCCCTAAATAAAGGGAAAAATAATACGTGGCAATAGATAAAAGGCTCCCTAACAAGACGCCGTGAGAAAGCTCACCACTAAAGTTTTATCCGATGCCCCCACTGCCTAGGGGATGCCCCCACTGCCTAGGGTCCACTATCTACCGTTATTGGGCTAAAAGAGTGTTACCTAATATTGTAATATTCTCGATTTTTGATAAGACCATAAAAAATAAGATCATAATCAAACTATCAAGATCTCCTCAACATATTATTACTTACAGAAACAAAAAGAGCTACTTTCTAGTCACATAGACCATGCTAGGCTCGCAACCCCAAAAAATAGTCTTAGTAGCTTATTCCTACTTTCCTCTTCAGACATTAGGTACCAAGTTTGAATCCCAGTATATACGCCCGTGTATCTTCAAATAAATAAATAAATAAATAAAAGTACCTAGAAATGACTATATACTATGGTTTCCGTACCTACATTACACAGAGGCATAATAAATGAAAACAACCAGTAGTAAAGGAAATAAGTGAAAATAAGCCAAAATTCTCAATCACAGAGAATCAGAGAACACTCAATAACTCTATTCTGACCACCTGGCCCATATGACCACATCCAATCCACAACTGACCCCGTGAATAATTTGCAGGCGAGATAACAATGCACCGATTGAATCGCCAAAATGCATCGGTTGCGCGCAGGCCGCAGGAGCAGAAAAAAATGCAGCTCCATCTGCTATATTCCGTGACCCCGCAATTAATGCTCCCTCCGCTGTTTCCATACATTTATTTTTTAGTATGAAAATAAGGATGGGAATGAAATTTAGAGAAGCAAAGTTCCAGACACCAAGTTCCAATGCAAGCAATCCAAACCGGCAATGAGTTTTAGAATTTCCTGTTTGGTCCTTAATGGAACAGTAATATGGTTATAATATAACTGGTTTAACTTATACATAATAGTGACTGAGAAGCAGAAGAGGCACCACAAAGTTTTAAGACATGGATACGGAGACACGCCCACGACGATCTCCGATTTAACTAGTTTTGAGTGCTCAGCCCATGGCGTATTTCTGGGTCCAGCTCCTCGCGGTAGTCTCGTACTTGTGCCTGTCGGTCTTGTACATGTGCGCGATCTCCGGAACCAAGGGATCATCTGGGTTCGGGTCCGTTAGCAAAGAACAAATCGAAAGAAGTACCTGGAAATTGGAAAAAAAAAATGGGTGAGAACAGCTTAGAGAATCAGGTTGTGTATTCTCACATCGAGATATATCTCCATTGAGAAGGAAATGAATTAACTTCGAAAAAAAAAAAACAAGGCAGGGGGCAAATGTCAGCTAGTTACCTAATTCACCTTACTAATCCTGAAAGGAGTGACAACTTAGAATCAAATCAAATAAATATATTCCAAGTTACAACGATTTGGATTTACACTTAGCTTGACAAGCCAAATGCCCATTAATTAACAAGTGAATTGTTCATGAAAGGTACAGCGGAAAAGGCACAGAAAAGTGACACCTATTGAGTTCAGGAAGACCAAGTTCACTAATTAATTTTTTATGAAAAGCAGTTGTATAAGTTTGATCCCCAAACTTTTTGACGGTTACAATTGGGTCCCTAACTAAGTGTTCTATTGCAATCTTATAATTCTGCTTAAGTTCCTACACTGGATAGAAAAATTGATGTTACTATCATTTAACGGCTAGCACAAACAACTCATGGACTGCTCCTATGGCACTTACACGGGGAGTTCAATTCACTTCAACATAGGAAGTAATTTAAAAAGGAAAGACTGCAAACAAATACATAACTTAGGGATCCCATACAGTACCAACTGAAAGGTGGACCAATTTTAAGCCTCCTAGAAGAATAGGGAGTCCACGTGCAACTAACCATAAAGGCAGGGACTGGAGCATAATACAGATATTTACAAGCTATCGCAATAGGCATGATGAGCTTGTCCAATCACAATGCAGTTTATGCTTAATGGAGAGAAGAGCAAGAAATATGTAAGTATGAACATGGAGAGAAGCGCAAGAAAACCAATTACCTTGGAAATGGTTAATGCTGGACTCCACTGCTCTTTTAAGATATCCAGGCAAATACTTCCATTGCTGTTAATATTTGGATGGAAAACCTTTGTCTTAAAAGCCACCTTCATAATAGCCAACAAATTTGCTCAGAAATGACATCTTTAATTGAGCTTATTCATAAGCATAGCATATAAATAGTTAGCATTACATAATATCGAGCACTAATACTCATAGCACAAGAACATATTTTTGATTTTTGTTCGCAGTATAGACTTGAACAGCATGAAAATATATCATGGAAATTATGCAAATTTTCTTTTGAAAAACATAAACCTGCACCAAGACTGGCTAGAAAAAGACCAGTGTTGGTTCAACGCCAATCAAAACAGACTGGATTTTGATTGAGCAAGCCATAAATCAGTTTGATTTAAGTCTAAACTCTAAAATATCTAGTCTATAAGCCTTTTCGAGTATCTCGAGAGTTAAAATTTGTTTAAAATGATTTAGATCCACACAAGTTTCTGCTGTTTCTGTATCACATAGCCATCCATACTTCACAAGAGCGATGATTTCTTCCTTTTTTTTAAAACTTCTTTTTAAGGTATCGCAGGAGTAACTTTCAACTAATTTAAAGCCTATAGTACAACCAGTAAATTTGATAATAATGAAAAAGAAAGTGATCAAAAACACATTCTCAAGAAATTCTATGCCCAACTGTTCTGAATGAATCCAAATTATTTGCGAACATGAAACAATAGTAGAGTTGGAGAAATAAAATCAGCTATCTTCTTTCTAACAAATAGACAGTTCTTTATAGGGAGACAAATGGGTCAGGCTGGCCCATTGGCACGTAGGCCAACCTAAAATAGGACAAGAGCTGGGCCATATATGTTGCCCAATTGGGTTGGGCTGAGTCAAATGTCAGGACCCAAAAAAATTATGGGCTGGGGTTGGGCCAACATTTGCTCTGTCCAAACTTTTTCCCGAAGTGAAAATTTTTGCACATACATAATAGTACTCATGTATACTAAATAATCTGAAATATGAAATCACATGCTCAATCATTGAAAATGTGACACTTTTAACCCTATATTGAGCCAAAGGCTTCTATTTTAGAGCTAATTCATTGCCACCCTTTTGAACACTTCTGGACAGGTACTCCCACCTATTACTCATGCTTGAACTATCTAAACCAATGTGGGTATTCGTCTTCTTCTTGATGTTCTAGCTTATCAAGAATACCATGAAACCAAAGTAGAAAGATTGCGAGTAATAAATCAAAGATCAAACTTGACAATAGCATAGAAAGAACGAAGAGCAACCACAAAATATTCAGTAGAAATCTAACAGACAGACAATCACAGTAAATCAAGCAGCATTGTACTACATGCAACCAATCAATAGAGTACGCAGATTTCTCCTACTCATCTTTAGTTGACAGGTACCACAAAAATGAGTCTGAAGAAATTGAAGAAAATATTTCAGTACATCTATAAGTAAATCTACAGTTTTAAAATAGGAAAATGAACATTCACAAAAGAAAGTATATAAATTTCAGAGAAAAGAAGCATAATGGCATAGATGAAGTGTATGAATTTGTCAATACCTTAGGTGGCTTGAATGGATAGTCCGGGGGAAAATGAATTGTAACTAGAAAGACACCACCTGCATAGGGACTATCTGGAGGACCCATAATAGTTGCTTGCCAGTGAAACATATCTTCCGCCACAGGGCCTATCAAAAGCTAAAATATGCAGATTACTAATACTAACAAAAGGACAACTATAGTATAATAACAAAGTTCATATCCGCATCAGGCAACATTGTGATTCCAAATTGCCAGAGAAATTCCAGATGTTCATGATTCAAGTTTTTGTCAAAGCTCCAAACTCCAAAATAGAAAGGCAAGTGCTTCATCTGAGTTGCGAAGGAAATTTCACATTGTCATTATTCAATGCCTGTTGAAGCTTTAAAGTCAAAAAACGTAGAAGAGCTCCCATTTAAGGTGGAACTAATCAGAAGAAAGTTTCACAACGGAAATTGCAAGAAGACAATCTTATTGCCTAAATGATGATGTATATGCAAATTATAACCTGCTATTTTTTTACATATCTATATTTCTTGAATTCAAAGAAGATTTACATCTGTATTCATCTTTATTTAAGCATTACATTGACAGAAGCATGGCTACAGAAAGTCTCACAGAGCATAAAGTAGTAGTATTTTCAAATACAACTTTTGTTATGTAACAGCGCTCAAGAGAAAATAATATGTTAAAGTGTACGCAAAGCCCCTCAACTAAGAAGCCAGTGCGACCTAGTGCTGCCCATGCCACACAGTGCCGGCACGCGGCACGGGATCGTGTCGATAACGTATCAACAAAATGGTCTTTTTTTTACATTTTTTGGGATCTTTTTGAGCTCTTTTGACGTAACACTTCACAAAAAAAGAAAAATTCATACTTAAAAATATATAGATCTTGTAAATGTACTAACATTTGGAGCAATCAGTAAGTTCCATTGCATTACAAGACCAACTTTTAATGAAAAAATACAAATAAAAAGATTTCCTCCAATTTCTTTCATCATGTTAAATACTTAAATCTAGTGATTTTATCCATGGGAGTGTTTCCCTATTAATTTTTATCCAATTATGACTTTAGTTTTGCCTTCACACATATACATTCATAACATATATAAATGATTTCTTCAGTTATTAAGACGATTATGACTCAATTCTTACTTAATTGTGTAAGATATAATACATAAACCATTTTTATAGCCTTTAAAGATATTAAAACACTCCAGCAAACTAATTTTTCATAAAAATTTATTTTAAAAAACCCATGCCAATGAGTGCCAATGTGCTAGTGGCGTGCCACCGGCGCGACATTGGCATGCCCCATGCCGCTGTGTTGTGCCATGCTAGTGGCATGGCGATCCTTGCCATCAAGTAAAAGCAACTTTAAAATAGGTCCCCAATTTAACTTCTTTTTTTCTCCATGACATTCCCTCAAATTTTACTTATTTTGATTCAAGTTATTTCCATCATTTCATTTGAGTTTTTTCTTTAAAATACCAAATAAAGATTCCGTTAAATTTAATGGGTCTCTTCACTTTTTTAGCTAACGGGAAAACCCAAAACTAAATCAAAACAGACTGATGCTGTTACAGATATTGGGTCAAGTTGGGTCGGTGATGCTTGTTAGGGGGACCAAAACCTAACATGTGCACACCCCTACTAGACCCTTTTTATATGTAAAGGACTACCATTTGATATATGTAAAATGGTTGTTTTCATTCACGTGCACCACTTCTATCACCCTATTTCTCTGCAGAAAAAAAGTACAACATAATATGTATAGGTGAATTCCAACAAATTAGAATACAACGACATGTGAAGAAAGAAATATGCTGACTGCCTAGATCCTGAGAAGCAAGATCTGCTTTAACTGCATGAAGGATAACTTTTTTTTTTTTGTGACGGAAGCTTGAAGGTTCCAAACAATAGAAAATCATGATAGAGGGCATTATAAGTCCCAAAGGACACAGTGAGTGTTTAGAATTACTTTTATGGCTTAAAGATGCGCTGTTGCATAATGTAGGCCCATGATTCTCACTGACTCTGGCCAATAGAATGTTTTAGTTTCAAGTTATTTGATAGAAAGAGATTAGTAAACAATGATATATTTTCAGTAACTTTGTGCAGACAGAGAAAAATGGCATAAGCTATATAAAAGACAGCACGCATATATATTTGATTGTTGCTTCCACAATTAGATTGCAGATTTTAATTGGCACTGCCGTCACATTGTATCTGAGGACATCTAAAAGCCTTCTATTTGAGTTCCAACTGAACTCTTTGGAGGGATAGCATGCATACATTGAGGTAAGAGCGGTAATAGGTTTTACTATAATGCTGCTACAATATTGTCAGTATAGTGCCATTATTAGAGTATTGCTACAAAACTGTTGCATCACACATGCTGCATGAAAACACAGTACAACATATCAAGAAGGAAACATGTTGACACAAGCTTACCGAAAGAAAAGATGGAAGCAAGACATGCTTACCATACTTTTGGTAAAAATAAGTGAAAATTTTAGTTAATTCAGCAAAAGACTGGTAAGTGGTAAACAAAGAAATCTATTCCGATAAATAGTAAGCAAAGGCACACCTCAAAATTTCGAAAGTATACATTACTGAAATTACTGCCAAAAGATCTGCAACTTCAACAGACCCAACCAACAACTTCATCCAACTTAGTAGAGCAGAATATACTTGAAAGCAAGGATTTAAGTGTCCATCGGCACGGGCCGTATCCACCGTGCCGTATCGTGCCAATAAGATATCGGCACGATATAGCCCCCGTGCCGATGGCACAACTTAAAACTCTATATTCTTTAAATTAGTCAGTAATTTTCTCAATAAAATTCAAAAGATTTAATAAAGATACATAATAAGCAATTAAAGTATGTTGTTGCTAAAGAAAATAAATATTTTATGCCATTATGTATCGGCACACATGTTTTTTTGTGACCGGCACGCATCGGCACCGTCCGGCACGCACCATGCCGTACCGTGCCGGCAAGTTTACGGCACGACCCCGTGCCACGGCACTTAAATCCTTGCTTGAAAGGAATTGAATTCTATTCCTTCCTAATCAATATGCATGTTAGGACATCTATATTGAAGATCAATGCCGTCAAACGTGATCAAAACAATTTTAAGCACATAAAACCCACATATCATATTTTTCAGAGCTTTCAATCTTAATATCAAACAGTAGAAAATTGAAAATTTTGACCACAGATACAAGAAGTTTGCCCGATTAACGATCTACATATATTGAAAGCAGTTGTTTTTTCCCCTCAAAAGTACCATCAAATATCTAGATCAAGTACAATGATCTGATCTTCAATTGAGCAATCCTACAATACATTCAAGAAGCTTATCAAGCTTACAACGTTCATTATCTTCCTCAACGCATAGGAAAAGAACATCCAGAAGATTTAAAATTTAGCTTCTATACAATTCAAACAGAAGAGATAACATCTAATTCCATGGATCTACAATAAATGTGAACAAACATCAAATTTAAGTGGAAAAAATTAGCATCCACATCCTTTTGAGCTCATTCTAACCGAAAAAATTATACTTGTGATTCTACAACTGAAGAAAACGAGAATCCAAACACCACGAAGCTAGATCTAAACCTTAATAAATCGCACACAAAATTTCCAAAACAAATGAAGAAAATAAATCTGATAAAATACCTGCGCTACAAGAAGTGGGAGGATCCTTTTGGAGATCTTTCAACTCCTTCAAGATCCGCTTCGAAGCCATGGCCGCGACAGCACCTAGATCCACCGAAAAACAAACCCTAGATCGATCAAAACACCACAAAAAGAGAGATCGAGCGATCGAAACTGATCAAAACGAGGAGGAGTCGGTGGATTACCTCAAAACGCTTTCGGGTTCCTCCTCCCTTTTGAAGACGCTTCGTCGACGAGAGGAATCGGAGGAAGGGGAAAGGGAAAGGAAAAGGAAAACGAAGAGGTTTTTATACGATGCCGAAGTTTACTTAATTCGTAATTAGTTTTAATTAATACGTAATTATGACACTAAAAAGGGGTTTAGCGAAGAATCTCTAATTCGGTAAAAACTTATGAAAACCCTTCAACTATAGATTATTCTGAAATATACTCATCACCTTTAAATCTTTTTTGTATTATCACCCTTTTATTTTCTAATTCTTTTCATTTGAGTTCTTATATTTAATTAAATTTATAATTTTGTTAAATTTTATGCCTCAATTAGATAATATTGTTTTAATTAATCTTACTTTCTTTACTATAAAGTAGTTTAAATTTTTAAATATGATAGAATTAGCAATCAATTAAAATTATTTAATTCTATAAAAATAGTTCAGGAACCTACTTCGATTGAGAGTATGCATATATTTTTACCATCTAATTCCGAGGGAAATAATGGGCGACATTATGTGTTTTCTTGATGAATGATCGTGATTAAACCATAAATATGCACGTTACAAAAGAAAACTAATGTATCTTGACGTTGACGGGGCAAGTGACCAATTTGTACATGTTAACGTTTTGTTTAGTCAAAATTTTGGCCAAATCCTATTAAATTTGACTCGAGTGGCGTACAGTAACCAATGCTTTTCTTTTCTTTTTTTTTATTTTGGCATAAAATGTTGAATTTTCAATCATTCCAAAATGATTATCTTGCCACTAAAAGTGTAATTTTATTAAAATTAAAACTCTTTTAATTTAGATTATTTAGTTATCTATATGAAAAATGCTAATCCTACACCTATTTTTGATGTAGGATTAACACCTCCACCCATCTAAGGGTGGGAGTTTTTCTACTAATCAACAATCACCCTTAGATGGGTGGGGGTATATATCCTACACTCAAAATGGGTGTAGGGATAGCATTATTTTTTAAAAAAATTTATAATTTAAATTTTTTAAATTATTGCAAATAAGTCCGACAACCTAATTTATTTAGCAAAATATTAATAAATCATTGATACAGAAGTAATATAATATTTTGATTATTGTCGCATTATCAATTACAATACTTCTACATTATTTCTACATCAACTATTTACAATATTGAGTTGTAAGACTTAATTGCAACAATTCAAAAAATTCAAGCCAGAAACTTTAAAAAATTTATGTTAAGAACCAAAGTATCACGTGCCTTATAGTTTGAGGACCAAAAAATATAATTTAGTCTTCTCTGTATTTAGGCCAATTTTTTGTAAAACGGCAAAATCCGTGAATATTTTATACAAATTAGCCCTGTATTTATTGGTAAATTGGCCAGGCTCTTGTTATGAATTTATGTTTAGCCCCTGTTTTGGATCATTCGTTTTAACTTATAATAATGACTTAAGGCTAAAGATAAATACGTTGATTTGATAGGTTGATTGATTGAGTCAACAGTGTAATGGGTCAAAATGGATTGAATCAGTTAATTTATAAATTAGGCAGGATCAAGTTCATGTAGTTACATGTGTTAATAATAGGTCGAGTTGGGTTCAAATGATCAATCAATTCAAAGTTTTCGAGTAACCCAATTTTAAATTTATACATTCTTAGCTGGAACCAATCAGATCACTACTACCTCGATCCACCACTACTACCTGGAAAGAGTTAAGTTTAAGCTATTTCATTTACTTGAGTGGCCGTGAAGTCTAAAACAAGAAATAAAAAACAAAAGAGATAAATTATACTTTTCGTGCTCAAACTATAAAAGATATGATATTTTGGTTCTCAAATTTTAATTTATTATAATTTTCAGTTAGAATTTTTTAATTATTAAAATAAAATTCACAACTAAATTTTGTTGGCTAAATATTGACAAAATATTGATGTAGGATACAACATATTAGTTATTATCGTATTATCTATCGCAATATTTTTATATCACTTCTATGTCAACAATTTGTCAATATTTAGCCGACTAAATTAAATTGTAGACATTGATTGCAACAATTCAGAAAATATGCGCAAAAAATTATAATAAATTAAAGTTTAATGGTCAAAGTATCACATGCATGTCTCATAGTTTGAGAACCAAAATTGTAATTACTTAAGTAAAATATTCAGTAAATCAACATAGTTAGGCCAATTCGCATAAAAAATCCATCGGTTTTGTGTTTTTGTAGAAATAGGTTATTTTTTAAAATTTTACATATTATGTCCTAATTTTCAGTAAATTGATTAAAATATTTTTATTCATCTTTCTCTCTCCTTTCTCTCTCGTTTGTTTTTCTTTTGCTTCTTCCTCTTCCTCGCCCTCCTCGTCATCCCTTCCTCTCTTTCTTCTTCTGCTTCATGTCCCTCCTCTTCTTTCTCGACTGCCCTCCCTCCCTTCCCGGTCTCCCCCGCCGCCCTATCGACACCGTGCTCCTCTCTTCTACCTCACCCACACATCCTCTGACGCCGGTGACGGTGAGGAGGGTTCGGATATAGCATACATTGTGGAGTGTGGCTGCGGCGGGCGGTATGGCCTTAGATGACGATGGTGACGAGAGTATCATAAGATTTGAGAAGGACAGGAAGAAAAAGCATGCTGGGGCGGCGTCGACGACTGGGGCAGAGGGGGGGACATGGGCACGATAACGAAAAGTAATGCAAGGGGTGGAAGAAAACAATAAAAAATAAAAAATAATTTTTTTTTTCTCTTGGTAAGGCAATCATGTGCTTTGGCCATTATAAAAAAAATCAAAAAATAGAGAAATAAGAAGAAGAAGGACAATTGCACTATTTAAAACGAAATTACACTATTTAAAATTATTTGAGACTAAGTTGTATCATATAAAATAGAAGTTACAATATTTGAGACTAAGTTGCACTATTTAAAACTATTTAAGACTAAATTATAACTTCTCAAGCAGTACAATTTAAGTCTCAAATAGTACAACTTAGTCTTAACAATACAACTTTTATTTTTATAGTGCAATTTAGTCTCAAAATAGTTTCAAATATTACAACTTCATCTCAAACAGAGCAACTTCTTATTCTTCTTTCTTTTCTCCTTCTTGATCTTTTTTATAGTGGCCGCGGTGCGTGATGACCTTCTTAGGAGAAAAAAATATTTTCTTTTCTTTTTTTTTTCTTTTTTTTCTTCTATCATCTACATCCTTTTTCACTATTGCGTCCCCTCTCTCGCCTTTTGCGGCAGCAGCCACTCCTACCAAGATGCGCTCTTCCTCTCTATCGTCCTCATCCTAAGGCACCCTCGTCGCTATTGGCGTTCACTGTCATGTCCTTCGCCGCAATCTCACATTTGTTATCTGTGCCATATCAATCTCGCTTCATTGCAGTATACGTTGGCGAAGATGTGGGCCAGATAGAAGAGATGAGCGTGACATCGATGTGGGATGATAAAGGAAAAAGAGAGACGAAACGAGATGAGAAAGAAAGAAAGAAACGTCGAGAAGGAGAAAGACAAAAATGAATGAGAAAAATGAAAGAGAGAGAGAGAGAGAGAAAGGAGTTACTGAAAATTTATATTTAATCTGTAAAATTAAAAAATATTAATTGTTTATTTTTATACAAAATGCAGAGCTGATGAAATTTTTTATTCAAATTTGCCAAACAGTTGTTTAAATGTGTCTGTCCCCGGAGTAATCATTGAATCCGGACGCCGACAACCACGTGTCTCTGCCATTACGGAAGGATTCCCTTCAAACACTACTGTTCCCTCGCACTAGCCGAGACTTAGGATCGTTGTCTACACCCTGTGCACTGGTCTACTGTGCACCTTGCCTTTAAATTTCCATTATAGGAGCTCTTTCCAAATTACCAATTTCCAAAGCCAATTAGAGGTAACTTGCGATTATAACGTATAAAAGCACCTCCTCTAATACTTTAAAAGATTATTTGATTACATATAGTTATAACTACACAATAATTATAACAACTTACGGATCCAAACTTGATATTTGATTTGATATATTTAAATTTAATCATCATAGTTGGAACTGCCTGAGCAAGTTTAACTGTAAAGTTTGGAACTGCATCTAAATTAGCTGCAATTCCAACTATAGCAGTTGGAAAGAGTAGGTTTAGATGAAAAATAAACTTACATCTCTAATCATTTTTTAAACAGAAAATATTTTGTATTTCTATATTATAGATAATCTCACCGTCACATATATAAAATGATAAAGTCTTAAAAAATTACAGTTTCTAACTGTATACAACAAAACAAGTTATTTATAGTTGCAATACTTTTTACTATATCTAACCAAACAAGATGCATGTCGCTGTAATTGCTGCATTTCTAACTACATGAATATCCAACTATACCATATTAAAGCCTCAAAAATTTTAAAATCACTTTTAATTTTCTCTCCTCTAATATTATAACATTACGTTGTGCCGGGCTTGTTTCTTACATGAAAAATCTCAAATTTTTATGGTCATTTTAAAGTATCAAAGGAGTAAAATTTGAAATTATTTTTGAACTTTAGAGGACTTTCAAATGCATAGGTGTTTTTAGGCATCACAATTCTAAATTGTCTTCAAGGATTAACTAATAGCTTTCCAAAACTTATATATTTTTTAAATACAGGCATTTTACACTTCGGAAGCCCTATTTAGCGGAGTAATAATAATTTTTATTTTAATTAATTTAAAGTCATTAACTCGTTATTATGGTGCACGACAGTACGGATACACCGGTTGCTTGCAACAATTTTCCTGTTTCCGGTGCTCCCTCCCCCCAACGTTGCCACCACCATTTCTTTTCTTTTAGTGAGCAGTGCGCTCTCACGCAACTGCTTCAGAACAAAGCGCTTCTCCTTCCCCCGCCGCAGAAGCGCTTCCACGGCTTCGCCTTCGCCATGGATCGCCTCGTCCCGCGGTGGAGATCCCAATCACTGCAGCAACAACAGCAGCAGCAGCAGCAACAACAGCAGCTCCGGGAAGAAGAAGGAGAGGTTCGATCGAAGCAAACCCTAATTAATGGCGAGAAAGGTCGAAGAGGGGAGGGAGAGGAGGCGAGCGCGGATCCGAAGCCGTTCATGGGGGTGAAGGCGCGGCGGAGAGCTTCGATTCGGCGCGATAGCAGGGGAGATTACCTCGACGTCGAATCCAATCCCTTCCTCTCCCACATCTTATCCAAAAAAGGTAAAAGATAGAATCTTGGAGTCCCGCTATAGTGCTTTTAAAAGCACCAGGCATTCGGTGCTCGTAAATTTTCCGCCGTTAGATCTATCTCTTTAATTATTTTTGTTCGCTTAAATGGGCCAGCATCCTGCCCTGTGGCGGGAGGCCATGTGGGGCCAAGTCATGTTCGAAATGGCGTGAGGCTGGGTGGACCGAGTCATGTTCGAAGTGGCGCGAGGCTGGTGGGGCCGAGTCATAATCGAGACCCGTTGGCGCTGTATCTGTACGCTTTAAGTGAATTGGTTGCGTATTTCTAAAAGCTCGAGCTTTTGGGATTAATGGTTAGCGCCAACGATCCGACAATTTTCACCCGTTGGATCATGCTGTTCAACCAACCACTCACTCAATTCTATGAGATCACTATCATCCTAACTGCATATTCCTTAATTAAAGGGTCGAAAACCTACGAGCACCATATGACTTGATACTTTTAAAAGCATAAGAGCTCAATTCTAGAATATTGAGTAATTATCGCTTCAAACTTTAAAAATTTATAAATAAAGTATGATAGTATCGTATTTTATTTTAAAAAAAATTATTTTTCGCTTATTGTTGGCTCAAAGGAGTCAACATCCTGCCCTATGGTGGAAGATCAGGTTGAATCGAGTCACGTTCGAAGTGGCAGGAGGTCGGGTTCGGCCGGATCATATTCGAAATAAGGAGAGATTGATTGGGCCGAGTTATAATCGAAATTTATGGGCACGATGTTTGTACGCTTTAAGTGAATTGATTGTATCTTTTTAATAGCTCGAGTTCTTAGAATTAATAGTTAGGGCCAAAACAATCCGACACATTTTTGCTCGCTTCATTGCTCCCATAAAATTAGCAATTAAGGACATACTAAAGAAGGCAAAGCAGATCAAAACGATCTTGATTTACTAAGAAAAAGTGATGGGACTTGATCTCACCATCCGAGTTGGTCACTTTTACTAATCGTGACAAGGACAAAACAGTCATAATAGTAAAGTTTGTAACATGTATATATAAGATGTTTTAAAGTTCAGAAAATAAATATGCAATATCCCCACTTTGGGGGGATACGTATGCAATTATTCCTTCAAGGTAATAGCGTCGCACAATTTAAATTTTAAGTTTCATCATCGCGAGGACGTTACTTGAGAACTGCAACATATATTAGATTAGATTTTTTTGGTACCAATTGATTGTATTATTTTGAGGTTTTACATGTAAAGTAGGTTAAACTTCACTTCACTGAACTTTATAGATGTCTTTTGAATTGTACTTTATGTATTGTCAAATTATCTATTGAACTTTAAATTTTGTAACAATCTCTACACTCATGTTAACAAATAATAGCCATTTGAATTTATGAAAGTGTCAAATTAGCTTAGCCCAAATTAAGCCATGCCTGTGAGAAAGTTCCCTCCAGTGATATCTGAATTACGGTTTGGTGCCTGTACATGTTTTTTGGTGTTGTTTTGATGATTTGGTCACTTTAATCACTTTTTAGATTAAATAGTGCTGTCATGTGGTGTGTCCACATTTGTCGGTTCTAATTCAATCCAATTCGATTTCTGGATACGTTGGCTATCCAGTTTGTAAGTTTCCGTTACCCTTTAATTCCAACAAATAGCAAACTATGCCAACTCATGTTGAGACTGTCTTCCGTCCAGCAGGTGACCAAACACTCTTGTTTGCCGACAAGGTTCTGAAGTTCACTGGATCAGGAAAGATCAAGTCGCGTATGTTGCTGATCACAGATCACGCCGTACATCTCGTCGATCCAGATGCAAATGTGCTAAAGAGGAGAATAGCACTCGCGGCGGTTGATAGGATGTGCTTGAGCAAGCTGAATGATAACTTTTTCGCGCTCATTGTTCCGACGGAGTACGACTGCCTTATGGCCAGCACCAGGAAAACAGAGATTGTGACTGTTCTAGTTGAGGCCACCAAGGGCAAATCTGCGTATGAAATTGGAGTTGTTTTCTCGAACAGGTAAATACCGAAACACTGAATTTTCATGTAACTATTTTCGGAATTTGAAGATGCACATATTTTTTGTTGGCTATTTATTATTAGGCTAAAATAGGTCCAACTTCCTGCCCCGTGACAATAGACCCAGGAGACAAATAAGTTGAGTTGGGTGAGCCTAATAAGTTGAGTGGCAAGAGACCCAACGGCAAGAGGCCCAACAATAGACCCAACGTCCAGGTGGATTGAGTCGGGTCGAAGCCCGCGAGCGCTATGGCTGAGCCCTTAAGGATGCGCCCTTTCTATCAGCACGTGCTTTTGGGATAGTTAGTTAGCGCTTACGATCCACATTTTTGACTAACTCCATGACTCTGGATATTATTTTTTGAATAGTAGCATGGCACGAATATCGGTCTATTTTTCTAGCTTTTTGTTTTTGTGGGAATTAACATTTCTGATCATACTAGCAATTCGGTTGTTACTGTAGACATCGAATCAAATTTGATAGCTGGTTATTTCTAAAAATATTTCTTTTGCTAATTTTATTGGGTTGGCACAAGTGATTTATCTGAGAAATTGAACAGAATTATCTTATTTACCTTGTAACTGATGTTTACTTTCTATACGGCAGATTTCAATACCGTCCTGCTGCGGATACAGTGAAAGAAGTTCAGTTCGAACAAATTGAAGGTACATTTAGGATTGTTAACATTGCTTTGGTTGCAGATTAGATGTTACTGCATTACATTAGAACTCATTTAAAGGCAATATAACACTTGCTTTACCGAAAGCCATACCATGGGGTGTTAAAACTTTCTATCAAATCGTATTTTTTCGATACATGGTATCAGAGCCGGTCATGAGGCCGCGTAACATTTGGAGGTCATGGGTTTCTTTTGATTAACATCGGTAAAAGAATAAAGAGATATTAAGGCCTAGTTTGGTTCACAGAGATGCAAAATTTAGGCAACCGCAATTAACCTAGTACTAAAACTTGTACTTGTTCAATCTTCCCTGGTTTAGTGGTGTTTTTGTTTTTGAGTTTCCAAATCTTTATATGACTTGATCGACCTCAGGTGGTACTCAAGCGAAACTTGAACTTGGCCCTACCATATACTATTCTAATCAAATTATCTCGACAACTTTCGCAAAAATCAGAATAGTTAATTCTAGATGTTGTAGTAGCTTAATCAAGCTACTCTTGAATCATAATCAGTGGGGTGCAAACTATCTGACTTTGTGTGAGACCAAGGCTTGTGCTTCTGCTCTGCTTCTGCGAGTTGTTAACTATACTAATGCTGCTCTATTAGTTGCTGCAGGAGGCATCAAAACTAGGATTTTGAACAAAACAAAGCAATGAACTGTAGATTCAAGTATCAAAATTGTCCAGCGAAGGGTTTGGCTCCATTCTTCTGTTTCCTTTTCGTTGACTCATCTTTCTCTTCCTGTTTGCATCATGTCCCCGCATCCTCTTGCTGTCGTTTTTCGTATGTTGTAACTGTAAATCCATTGAGATTGTACATTCCTTGTAGTGATCATAGTCATGGTTGTCTCCTACACTGGGCATGTAGATATTTTCCATTTAAGTAGAATTACTTAGCCTCTGCAATTGCGATTCAATTGAATGCGTGATTCGCCGCCAACGGTGGATGCATAGTCCTTTTAGTTCGAAAAAATTGGGCGGCGGCAGATGAACTTTGTACAGGGGTTTTACATTGCTCAATCTATTGGCGGGAACCGTACAAACTCGTGTCGGACTAAAAGGACTACATGAAAAGGTGCAGGCTGTGTCTGCGAAACGGTAAAAGATTATTTGCTGACAAATGGCTAACCGATAGAACGAGTTATATGTATTTCATATAGCCTCAAATATAAGTAACTCTCTTGCAAATTCATAGATTAGCCATTTGTTATGAGCAATGTCTTATATATTGTTGATGTGTCGATCAATTTATGTAGAGTCTTGAATTGCATACATAAGCTAGTTAAAACCCTTCTCTTGTATAGTGATTTCTTGATTATTACTAACTGTTGATTTAACTATAGTTTGAGCCTTTTTATTGATTTTCTTGAGTATGGTTTCTCTATTCTTTCTCTGTTCTTAAGTTTCGCTTTCTGAAGCGTTTATTCTGATGGATGCTAAAATGGTTTTTTGGGTGTCATAGCAAAAGTTCCAATTTAAATTTGAGCTTCTGCTCGAGTGAAAACTAGTTAGCTCACGATTTTAATGGAAAAGCTGTTAGTGCTTGTTCAAATAGGGTTACTCGCCGAACAATTGTTTCCATGTAGACTTTTTTTTTTTGAAATTTTAAATTAGTGTTTAGTTGGTGATACACTTAAATTATTAGTAAAAAGCCTGCATAGATTGTCAACATCAATCACTAAAACAAGAAATAGATTAGAAAACATTTGTACACACATCAGTTTGAGTGGTACTTTACAGTGCGATCCCCCACCATATCCCACCAATCCTCTCAAATTAATAAGTACTTGGACATTGTTCCAACTCCCACCCAATCAACTCCAACATTATATGTTACACATGAGTTAGTTCTTTTTCAACCCTCAATATTAACCATCTCAACCATTTGGGCTTCTTAATGTGGTGGATACATTAATACTATCCTCAATGATTGCTTGAGTCCTAACCATTGTTGCACAAGGCATGTTGCTTCTCCTTACCCAAACCACACCTAAACCCTCCCCACCTTCTTCTATTTCTCTCTCCCTTTTCTTATCCCTTCTCAACTTAACTAACCCCAATATCCCTACTAACCCCACCAAAACCAACCCAACTGCTCCCACTCCACAAGCAATCACCAAAACCACCCCTCCCCTCTCTCTCCTCTCCGGCCGAATGTCCAACGGCACGACGATCGCGAAATGGCCTGTGCTCGTAGCCGTGCACGTGTTCTCCGACGCTAAATCATGGATTCGCACCGACCTGTTTGGTCCAAAACTCGCGCACTTGGCAGTAACGTTATTCATCCTCACTGGTAACTTGAATTCGTGGAAAGTTATGGATATCGAATCTCCGAGAACGTCAAACTTAAGCTCGGTGGTAGCACCGGAGGTCAAATTCGATGCGTCGTAGGCAAGTAAGCCGAGAACCGGAGTGGCGAGGGTGTGATTGAGAGGCACAGTGAAGTAGGAGGCAGAGAAGTTGCCAAAGTTTTCGAATACGAGGACGAGTCGCTTTGCGAAAGGAACGGCACTTGTCCTCGGTGGGATGTGGAATGAGGTAGAATTGGCTCCGGAGCTCCAAAGGTAATTGCCGCGGAGCCTCACGGTCGAAGCTTCGATACCGGAGAGGTTTGAAGGGAGAGGGACTTGGTAGAGTTGGCCAGACCGGCGTGTGAGTATTGTTTCGAATGCGTGATCACGAATGACGGAGTCCAAGGAATCGAATGAGATGTTACGGTGCGCGGTTTGCGCGAAAGATAGTAGGAAGAAGAAGAAGAAGAGAATGGATAAGATGTACCATGTTTCGCTTGGTCGATCCATATGTATGAACACTTAGAGAGAACACATGTATTGATAGAGAGAGGGAGAGATCAAAGAGACCATCTTCTTTGGTTCAAGGCTTTTGTGGAGTAGGGAAAGCAAAGGAGCTATCATTTGGGAGACTATGGCCATGGGGGTTTAAAAGAAAGAGTGAGAGCCATTTGCTTATTTTAATTAAGGCAATTTGGGTCTTCCTTTTAGTAACTTTTAGTGGTTAGGTTTTCTAATAGTGATTACAATACTCAAATTATGTATTCGTGATTGCGCACATGTATCCATAGAATGGTAAGTAAGGTTTAGAGGCACATAAAATGGATAGTTTGTAGAATAATGTTACGATTGCAAATAAATTTTACAGCATTTTACAAATTTATATAGGTGGCCATAATGATTAGCAGAGAAGTATTACTCACAAAGTGATAGTTATGATTCATAATCGACAAGAATAAAATCCAACCATTAAAATTTAAATTTTTACAAACTATTGTAGAATTTATTTATAAGCATTGCATTTTTCTGCAATTAATTATATACATGTATGCTATCCCAGCTTTTGGGTTAGATGTGTTTGCGTTGCATATTTTTTTTCCTTTTCCTTTTTTGTCATCATTTTATACTGTTCATGTACCGAACGTTTACCAAATTTTTGGGCCTTCCAGAATAGGCAATTCCAAACTAAGTCTAAGTGATTTTCTTGTAGAGATAATTAAAAAGCACGAGGGAACGGATTAATTTAAACTAAAAATACAGGTAAGATGGGAACAGCTTAGGGTTACAGGTTGGTTCCATGGTCAAAATTGCCTCTCAATTGGTAAAAGGATTAATAATAGAGTCCCACGAATCCACCGATAGAAAAGGGTCTGGTATTTGCCTGGAAAATTCTGGTTAATTGCAACGGTATCTTCTTGATTTATTTATTGAAATAGAGATATAGTAATTCAACAACACACCGAGTTATCTTTTCTCCAAACGAAAAGAAGGAAAAAAGATAATTGTCATAGTAATGCAAAATTCAAATTCTACCCATCACCGTCCTTGAATGAGCTAGAAAGCGAAAATTATCCTGCTGTAAACATTGAAGATTTTCAGGTCCCATTTCAAATTACCTGCAAGCAACAGTAATAAACATCACTTTTGGAACATCACTATTAACAAATACGATTAGGGCTGTTTGGACGCTGAGAAGTCGAAGTGCAAATAGCTCTCAAGTTTCACAAACTCGACTTCATGCCTCATCCGGCCGAAGTCGGAAGCCTGATCTCCATACAACTATGAGCAGGAGATTGGACGATCTCACAACTTAGGAGCTGAAACAAACACAAGCGCTGTCGATTTTCACAGGGCAGCAAGTTCAACCTCCGAGATCCACACAAACAAACAGCCCCTGATTGTTGTAATTTAACTTCACATTTCACCTTTCTCGAAGCTGTATTTTAAAGCACATTGAAAATATCTGGCATCAGCAACAAGAAGCAGATCAAACAATTGAGCTACCATAATCATCAGGTAAGCATTCAAAGTTCGATAAAATTGTTTCAGTCATCACAAAACATTTCTACAGTTAGAAGGACATTTCACCATTATCAATCCTAAGCTATCAACCTTCTATTTGCCAACACGAGAGAGCCTGTTGTTGATACATCTGTGGACTTCTTCTTTTCCCAAACTGTTTATTATACTGTTGGGGTAAAAGGGCGCAAGACGACAAACTTCTACGGGTGCTTTATAGTCAATTCCGCTCTCAAGTTTAGCACACCATTGATGAAAAAGGGGCTATCGTCGGCGATGAACGAAGTCCACGGGACAGCAAACAGGTTCCTGTACCCAACCGCTTTCCCGCCCGTGAAGGTGTAATTCCCTTTATACTTGCTCACAAACTCCCCCGACGGCTTCGTCCTCGCAGCAAACTCGTAGTCGACTGTAAAGCTTGTTGAGCCTTTGTCTTGCATCCCTAAGAATAGCCCGAAGCAGTGAAAAGTACTCTGCTGCTCCATGTTGCAGTGGGCTGAGAGGAAGAAACCCTGCCCACCCAGGTGGAAGGCCTGCGAATATATGCGGCCCGACGGGAATAGTTTGGCGCACTCTTCTCTCTTAAGGTCCAAGTAGACGATGCATTGCGGGTAGGGCTGATCAAACTCGACCACCTTTAGAGGGCGGTATTTGTAAGCCCGCTCAGTAAATTTCCGGTTGGTTGACTCGTCTTGGGCTAGTGCACGCTGCCGGTGGGGTGTGTCGGCTTTGAATAGGAGTGCCTCGATAACGGCCTTGGAGGCAAGCTCGTGGTCTACGTCGTTGCATGTGAGGACTTTTCTTAGCTTTCTACAGGTCATGTGAGAGAAACGGACAAGGGGTAGCAGGCGGGATCCCAAGATTTCACGCCTTTCTTCTTGCTTTGGGTACTGGGCACGGGCCCACTTGATCACAAAGTCGTAGATCGCATCCTCCGAAGCCACCTGGAGCTCATCGCTGGACAGGATAGCTTCGATACCGGCTAAAGGGAGATTCATCACTTCCTGTTGGAACTTTGAACTGAAAGGAGAGCCAAAATTAAATGTTGAGTTTCTCAAAATTTGTGCCTATTTGGCTAGGCTTCTGGAACATTTTCTACTCAAAAAATCAGAAGCCAATAGAAATTAGGCATTAGTTGTCTAGGAGATGGCCTAAAAAATGGAGTCTTTCAGGCCCAAATAGCAGAAGCTTCTCCAGCTAAAGTTCTAGAGGAGATTCTATTGAATAAAGCTGTAGTTTTCTTTCTGCAGAATAAAGCTCTAGTATTAGCATTTAAATCTTATATTAAAAAGGCAAAACCGGAACTATTAGCTCATTTTGAAATGGGTGTCTGAACTTAAAATTTTGATTTTACTACCTAACAGCATAGTTATATTGATTTCAGAAAACTCCATCAAGTTCTGTTAGACCTTGACGGTTTCCGCCAAAACTATGAAATATTCCATCAAGTAACAGAAAATATTCTTATTGGAGAATATACTATCAAAGACGTTTTAAAAAAAACACTTAAGTTTTGACTGAGACGTACTAAATACAAAATAATTTTAGAAAATAACTGTAAAATTATGTCACAAAATCAAAATATTTCAAAGTTGAGATACCCATTTCAGTGCACTATCATTCAGGTAAGATCTATATGTTTTGACCTATAAAAAGTTAACTCACTTGGTTAAATCCCTAAATTTGTTAGCAAGGAACTCCTTGGCAGCATCAGTTAATGGCTGGACTGCAGTAGCTGTTGAAATACTGCAAGGGAGGTCTAGATATACCAGGGCGGATTCAGTAGTCATTGGCAGATTTCTAAGCAACTGGCTGCAGTGCCTCATGCAAGAAGCAACTTCGAACTTATCAGCAGCCATCAACACATCCAACAGAAGGGATGGCGAGGTGGTCGACAGCTTTCCACTGTACATAAAACTCAGTAGCTCCATAAGAGCAGCTTCCTCTGTTCGAAGTAGGATTAACATCAATAGCACCGAGAGAAGTGATGAATCAACATCAATAAAAGAACAATCACATCTTTTACAGTAGCTTATGTATTATCTCATAAAGGTCTTTGATTAGTTAAATCCACTAACTGTGCTGTAGAGAAAGAATCTCTACGTAGAAAGCACATCTTTATAATACCTTATGTATAATCATGCTAACTACATTAAATTCGTGGAACAATCAAGGAGTTATTAATTTGGCGTAACAAAATTAAAACAGTTCAATCTCAGTAACAAAGCAGCTTAAAATTTAGTTCTTAAATCATGACCATATTGAAAATAGGATCACAAATTAAATGAAACAACTTCTTTCACAACAGATATCATCATTAGCAAGAATTGCAAATAGTCAAGCTAGCAGCAAAAACAATCTCAGTAACTGTATTTGACCTTTCAACTTACCTGAAGCATAGATTTTTAAGGTGGCGTGTCTCTGATCAGATTCTTTCATTCCATTTGAGAAAAGCTAACAACAATAAAATAAGTATGGAACTCGATTATCCAGAAGAATAGCTAAATAAACAAAAGTCCATGTGTTCCATGTGGCAAATGCGTCAGGATGGTATTCTCACCTTGTAGAAAAATGGGCTTTGTGCAGCCAGTATTGCAGAACTAATATATATTTTCTTCACTCTGGGAACAGTAGAACATTCCACAGTCCAACATTCATTATCTTGTGTATCGTTGCCTACAATGTATAAGACCATAGTCAACTAGAATGACTGTCAAAAAATATAGAAAGCTTGCTATAGGGAATCTGCAGGAAGTATATGTCAGATAAAGACCCATATTAAACATATTACTAAATAAAACAGGTTCCATTCACACAAAAAATGGGGTCCACATTCCACCTTCACAGATATATATATATATATATATATATATATATATATATATATATATATAGAGAGAGAGAGAGAGAGAGAGAGAGAGAATGCTAAGATGGATTCTTTGTCAATCACTTTAGCTCATAATTAGAGGTCTGGTTTTGCGCTCAAATTTATGTAGATTTTCATCGTAAAAGTCTTAACAATATTCTTCCTTCCACTTCACTATTTACTTAAAAATGTGTTTTCTGGCAGCTAGTGCAAAAGGCGTTGTGCTAAAACTTAAAACCGTCAAAATCATGTGCCTCTAAAGTGACATTAATGGAACAAAATAAGGCAACCAAGGAAGAAACTGGCACCTAAAGTTGGCATTTGAAGGTGAAAGAAGATAGAATGCTTATGTATCAGCATGGTTTTAAATATCGTAACACATATTCAACATTATGGAAGTCGATCTCTTGTTGGTTCCAAAGAGGTGGGATATCGTAACAAATACTCAACATTCTGGAAGTCGATCTCTTGTTGATTCCAAAGAGGCAAAGCGTGACCAATTGTGTAAGTGGAAGCATCGACTAGCGTTATAATTAAGTCTTCCATCCTATTCCTCATCTTCACTCCATCTATCACTTTTCCGAGTCTAACCTCATTGAGAATCACTTGAGCGCATGGAAACAATGCTTTCTTGAGATTCTGCTTGAGAAATTCTGCCAATGTGGTATTTCTTAAGACTTGAGAGTTTGGATACAAATATGAAAGCCTCTAACATTTAAAATTTAATAAATTGACCTGATAGAAACTAGTTAGTTATCTTCTCCAAGCACAGCTGTTTGTTTGGTTTATAAGGAGATTTCATTATTAATTGTTTCCACATAGTTAACGCTAGTGAAAATGAGATAATTAAAGTTACAAATCACTACTCAACTAACACATGCCTGGTGTAGTGTATCCTTCAAGTGGAACGAGATCTATGGACCTCTACTTGCTCGGTGGCCCTTCTTTCTTTTCTTTTCTATTCTTTTGAAAATGCAAATGGATGATGACAGAAGCACCCAAGAAATTTCCGACATGCAGTTCTAATTTAATTGAGATTAGAGTCATAAATTCGCAGCTGTTCTGTAGTCTGTATTCGATGAGACTCAATAAAAGTGCAAGCCAGGAAAAACAGACCATTCAAAAATGTGCCTGCGTCCGTGTCGGATATGTCGGACAAATCTCTAGGCAAACACTCCATATACACATGTCAGCTACATGTCCTCTATCTCCCTACCCACTCACCGCGTGTCCGTAGACTGTTTCTTGACATCTCTCAAGATCCTGCACATTTATGTGTCCTCTATCCTACTGCTCACTCGTCACGGGACACAGCCCAGTCACAACTAACTCCAATGCATGTCCTGGGTAGTGGTAGTGTAACCCAGCCCAAATACGACTTCGCTAGTGGGGTTTGGAGTAGTCAAAACCAAGTTCTAAACCTAAAAGAATATTTGACCCCTTTAAATTACACCTTGCTTGCACTCCTGGTTACACAGACATGGGACGCGGGTAGGAATGCAAAACCAAGTTCTAGACATAAAAGAATATTTGAAGGTCCCCCACCTCGCGCCCCGTTTCCTTGGCGGGTCGGTGTGGATTCATGGCGAGTTGATTTTTATCCAATTTTTTGCCTCCACTTACCACTCCATTCGTCACGGGACACACGGTAATACTTAAAAGTTGAGGCTAGAGCTCAAGTTGGAATGAAATATTCAAAATAATTTCATACTTTTACACAACATTTAAAATTTGGGCAAGACTCAAAACTTATGATAGGAGAATGAGGCTCAATTCCTACCCTACATAGTTCTCACCATATATTGCTCATTCACAGCCTCATTGGCCTGTTGCCTCCGATATAACTAACTACGAGATTTAAGAAGTATTAAATATAGAAAATCCAATTCCGAACCTTTATGTCTATAGAAACCAGATGATACTGCAGACTTGTGAGAGTGATTATACATACCATCTCGATCAATATCAGATGGCGATTCTTCAGTCATAGCTACTGCATCCTCATCATGGTTTTCTTCATATACCTCACATTCCTCTATTTCAAGCTGGCTACTTGATACATGCACATCTGCATCCTTTACAGTCTCTTCACCTAAATAAGCAAAGTAGAAACACTTGCACTCAGTACATCTTATTACAAAATTTACGATTGAACTTAATGAAAATTACAAAAGAGTGACAAGAACAAATATATGGTCATTAAAGAATTCGAACAAGAAAATCAGGCAAAAATCAGAAAAGAACTATATTCTTTTAAGGCTCCATAGTTGCATAAGTTCAACTAGAATCTTAAATCCAACTTAGGCATGAAGTTTAATTCACTTTTTAACAGGAATTGTTTGAAATTAAAATAACATAACTGCTATAGTAGCCATATAGATATAGTTACGAAGCAACTTGGATAATAGCAATGACAAAAAAACTGATACCACTTATAACACATCACATAATGGAAACTTGATCTTTCAAGTCTAAGTTGCGACAAGAAAGAAATTGTACAATTTGTAAACACAATGATAAGCAAGAAACTTTAATTCATAAATCTAACATGCCAACAGAAATCTTCCTTTCCAGTAGCATCCATTAACATGGCAAATCCCTAGGAAAGCCCTTGAATATAAAACTATTATTTCAGGTTATTGCTTACAGCTTAATACATTCCTACAGGTCTAACTGATACCACTTATAAACACATCCCATAAGGGAAACTTGATTTTTCAAGTCTAAGTTGCCACAAGAAGAAATTGCTCAATTTGTAAACATGATGATAAGCAAGAAACTTTAATTCATAAATCTAGGATGCCAACAGAAATCTTCCTTTCCAGTAGCATCCATTACAATGGCAAATCTCTTGGAAAGCCCTTGAATATAAAACTATGCTTTCAACTTATTCCTTACAGCTTACATTCCAACATGTCTAATTCTGGACCGCATATATCATATTACATACTGCTCTAAAAATGACTACCAGCCTATCACTAAGTCCGCATATTATGTTTCATTTGAGAAACTTCCTCTTCTGTAATCTACGAACTCACAAAATTCCTATTTTGCAACTCGCAATTTCTTCGTAAGCTCCACTAGTCGACCCAGAAAAATTTTTGGTGCACTCACAGAAATTGGACATTCCACCAATTTATACTATTCAATTGCTCAATACATTAAACACATATAAATCAAAAGAAGAAAAAAGATAAACAGCAGAGAAAATTTAGACGGTTTTTTGCCCTCATATTTCACCAATCCCATTATCTTCGTGCGACACCCTCAAATTTTGTTTCTTATTAAAATTTCCCAATACAAATTTATCTACATAGTACTAACAAATCATAAAATATTGAAGCATACAAAATCGCCCTAAAACCTAACGAAAGTAAATTAGGGCAAAACCGAAACGAACCTTTTCCCTTCTTCATCCCCTCCCTGCGACGCTTACAATTCCGGGCCCAATCGGCTAGCGAGTTGCACCCCTCGCCGCCGCCGCCGCCATGGTGGGGATCGATCTCCGCGGGCTCCGGGATGATCTCGATCCGTAGCTCGCGGTCGGAGAAGTTGACGGAGTTGAAGGCGAACTCGAAGTTGTGCTCGCCCACCGCGCGGGCGAAGTCAGGGTCCATGATCGTGAGGGGGTCGAAAAGATCGCCTTCGCCGCCGCCGCCGCCTCTGCCTACTCCTCCTCCTCCGCCGACGAGCTCCCTCATCCACCTCGCGCCGCGGCCGCACGCATGAGAGGTAGGCTACGACGACGCCGACGACGATGGGAAGAAGAGCGCGTTAACGGTCGGGAAACCCTAACCCTAACCCTAATCCTAATGGTTTTAAGAGGAGAAGGAGAGGGGGGGCGCAGCGAAAAGGGCGTGTCGACGCGGAGAGAGGAAATGAACGAAACGAAGACGACGAGAAAATGGATTGTTGGAATGTTGAAGAGGGGATTTGAAGCGCTTTTCTGGACGACGCGGAGCGACCGAACGAACGAAACAGATTATTATTGAATTTTATTTTTTCAATTCATTATTTATTGTTAATTGTTAATGCCTTATATATCATTTATATTTGAGTAAATTATATTTTTAATCCTTAAACTACTAGTAGGATTCCAATTTAGCACCTTGGTCTTCAAAGTTTAATTATTATAATTTCTGATTGGAATTTTCTAAATTATTGAAATTAAATTTTACAATCTAATTTAGTTGCTAAATATTAATAAATTATTAATTTTAAAAAATTATAAAAATATAATCAATTATAATATTTTCACATCACATCTATATCAATAATTTATCAAAATTTAGTCAACTAAAATGAGATTGTGGAACTTGACTATAAAAATTTAAAAAATTCAAGTAAAAAGTTATGATAAATTAAAGTTTAAGGACCGAAGTATCATGCTTCGAGCGTTTGAGGACCAAAAATATAATTTACTCTTTATATTTTTATTATCTAAAAAATGTGTGGAGACTCGGGAGTAGTTTCCATAGCCTGATGAGTGATGAGTGTATAACTTGTTCTTATACAACACACATCTAAAAAGCTATAAGGAAAAAGATTAAGTAGGAACGGTTCATGAGACTATCTCATCTGCAATCCATACAACCTTGTGATTCCTGCAGTTTGTATGATGGACGATAGATGGAATGAATGGCCTTACGTCAGAAATGCACCCACCAAATTTTTATTTTTAGAAAATAAAAAAATATATTAGTAAAATGTTTCATAATATGAGACTGCTCCATCTGTTATTCAAAAGTTTTGATATATGTACAAATTTATATGATAGATAGTAAATGAGACTGCTTCGCATTACAATGATAAAAGCATCTATCTGGCAAAGCAAAAAAAAAATTATAAACTTTAAAATCTAATTTCTTACATATCATATAATGATTCTTTCAGTGTTACTCGATGTCTGAATAATAAGCTTCCAAATCGTATAATATTTTTGTTACATGTAGGTATAGATTGACTTCTGAATTTTGTTTCTAAGATAGTATAATCTTCAGAAAATTAGATGTAGTGTAAGACGCGTTTTTTCCTGAATTTTGCTTCTAAGATTGTATTGTTTTGAGACGTTGGGTACATGCAACATTATTTTATCTATTTGATCAACACTTTCTTAAATTTTTATTTATTTTATTTTAATTTACTTTCACCATATGAATTATACCTTTTTGAATATTCTTGGTTAATAAGTGTATTGTTCTTAATTTTTTTTTAAAAAAAAGCCTTGCTATCCAGACTAAGTATAAATATTAGAGCGATTCTCCTATACACCACTTTAATCCTGTCCATTAATTTACTGCTGTGAACGGCTATGATTTAGTAAGGCAAAGACCCCGGTACCGGTTAACCGGTAACCCTATTGAGGGCTTTTTGATCATTAAGAAATTCACTTCATGCTACATTTGTGAGGGCAATTTTGGACTTTTGCCATTTATGAGATCGAGTCTAGCATTAGTCCACGGCTCTCGCCCTTATTCGGCTGCTCCTCGTGAAAGTTTCCAACGACTCCTTCAACTATAGGCAACTAAGAAAGAGCACCCTCAACTTTCAAATTCTTTTGGAACGAGGCCTTACTTTTAATTTTTAAGACAAAGTAGTTTTGTTTAAAAAGAGATTTTATTGAATTTATAAAAAAAATTTATCAAATTTAATAATTTTAAGAAAAATGAATTAGAATAATTGACAATCAATGGAGTTATTAAGTTCAATAAAATTTTAACTAATATAACAAGAATAATTCAATTCTAAAAAATCAAACTATTAGAGCTAATAGAGCCATCAAGATTCAAATTAAATCCAAATTTAAAGTTTAAATTTGATTAATATTTTTGAACTTTAATGCTGTTTCAGTATTGAATTAATAATTTGGATTTTATTTTAAAAAATAGAAACTTTTTATTTAAATAATAAAAAAATAAAAGTTTGGTTTATAAGTATAGTGTATAGTAAACTCAAATTTAAAGTAGATTAACATTTTTGAACTTTTATGTTACTTTAATATTGAATTAACAATTTGAATTTGAAATTTGTTACTCATTTAAAATTTAATTTATATTATAATAAATATAAAGTTTAAAACTCAAGTTAAATTTTAATTTCGGGGTTAGTTACTTACAAAATTACCCACTATCTAATTTGGTAAGTAACAAAATTAAATAAGGAGACAAAGTATTGAAAACTATTAATTTGGTATTTGGTTAGCATGTATTTTTCATTGTCCTTATAATTAATTTTAATTGATAACCTGTTGAGTAAGTTAATAATGTTTAAAAGTCAATCATATCCTTAAAAAATAAACGGTTAGATTTAAATGAGTTGGTGTATTGAAACATTTCTCTAAATATTAAACCCCAGCCATCCATAGACTACTCTTTTTTAAACTAGCTTTATCAAAAAAAAAAAGTTCTTAATACTTAAACTCTAAAAAAATTTATAAATTTTAAGATGGGTAAGATGTAAGATTTATATCCATATAAAGAACATTTGTAGAATTTTTTTAATAAAAAGTGGAATTACTAAATTTAACAAAACTTTTAATTTATAATATAGTTAAAATAAATGAAAATAAATGCCAGGTACATTAAAAAATTAATTTTATGGATGTACTCCAAAATAGGGAACAACTCAGAAGTCTTTGTACAGTTTGACTTGTTCAGACATTTTCATTAATTTTTTTGTAATAATTGCTTTCATTACTACTAGTAACATTAATATATACTGCATAGAGCAAAAAAAAAAAAAAAAAAAGAAAAAAAAAAGGAGAAGTACTAGTCACCACAAGGACACCATAAATTATTGAGCAGGTTATCTGCAAGAAGACTTTTGTCATTGTAAATGTTGGATTTGTGATGTGAAACTCACCACCCATTTGATTAATTTTAAATTTGATTTAATAAACTCATGAGGTGGACTAATTAATAGTTTTTTTTTGAGAAAAAGGTAGCACGCTACCCGCTTCATTCATTTGGAAAATAAATTTGGCTACAAATAGTGAGGCAACGCGGCCTCGAAAAAAAAAATAAATAAATAAAGCTCAAAGAAAGAAGGAAAGAGAAAAAATAACAAAAGTGATCAGCTTATTAACCAGCTCAACAAAAGTCCCTCCACTCTTTTCCCTGCTCCTTGATATGCCTAACTACGAAGAGAGGGTCAGCAAAGAGGTTTCTAAAAATTGTATTATTTCTTCCCTTCCAGATTGACCACCAACATGCTGCTACAGTAATCAGATTCTGCAGAGTCTCCTCTGATCTAATATTTCTGGTCAGTCTATTTCAGATTGTCAGTACGTCCTCCACTCTCCGTAAACACTGAATGTCCTCTAAGGTTCGAAAAAATATGAACCTAGCGTACACACATCCTATAAGGAGGTGGTCAACTGTCTCCGTAACTTCACCACAAAAGACACAGAGGGAATTATCCAACCATCCCCTTTTCAGTAGATTATCAGCCGTGGAGATTTTCTTTTTAAGGACTAGCCATAAAGTTTTTTTTTACTTTGATAGGTATTGGACTAGTTAATAGTTGGTATTGGATTTTAGTTACCCATTAGTAAATTGGGCTAAGTGGGTTATTATGAGAGATTTCTCGTTGTATAGTAAAGAGTTCTCATTTTCTCTCTAGGGCATGTTTGTTTGGGTGGAAATGGGATGAAAGTGGAGAGGGGCGAACCGTAAACGATCACTTTCGTTGTTTGGTTCGCCGTAAATAAATTACGGTCGAAACTCGAGTTACCTGAAACGACGTAATTGACTTCGGCCGAAGTCAATTACGGTGAAGGGAGGTGAAGAAAAAATAATAAAATAATATACTAGGTAAAGTTAGTTATATTTAAATATATTTAATTATAGTACTAATTACTCTTTTATTCAGCTTGCAAATTTAAAATATGATAAAAATTGATTAGTTAAGTTTTAATGTTTTCTTCATTTAGTTTGTATAATTAATATGATAAAATTTGATTAATTAAGTATTAATATTTTTTTTTACTTTATAATTTTATTATTGTATTACTATAATTTATGCATAAAAATTAATTTAGTTATTTTAAATTAAATATTAATTATATAAAAAAATAATTATATTATTTATTATTTATACATAAATTATAGTTTTACATCATTCACTTCCTACCAAACAAACAGCAGAACTAATGAAATTTTACTTTCATTACTACGAAACAAACAGCGGGGAAGAAATAGTTTTCACCGAACTCCACTTCAACGCAAAGTCCACGTCAACCCAAAGTCCAATTTCGGTGAAACAAACGTGCTTGCGTTTTCTTTTCTTGATGTAGAGAAGAGACAAGAAGAGAGGTTGGAGAAGACGCTCATTTATATTTTTTTGTCTGACTCAATACTTTTATGGTTGATTAGAAATATTTTAAAAGCATTCTAGAGCAGGATCAGAAGGGCTTCAAAGGAAGTATAGCAATAAGGTTTTTTCGGTTTGAATGGTTGTTTACACCGGTAATAATAGAGTGGTATTATCTAAATAACTCTTGTAATCTTCTTATTTTATAGTGAATTTGATCTTTTCCATACTCGTGGATGTAGCCTGGTGTTGGTAAACCACATAATCTTCTTGTGTTATTGTTATGCTTGGATTTTCTCTTCTCACTTTGTTTACTCTTATTATCATCACATACTTTATTGCCATCTCAAATAGATTAAAAAAATTAAAAAATTAACAAACTAGAACGTAAAATTTTATTAAAACGAATTGGCACATTACATTATTCCACATTTCAACATATATTCAATTTGCAACTCAAAAATATATTAAAAAAATTAGATAAATGAAATCTCTTATTTTGTTAATACTTCCGAAATTGATAGTTTATTGAGTACTTTATTCGATTTATATGATTCTATTATATTACTTACAGATAATTTTATCTGTAAATTTATTTTTATGAAGTTTTATAGCTAAAATCAATAATTATCCCAAATAGCTGGATCTATTTAAGATACTGACAAAATGTAGGAGAGTAATTGATGCAATTTTTTATGAAAGGGTGATTGAGACAAGCGTTAAAATGTAAGGGGGCTTTTATAATTTAGCCAAAAAACTAGATAGATCCAGTAGCCATGTATGACAAAAAAAAAAGGGATGAAGCTTGATTTAAGCAGACAGGACTTTATTGCTGACAGTTTCTAGTGCAAGTAACAAAAAGACTTGATGGTCTGTACGCGAGGTTCTAAGTTTAAAGTCTAGTTGTTTTATATTTCAAACTAAATTTATTTTTAAAAAAAATGAATGAAACGATAGCATCCCACCATTCTCTCTAACATAAAAAAAATACAAACATTTATTTATTTATTTATTTTTAATTTTATGGAGGCCTTAGCTGCTTCCACCTTGTATGCTTAGTTCATTTCGCTTAATGAATGAAGCAGGTAGCTTGCTACCTCATTCTCCAAAAAAAAAAAAAAAAAACAAACACTCTCTTGTAATAAAAAAAAATATATAATACATGCAAATATCCCAACCAAATCCACTGGTTTAATTTCAAGCTGTTATAACCAAAAGGGTTGGATCAGCCTCAGCAGTTTAGGGCATGTTTGTTTCACCGTAAGTGGACTTTGGGTTGAAGTGAAGTTCAGGTGAAAATTACTTCACTTCCGTTGTTTGTTTCAAGCTGTAGAAGTGAAGTTCTGGCAGTTCTGCTGTTTGTTTGGTAGTAAATAGATGACGTAGAAAGTGTAGTTCTCCACTTCCGCTGTTTGTTTCACCGAAAACTATTTAATCTGTACACCCCAGATAAACTTACCTCCTAAATGATATTACTTTTTATTTTCTAATTTAGTAAATAATAAATTATAATAAATAAAAAATAATATAATTATATATAATTATAAAATAAAATTATTAACAAATAAAATATAATTATAATAATATGGAGGCGCGGCCTCAATATTATAATAATATGGATCCGCCGAGCGATGGAGGATCGGCCTCGATCAGGGTCGAAGAAGATGGAGGCGCGGGCTCGGGAGAGAGAGAGAGGGAGAGTGGGGGATGGAGGCTCGGGAGAGAGAGAGGGAGAGTGCGGGCCTTCTTTTTTTTTGGGTCTGTAATGGGGTGAACGGGCGGCGTGAGAGGGGAGAGAAGAGGGGGAGAGTAACCCTAACCACTTCAACAGTGTAATTAAGTTTCCCAACTCCTTCCTCCACCTCATCGAAATTGACTTCGTCTCGTGGGAGGACGAAGTCAATTTTCTCATTTTGGATAAACTGCACTTTCGACCGTAATAATATTACGGTGAACCAAATAGCGAAAGTGGTCAGTTTTCACCGAAAACTACTTCCCCCCTCCCCACTTACGGTGAAACAAACATGCTCTTAGCTGCTCAGTTTAGCACTATCTAGTTTAGCAGTATTGTAACGGTATTGTTATTCGAAAAAGTGCTACTAAAATAATAATAATAATAATAATACCGCGTCAAATTCCTTCCAATAACTTTTTCCTGCAGCAAACACCACGAAAGCACTAAAGTGGAGATTTCAACTTCTGAACATTAAACTTTATTACAAAATATTTTGATAGAAATAGAATTGACTAAACCGAAAGCAGAGATAGAAGCGGAGGCCCTATCTACGAGGAAGTCTACACTGTCACGCTTGCACCACGTCATCAATAACAAGCCAATCGCATCTCTTCTTTTCAAAAAGAAGTACAATAAAAATATTTTTTTATAATCATGATGGGACATATACACATAAAAGGAGATATTTAATTGGTTTGGAACGCCACGTCACCAATACACCCGATGCATTTTAGAATTTTTCTCTAGCTACAAGCAGATAAAATTTAGTATGCATATACTTTGCCCAGGCCCAAGCAGGTAAATAGACTTGGTTCAGAGATTTAATCAAGGTCTCTTTCAGGATTATATTATACCTTGGGTGCCCGAGCCAGATCAAGCCTGTTGTCCTCCATTTATTAATTGTTTTTGTTTTTGTTTTTGTTTCCTCTTTACAGGCTTTGTTTTAGGAGAAAGAGAAAAGGAAAAATCAGGGCCAGGGATTGAAGAGCCCGCATCTTTACACTAATCTTATCACTTTTTTTGTGTGCGCAAAAGTTACTAAAAAAAATAAAAATGATGTTTAAATCTTTGAATAGATGGATATAAGATTTACACAGTATTTTTTAGTATACACAAATTATTTTTCATCGATATATATATAAAATAAAAACGTATAGAACTTAACTGAATTATAGATATTTTGAATTGTCTATCCCACCTTTCAAAATTTTAATTTTATTATCCAACCTTTCAATTTATTTATTTTGAACAAATCAACGATATTTTGACTTTAAAATTTAAGCTAATTACTTACGTTAATGAATTTATAATTATAAGAATTATATGAAGTATACTAATTAAACTTGTGAAGATAAACGTTGCATTCAAATTTTAAAGTCAAAATGTTGTTGACTGATTCAAATCAAGCAAATTGAAGTATTGGACAGTAAAATTAAAATTTTGAAAGGTTTGATAGTCAAATCAAAACGGACCATAGTTTAGATAAGTTATGTATATTTTTACTTATATAAAACATAATTTACTTATATAAAATAATTATGTTGAATTCATTAATTGGTTTCCGACCGTAGCTAGCACAGTTGGCTAAGAACTTGATAGTTGATGACTAGGTATTCAAAATTTAAGTACAAAGTATAATTGATTTACATTTATGGCCGAGTTTTTTTTTTAAAAAAAAAGAAACGAATAACTTACTATTTTTCTCTCTCAAAAAACAAAAAAGGAAAAACCATTTGTTGGTTAATGGGTAAACCTGAACGCCGATCGTAAATTTCTAGTTCGAATTCTGACTCGTCTGGAAATTGTGTGCATGACCGTGAAAGGCCTGCGGATCATAAGCCAACTCAAAATATTTTCAAAATAAATTTTTAAAAAAATAAATAAGTTTACAGTGAAAACATTTGAGTTTGAAAGCTCTTCCGTTAAAAACCACAATTTTTAGTCAACTATATTTACATTGACGAATATTATTTTCTTAAAAATATTCTACGACAGTTGAAGTATGGTAAGATAGTAAATTCTTTAAATTGTTTTTGGACATCAGAACAAACTAGCTTAAAAAGACTTATTTCGATCAGTATACATATTTTTTTTTGTATGATTCAAAACAAGAGATCTGATTTTTATTTTCTTTAAACATTTTGAAAGCCATAATTTAATAAATAGAATATTTTACCAATGAAATAACTCATCTCATTTTGAAAAAAGATACACTAAATAAAATACCTTGCATCCAAATAGAAAAAAAAAAAGAGAAAGTTAGAGAGAGAGAGAGAGAGAGAGAGAGAGAGGAGCTCCCTTCAATCCAAGCATGAGAAGGAGCTCCAAAGGGCAAGCTCGTCTCCTGTGTCATGCGCACCCACGGAGTGCACCGGGTCCACGGCGTATATTTTTGCCTGGTGCACCCAAAGGGCATTCATGAACCAGCAGCCGCACGTGCCAACTCCCCCACGTGTATTGGATCGAAGGGAGCTCCTTACAATTACCCAACCCCTTAATTTACCACAAAAAAAAGAGATAAATAAAACACATACACATACACACACACACAAATAACACCATAACCTTGTTATTATTTTCCTAAGCATGCAACATATGTGTATGCTCTTTGGAAGAGGTGGTGGTGGGTTTATATAGTGGGAGCTGGGGCGTTTAGGGATGCAAATGGATTCGGATTGGTAGAGCTAATTCCATCCTGATTTGCTCCGAATAAAATAATAAATAAAAATAAAAATTTTAAAAAATATAATTCGTCTCAATCCACTAACAATATAGAGTGGGAAACAAAAAATCTATTCTCTCTTTTGATCTATTATGATTTTTTAAAAATTCTCTCCTGTCTTGATATACACCGAATGAAGTGATAAGTAAAGACAAAAATAAGATAAAAATTAATCCGTTTCTAATCCTCCTCGACCCGATACAGTGGCACCACTTCGAATCTGTCCCGTTTGCATTCCTAGGGATGTGTGACTATAAACCCTAGTTTTAACCTCGACCGTTGGATGAAGTTTGGGCATTTGCAGGGAATGTATAAAATATATATGTTTTCTCGTTGGTCGAGAGCATCTCGCGCGTATCAATAAATATTATTTATAAATATAAAAATAAAATAAAGCAGGAGAGATCTAGCATAATTCCAAGATACACGATTCCCGAGACACCCAACGGTCGACTCCGAGAATTTAAATCTTGCCATTTTTGTTTGCTATTGTGGGATTTTTTTTTTTTTTTTTTGAAAAAAAAGGCTTTTGGAGAAGTAGCACATATGCTTTTCATTTGTGGGCAAATAATAGTCTTATTTTAATCCACCAAAATAAACTTTTTATTTGGTAAATTATACTGTTGGTCACTAACTTTTAATAAAATTTTACTTAGGTTAATGAACTTTAATTTGTTCCAAATAAATCATCTAATTATAATTTCTATTTCAATCAGATCGCCTTATTTAATTTCAATGATTAATTTGTCAAACAAAATGGCAAAATAGCAAATAATGTAATTACTACATGTTCAAAAGAAGGATATGACTATATTAATTTATCCCTTATAAATGATCTAATTACTAATTCACCCATAATATCATATTTTTGAGATCATGCATGTATTAATTAAATATTGATAATTTTAAAATAATATAACAGTTAAGTTGTCCTGTTATTTTTAGTTATCTAAAATAGCCATCCCATCATTACTTCATTAAAAAAAGTGACAAAAACAAAGTTAAGTGACCAAATTGAAGCATAGTTAAAAATGACTTGTTTGAAAGAAATGAAAGTTACGTTGACCTTAATAAAATTTTAACCAAAAGTTTGTAACCACTTATGTAATTTATTCTTTTACTAATTCTAATCAATTAAATTAAAAGTTTATTAACTTTTATGACTCTATCAGCTATCAATCGTTGATTTAATAGAATTTCTAACCTAATTGATTAAAATTGTTTAATTCAAAAGAATTAAAAGTTAAGAGATATTAATTTTAAAAAAAAACTGAGTTGAGGAGTCATTCAAGATTTCCTAATAGTTAAGGGGGTCTCGATATATTTTCACTGATTATAAATAGGAAAAGATACATGTACACTCCATTTCGGGATGTATGATTTACACTCATCCAACCATCTAATGCATACGACTAGTTAAGAAGATATTTTAGTAGGATATACTATTAACATAATCAATTTTGTGTAGAACTACTATATTTTCGAAAGTATAAGAGAGTTAGTGCATCCAACTTTTTGGTCTTTGGATCAAGAATTGTAGGGTCGAGATGATAGTGGTTCTCTTTAGGGTTGAGTGGTCCTTCTAGAGAAATAATATTAATCTAAAGATCAGAAATGATCAAAAAGGTTGATCCAAGGATCAAAAAGTTAGAAGTACCAACTCTCTTATACTTCCGAAAGTATAGTAGCTCTACTCATCAATTTTATTGTTTATGAAAGTATAGTTAAATTTGATTAAATTCAATAAATCTGATGCATGTAGAGTAAAAGTAGTTTTTTTTTTTTTTTTTTTTTTTTTTGTAAAAACGTATAGAACTTATCTGAACTATGGACTATTTTGATTCCGATATCCAACCTTTCAAAATTTTGATTTTACTACTTAATCTTTCAATTTATTTGATGTGAGTCAATTAACGATATTTTGACTTTAAAATTTAAGTTAATTGCCTACTTTAATCAATTTATATTTGCAAAAACTGTATGAAGTATATTAACTAAATCTGTAAAAATAAATGACGCACTCAAATTTTAAAGTCACAGTTTGACCGACTTAAATCAAATAAATTGAAAAATTAAGTAACAAAATCAAATTTTAAAAGGCTGAATAATTAATTTATAATGATCTATAGCACAGGTAAGTTTGGTACATTTTTATTTTTTATTTTTTATTTTTTAATGAAACATGCATGGTAATGGCACCAGCTTCACAAACAAGAATTAGAAAAGGAAAATAAAGAATCTAACCATTCTTACGTTCAGGATATATTCAGGTTTGGTTGCGTAAGCAAACTCTTTACTCTCTTTTTTTTCATGGTATTCGCCATTTTTTGGTTAAATCTATATCTTTACCTCTAATTTATATTTTTTTTAATCTAAATTCGGATTCCTTTTGTTTCTTTATGGGCTACTTTTATTTAGTGTCCATTTTCTGCTTTAACTTTTAACAGTAAATACCTTTTGTTTCTTTATGGGCTACCTTTAACAGTAAATACCTTTAACAGTAAACTTGGTGGTTGGTGTCGGATCGTTGGCGCTAACCATTAATCCCAAAAGTTCGAGCTGTTAGAAATACGCAACCAATTTACTTAAAGTGTACAGATACAGCGCCCACGAATTTCGATTGTGACTCGGCCCTACCAGCCTCACGTCATTTCGAACATGACTCGGCACATCCAGCCTCACGCAATTTCGAACATGACTCGGCCCAACATGACCTCTCGCCACAAGGCAGGATGCTGGCCCATTTAAGCCAACAGTTGGTACTTGAGGTCCCGAGTTCGAATCCTAGTTGATTCACATTTCTAGCTAAGTTTATTTCTAAAAAAAATAAACGAAGCGGGTAGCGTGCTACCTTTCTCTCAAAAAAAAATTTGTTATTTTTGCTGTAGCGATAAGATAGAAATATAATTCAGAGTCTCAAAAGAAAGAGCTTCGATTTAGAATTTTACGTTTGCAAAGACGATTTGCTAAATTTTTTTGATATAATGCTTTTTTCTAAAGCTTTCCTCGAATAATACTCTATCCAATAGTATTATTGTTACGGTCGTCTCAAATCCTAAAACAATCTAAATATAAAGTTTTTTTCTTATTAAATTAAAATTATTTTATTTAAGATATTTATTAGATTTGGAATATATTTGATTTATTCTATTCTTATTTAGTTTTGTTATTATATTAGAATTATGATAGTGATTTTAGGCCTATAAATAAGAGGCTCTCCTCTTTTGTATTCAATAATCAGTTTTATTAATTAAAAAAGTAAGTTAAGTTCTTCTTAATTGCTTCTAGTTTAGACTAAGTTAAAAAAGTAGGTCACTCTTTTTCCTGGAGCGAAGAGGCATCTATTAATAGAGAAGATATTAACAATTATATCAGACACTAAGGCTAGATTCGAATGAATGCTTAAAAAAAATAGGGATAACTTTAAATACCACCCATGTGGTTTCGTGCTTTCTCACTTTAGTGCCATGTGGTTTAAAACGTATCACTTTAGTATCCTGTGGTTTGGTTATTCTCTTTTTGTTATCTTTTCGTTAATTTTTTCGTTAAATTAATGAGAAAGTTAGAACTACAGGATAGTAAAGTGAATATTCGATAAACCATAGGTGGGATATTTAAAAATTTTCTGTATAATTTAACGAAAAAATTAACGAAAAGATAACAAAAAAAGAGAATAACCAAACCACAGGGTACTAAAGTGATACGTTTTAAACCATAGGGCACTAAAGTGAGAAAGCACGAAACCACAGGAGTGGTATTTGAAGGTATCCCAAAAAAATATAATCTATTTGCATGATCAGATGAAGTGCCTTGAGAATAAATGACAGTGGTTGAATCAACTTTTCTCTAGAAGATAAGAATATAGGATTAAATTTTGATCACTTTAGTTATTATATTACATATGTATACATGAAGTTCAAATGATTATCGTGATTCTCCATTAGGACACTCAAAGAATCATTTATTCCTTAGAAAAGATAATTTTATGTTTACACATTTCTATGGGCATAGGTTCCTCATTTTTTGTTAAAGAAGGGTCCATAGTTTCCTAATTATGATTTCAATTTTTCTATACTAGTTAATTTGTCATCACACTTGTAACATTTTAGCGTTTCTTTTTAAAAACTTGGATGTTTTAGTATGGTAATATTTAAGCCAATTGATCAAAGGAAAATTTGAATCATATTGGTTGGTCGATTGCGCCGATTAAATCTATTGCATATAAAATATAAAAATATCATTATCTAATCGCTAGAGCTTTTAAAATAATCGATTGTCTCACATGGTAATAGAGCATGACGTTGTGAGCTTAAATCTCCACGTCAAAGCTTAAGCATCTTTGAACAAGATCATCCAAAACTTGATTACTTAATTAGTCGTATCGTATCTTCAAAATATGGTTGTACATGGTAGATTGGTCTAATATTTTTACCTCTTAAGTTAAACCAAGTCTTGAATCCCTTGATTTTGAGTCTCGTGCTTTTTCTTTGTGATTGATAGACTCAAAATCAATCTGGATCAAGTTGACTTTGCGTAAGTTTTTAAAAAAGTAGCTTTGCTAGGACGTGTTTGGCCATGCCAATTTTGGCAGAAGAACTCAGCCAGCCAGACAAAGTGCGCCACCTTCTCACCACCATCCTAACATCCTGCTTGCGAGCCTTCAGCAACTCATGATCATGTTACGCTGCTTCGTCTCGTCCACGCCTGATGTTGCAATTTGGGTAAGCCTCGAGCCCTCGAGGAGGACCCCACTCTTGTGGCTCTGGCCATTTGTATATAATCGAAGCCAAACATATCATAAACTCAAAGTAATCATAGTTAAACTGATCTTAAATGCAATACACAAAACAAATCTGAACGCGGAAGCCTCAAAAACCAAGCTAGTTGAATATATGCAATTAAACACTTTATTTTTGAGACATGACGTTATATTGAAATTATCATGACTTTTTGTTGATAAGACTGTCATTTTAGTGACACATCACTACTTGAAAGATTAGTCTAATTAAAATCTTCGAACAATGAGCTATGATATGAACTTTCGGTCAAGTCCAACGGACAAGATGTGATATATTTATCGGAACCAATTTAATTCAAAAAATTAAAACTTGTTTTGTCCTGCATAGGGACTTTTGAATAAAGAGCAATATATATAACTAGCTAGTATTTGAGAAGAAACCCTGCATCAAAGTTTTATCTAACAATTTTCAGCAACCTGTAACAAAAGGTGAAAGTATCAAATTACTAAATTCTATTTTTAAGGACCTGAATTTTATTTTATCTTTACAAATATGTTTTTATTGATTAATTACTTATCTAATTTGCTAAAAATTGAAGAGAGAGAGAGAGAGAGAGAGAGAGAGAGAGAGAGAGAGCCCACTTCAAACCAAAACAGGAAAGTAGGAAGGGTGTGAATCTCCTGGTACATGCAAACCCTTATTCTGGGCCATTGATATCCCAGATTATGAGTTATCCATGAACCAGCAGCTCCACACTACTCTTTCCTATATCTCTTACCTACTTTGGCTTGAATAGAGCTCCCATGCATGCTCCCTCCTCCTGCAGTTACTCACACATGCACACGCGCACGCGCACGCGCACACATATACGACAAGAGTGATGCTATGCCCGCTCTTCCTCACGTACAAACAAACAGAATGAACAGAGAGATTAGTGCGATCAGATCGTGTAATTCATTGGTCTCGTTAGACCACGAATTACAAATGTTTGGAAAAGCTCTATTGCTATTTCTCCAGGTAATCCGCATTGATGTAATGAAAGCGAATAACCCAACAGGGCGCTCAGAATTTCTTGGAATATGTTCTTGAGTTTATTTGAGACTTGAGCAAAACCTGCACACTCCCTAAATCGACTAATCTGATACATTATCTTACTAACATGTATATATACTACAGTGAGAACGAGATTTATATATATAAATATATATGGAAACAATTAATGTGAGGTAGGAGATTTTCTCGGTGGCCGTTGATGGACACGTGGGGTTGCTTCTCTGGGGAGAAAATCTCTACTGTATCATTATATGGACAAAGAAAAAGACCAGTATATATATATATATATATATATATATGTAAATACCTTAAATAAATATTACTAAATTATTAGAAGCTGGAAAATGTGCTTAGACCCCTCAGTTTATATCTTTCTTAAATTTCTAATTTTTTTCTTTTAATTTGAGTTAATCTAGTTAATTAGGTTGAAAATTTTATCAAATTTAACGGTTCTATTAGCATTTGCCAAAAAATCATTTCAATTTTATTTAGTAGATAGTAACTAAAAGTATTAAATGCAATGGCATTATCGAGAAATTTGATACAATTCTATATTTATTCAACTAAAATCTCTCAATTTGGAAAAAAAAAACAAAAATTACAAGGTGTCAGTCGAAAAAAATTAAAGCTAATGAGGTAATTTCCAAATGACCTAATGAATATTTTACGGACAAGGGAGAAATTGTTAATAAGTCTAATTGCGTGTAAAATATAATAACATTAAATACATATCAATGTTTATGATTATAAACAGAATAAAAAAAATAACTTATAGAGTGCCATAGAGAAAAAATTTTGATTTAATCTATGAAAGCGAGAAATCCAGTTGTGATATGAAGTGTCACTAATCAAATCTTGGGTGATCTGATTTCTTCTCCTATCTCAGACACTATTTCGTATAATATGAAACCGATGATAAATTTTTTTCAAAAAAGCACGTAAGAAGGTGGCAAGAGCAGTACCCCTTATATAGATAGATTTTAATTTCATCAAAATATGATAGCATTCTATTTAATTTAAATAAATAGTAAATAAATAAAATTTATCATATCAAGCCGTTTTATTTCTATAGGATTGACTTTTATTTTTAGTAAATTCAAAATTGAATATAATTAATCGGACATCGAGTGTATATATATACACACATAAACTTTACGCACAACATCTAATATTTAATTGTTAATAATTTAAAATCAAAATTTTGAATTCTAGTAATCTATTATTCAGGCATTAAATAGTCTTAAAATTTTAAAAAAATCATATTTGGTCCGTAAAAATTTGAGCTTATTGTCTATAATTTCTTATGTAATAACCTAACATCTATATCTATATATCTATATAAATCTATGAATTCTCATATCCTTAAACCTATGAATTCTCATATCATTAAGCTGATGTGGCGCAACCCCCTTAATTTGGGGGTGTAGGTCCCATTAATTTTTTTTATTTCTTTTAATTAATTAATTTTTTTTATTTAAAAAGCTTGGAATATGAAGAGTCATATATATTAATAAAATAAAATAAAAAGTCATCTTAGAATATGAAAGGTCATTTTAGAGTCTATATCATATATATTAATAGAAGAAAATGAAAAGTCATCTTAGAATATGAAAGGTCATTTTAAAGTCTATATAAAGGGTTGCACTCATACTCATTTTAGATGAATAAGAAATGATATACTAAATACTATTTATTTTGTCTCAAGAAAATTGTCCGCATCTGCCTGCAACGATTAACCATATTTGACAGATTCTTCTTTGATTTGAATTTGATGCTTTGTTTGTTTACTTAGATTCTTCTACTGTATAGTATATTTTAAATTATGTGGATTCGACTCTTCCAATTTGAGATAAATTTTTTTTAGAATTTCTATATATTTTTAATATTTGTTTTCATTATTTTGGTTACTATGTTATACATTTTTATGTTTATTTTTGTTTACAAATCATATTGTCTCCATTATATAATGATTTGATTGTGTTGGAAATTTTGATGGATTTGTTTATATTAGGGTTTAGAATTTTTTAAATGATTAATTATTACGCAGCCTAACGCTATACTTAGCGAAATATAATGGATATGTTGGAATTTATTTGCTAAATATATTTTCTATTATTTTTTATTAAACCTACACGTCACTACCTATATAATAAGACATTTATATAAAGTTCTCGGAAATAGATGTGGTTTGATACCCATCGTGATGCTTTAGTGTTAAAAATTAGAATATTCAAAAAAATATTCTTCATACTTTTCAATATATTTTAAAATTACTAAATTTTTTAAAGTAAATGTGTTCTACTCTCTACAAAATAACTTATAGAATAAATTTTAAAAGATTATAATATATCTACCTGCCGCTAGGGGTGTCAACGAGCCGAACACGAGCGAGCTGGGGTCGGCTCGTGTTCGCTGGCTCGTTTAAGTATCGAGCCAAAAAATTCGGCTCGTGTTCGGCTCGTTTATTAACGAGCCAAACACGAGCCGAACACGAGCTGGCTCAGAAATAATAAGTTAAAATGATTAGAATGGATATATATATATAAAATAAATTTATGAGATCTTATTCATTAGACTTTGATCTAATGGTTGAAACTTTACGTATAAATTGACTTTTTATAATTTAGTTGGGCTTTAATTTAGGTTGGGCTAAAAATCAAATAATAAAAAATTATATTTATATATAATTATATATTATATATATATATATAAATTATATAAATAATATAAATATTAAATATATATATTCGAGCTGTTATCGAGCCGAACACGAGCGAGCTGACCTCAGCTCGTGTTCGGCTCGTTTATTAAACGAGCTGAAAAATCCAGCTCGTGTTCGGCTCGTTTACTAAACGAGCGAGTCGATCTCAAGCTCATTTCAAACCGAACACGAGCTAGCTCGCGAACAGCGAGCTGGATTGCCACCCCTACCTGCCGCATCGCGCGGGTCACTAAAACTACTATATCATTAAGTGCATCATATATTAGATTTCAACTTTAAAATCTTTTGTAATAATTTTTTAGAGTTTGGCGCATAAGATGTACTATGAAGATAAGGTGGCTATAATAATTAGGGGCAATTGCTTATATACCCTTGAATTTTTTTTGATTTTCTTATTTACTCCTCTTAGAAGGTTAATATTAAAAATACTCTTTTAATGTTCCATGTTATTTCGAATATACTCCTATAGTTAAATGTGTTAATGAACGGTTAGGAACAACCGTTATCCCTGTAAAATTACTACTTTGCCCTTTCAAATATACCCTCTACTATCATCAACATTTCTTATTTGTCCTTAAGTTAGGGGTAAAAAAAGTATTTTGACTGTTTACCTCTTCAAATATACCCGTCTATCGTCAACAATTTTTCTTATTTGCTCTTAAACTCGGGACAAAAGAGGTACTTTTATTTTTATTTTTATTTTTAACTCTGGTAGAAATTTAACCTGAGATGACTAAACAGGTACTAACAACAGAGTTATTTTTTAGAACGCAGAAATATATGAAGGATATGTTTAAAATAAAAAAGTAGAGATATATATAAGATATTTCAAAAGTTTTGAGAGGTATATTAGATATTATCCCTAACTATTACTATGCTTCATAGAGAGTCTCTCAAATTCTCCACCTCCACACACATGGATAAGCCAAGAGAGGTGAATGCATTAGTAACCTTCGATATTGGGCTGTGTGAAGAAGCCCATCAAATGGGCTGCTTGATCGGGAAGCGCTTCTCCGGCTTAATCAAAAGCCGAGTTGCCACGGACCTCATCCTCCAGAAGCAGCTTCTCCCTTTTGCTTGCACCCCACAAGCTAAACCACTTTTAGAAGCTCTGGGAAACAGTAATAGAGAGAGGTATCCCAGGTACTGGGATGAGCTCTTGGGGACTGCAGAGGGGAGTGGTGTTCCATTTCTTCATGTAATGTCTTTTTTTTCTTCTTTTTTTTTGTAAAAAAATGTGTAGAACTTATCTGAGTTATGAACTATTTTGAATCAACTATCCAATCTTCAAAATTATTTTACTATTCAACCTTTCAATCTGTTTGATTTGAGTCGGTCAATAATATTTTAACTTCAAAATTTGAATTCGACGTTTATCTTTATAGATTTAGTTAATATAACTCATATAATTCTCGCAACTACAAATTCATTAAAATAAATAATTAGTTTAAATTTTAAAGTCAAAGTGTAGTTGACCAACTCAAATCAAAAAAAATAAAAGATAGGGTAGTCGCTGTAATATGTACCTTATTTTCTGTACAGTTTTACTCTGTTTTTCTGAAATTAATCTCGTTATCTTTTCATTAATCCAATGTGTTTCTAGTAGTTGTATATAACGATTAATTTAATGTGTAATTACATCTCTAATTGTTATCGCGAAATTACACTTATATTCCCAAAGTTTAAACTCTTCGAAGTTGATATGCTGAACTTTAATTTCTCGAATGTTAATTTCTGCTACGCTGATCATTTTGTTTTTTCCAATTTTTTCAGCAATATAGTATCAAAGTCGGTTCTAAATTTTCTTCCAATTTATGGTATATATTTCTGTTTAAAGGAGTTTTAAGTCTAATAATACTGAGCCGCTTTTTATTAGATCATTTTTTTGAATAATGATTATAAATAACTAACATATAGCTATCACTCGAAGTTACTGTAATTTATTTTATCTTCTTTTTTTCCTGGGACAGATAATGTTGCTGAATTTTAGAAAAGAAATACTACCCTTTATTCCCAATGAGATGATAAAGGAAAGGGAAGAAGCTGTGGATGATGATTGCTCGGATGTCCTCGTCGTCGATGAGTCCATGGCCTTCGCTGCACACAATGAAGATGCCAACGTAGCTCTTCTGGGCCACACGTAATATGTCTCACAATTTCCCATAGCTTTTTGCAAAAGTGCTTTTCTGAGTAGAGCTGTTCGTTCGTAGAGTATTTGGCAAGCATAAAGTTTGATATTTCTGTTGTGGCGGAAGTAAATAATAGAAAGATTAAATTATAAAAAAAATTCTTATAAATATTCGTTTTTTCACTTTTTTTTTCTAACTTTGAAAAACCTATATTTTATCCCTTCAACATTTCGAGTTATTGCATTTAGCCCCCTCCGTCAGCGTTTCATCACTATTTCGTATATTTCTTATAATTTATACCGAAAATACCCTTCAAAATAATATAAATATATTTTTTAAAAAAATTTCCTTATAGAAGAAGGATAATTTTGTCATTTTATTCTCTCCATTAACACCGTATTTTTCTAAAAATATTTCTAAAATTTTAAGGGACAAAATGTAAATTTTTAAAAGTCAGGAAGGAAATGTTAAAAAACAGATATTTACAGATAAGTTTTCTGTATTTTAGCTTAATAAAAATAAGATTTGGTGTGCGGAAGCAGAAGTTTCAGTTTAAAGTTTCAACTTCTGATATAGAAAGAAAGTTGGATAAGCACTTTATTTAATCGCCAAATAATTGAGCAACCAAACTTACCAATATCTTTGTGAACTTTGTGTATGTTTGTCTGCAATGCTGCAGCTTCTTGGTGAGAGCAGAACTTCCAAATGGGCTCTCATTCACTGCTTACACCTACGCAGGGGAGCTCCCAAGCTGTGCATTTGGATTCAACAGCAATGGATTGGTATATGAGTTTACTTACTCTCCCCGCAGTTGCGGTTTGATAACACCATTTCATGGTTTTCATTACGATTCCTGATGTTTTCATCAGGCTTTTACACTAAATTCAGTGCCTCCGTCCAACGACGAAATCGCCGCAGGGGGTGTCGGTCGGAATTTCGTATCAAGAGATCTCCTCGAAGCAACTGGCCTTGCAGATGCATTGAATGTACGCGAAATTCCATACCAGTAAACTACTGAAATTTTGGAAAGACGGTTTAATTCCATTGTGTTTTCTCTGTAGAGAATTCGGTCGCCAAATGTTTCGGTGGGCCACTGCTACAATTTGGTAGATGTAAGAAACCGTCGGATTCTGAACATCGAGACAACATCTCAGAACCGAATTTCCGTTCGCGAAGTCGGAGCAACGCCTTTCTTCCATGCAAACATGTACCTGCATCTTCAAGTAAAACAGGTAATAAACTGCAGAGAAGAGCATTTGGTTTCGGGAACACATTGTGTCGATAACTTCTTTTCGATCCTAGCTTAATAATATGGAACAAGATCTAGAGGAGTTAAACCAAGTAAATGATTTCATGCTGCTTCTTTAAACGAAGCTACAAGATGAGAACTCCATTTGCCGACAACGACGAGCGGCTTTACTTTCCGTAGAGTCGAAAGAAGAGGCACTGCAAACTCTTGGAGATGCTGCAGATGAGAGATTTCCAATCTTCATGACAGGTGATCAGTAAAGAGCATTACCCAATAATTACTCATTATAAATGTTAGTAGTTAGTACATTTATATAGCTTACTGAATCCGACTCATTCATAACATTTTGTAGGTCCAACACTACACACCCTATGCACAGTGCTTATCGATCTAGATGAACAAACTATGACCATATTCAAAGGCAACCCAAAGAAAAGAGAAATATCACACGTGTTTCGGATCGATTAGAGGAACATGAGTTGCTGCTGAGGAAAGAATCAGTTCATGCAGTTCATTTTCCGGTCAGAACTTCAGACTAAACTTGCGACGGCTTTGTAATGGCAGAATCGATAGTCAGCGAGTGAATGATTATTGCTGCAATTTTAGTGTACTAGACCCAATAAAGGCGAATAATGGCATTCTCAGCAGAATTTCAATGTGTACTAGATTCGACTAATGCCTATCACACAGTGATCAAACAAAGTGTAATGAGGTGGACTTACGAATAACTTACTTCAATATCCAAACAGGCCCTTAATGTATCAAAAAAGTATTATGACAATCATGCGATCACAAGCATCACCGTCATGTGTGTCTCTTTCTAAGAAATGACAGTTCAAAGTTTACAAATAGAGAACTGACAGCTCCACATATCCTTTTTGTCCTGTTGCCATGTGGGTGTCCACATTGGGTCATTCAAATTCAATCCGATCCACATAAGATATGAATTGTAATACGTTAAGGATAAGAATGAATTATATGTTTCTTATTAATTAAGAAATATACCTTCTGATGGATATATTAATAGATATCCTAATCCTAAGCTCTATGTCAGAATCAAGATATTTTAAAGAGTCCTGATAAACTATAAATACGATCCACTTCTCTCGGATTTCGAACGTTTCTCTCTACGTTCTGAGATTCTTTCCTTCTCGGGGTTTTGGAGTGAAGTCGAGATATTTTAAAGAGTCCTGATAAACTATAAATACGATCCACTTCTCTCGGATTTCGAACGTTTCTCTCTACGTTCTGAGATTCTTTCCTTCTCGGGGTTTTGGAGTGAAGTCGAGATACGTGGAAGGTTCAGAAGTATTGAGACAAGCACGATCCAAAAAAAACTAGTAAAATAAGCAATCCGATCCATTTTTGGTTTCTGGATACGTTGCCTATACCAGTTTGTAACTTTCCGCTGCTCTCTTATTCCAACAATTGGTATTATAGCCATTTTACTTGTTTTCGCTTTATGATCATGCCTGTGATGCTTGATTTTTGATCTCATGCTTTGTTGATCAATTTTTTTTATGTAGATTAGTTCTACAATTTTTTCATTCGTTGTCTATGCGAAATTGATTTAAAAAAAAAGAAAAAACTAAATCAGTCTTGATTTTCTTTTAAGTTGATCATGAGACATGCAAAAAAAAGAATTCTACATTACTTGAGTTTTTTTTTCTTCTTCGTGCATAATAAAAAGAAAAATTATATCCGTTATATTCTTTTTATATTTTTATTGCTTTGTGCGTGAACACAAAATCAGCGGGAGCGCCGGGACAGGCCGGCCCGCCCCTCAGCGGGAGCGCCAGTCCAAAGCGGGCGCGCCGGTCCGGCTCGGCCCGCTGCTGGCTCACGGGGGCGGCCCGCAACACACGGGCCAGCCGGCCCAGCCCGGTCCCCAGCAGGCGAGTAAGCCTGACCTGGCCTGCCCCGCAGCGCGCGATCGGGCCTGGCCCGCCCCGCAGCGGGCGAGCGAGCTGGCGCGCGGGCCCGGCCGGGCCGCAGAGGGGCGCGCAATCCCGGCCCGGACAGAGCGGGCCTGCAGTCCCAGCCCGGCACACAACGGACGCGCGGGACTAGCCCGGTCCGAAGCGGGCAAACGGGCCCGGTCCAAAGCGGGAGAGCGGGAGCGGGCCCGCAAGCCCGGCCCGGTCCGCAGCCAGAGAGAGGGCCGGGCCTGCGATCCCGGCCCGCCCAGCAGCGGGCGAGAGGGTCCGGCCGTGCGAGCCCGGCCCGGTCCGCAGCGTGCAAGAGGGACCGGGCCTGCAAGCCCGGCCCGGTGCGCAGTGGGCGAACGGGCCTGCGAGACCGGCCCCGTCCGCAGCAGCAAAAGGGCCGGGCCTGCGAACCCCCTGGGGGCCCGGTCCGAAGCGGGCGAGCGAAACCGGGCCCGCAAGCCCGGCCCGCTCCGCAGGTGGCAGTTAGCCCGGCCAGCGAGCCCGGCCCGCTCCGCAGCGGGCGAGCAGGCCGGACCTGCGAGCCCAGCCAGGTAAGCAGAGGGCTACCGACCCTTAGCGGGCGAGCGGGCCTGGCCTATCCCGTAGCGGGCGAGCGGGTCTGGCCTATCCCGCGAGGCCGGCCCGGTCAGCGGCAGGTAAATGGGCCGGGCCTGCGAAACCGGCCCGCCCCGTAGCGGGCGAGGATGCCGGGCCTTCGTGTCCGGCCTGGTCCGCAGCGGGCAAGCAGGCCGGGCCTGCAAGCCAGGCTCGGTCCTCAGCGGGCGAGCGGGCCGGGCCTGCTAGCTAGGCCCGGTCCGAAAGGGGCGAGCAGGCCGGAACTGCGAGAAAGGCCCGGTCCGCAGCGGTCTAGCGGGCCGGGCCTGCGAGCCAGGCCCGGTCCGCAGCGTTCGAGCAGGCCTGGTCCTAAGAGGGTGAGCGGGCCGGGCCTGCGAGCCAGGCCAGGTCCGCAGCGGTCCAGCGGGCCAAGCCCGCGAGCCAGGCCCGGACCTAGGGGGCGAGCAGGCCGGGCCTGCGAGCTAGGCCTGGTCCGAAGCGGTCTAGTAGGCCGGGCCTGGGAACCAGGCCCGGTCCTAAGGGGGCGAGCCGGCCGGGCCTGCGAGCCAGGCCCGGTCCTCAGCGGTCGAGCGGGCCGAGCCTGGGAGCCAGGCCCGGTCCGCAGCGGCCGAGCAGGCTGGGCCTACGAACCAAGCCAGGTCCGCGGCGTTCGAGCAGGCCTGGCATGCGAGCCAGGCCCTGTCCGCAGCTGTCCAGCGGGCCGGGCCTGCGAGCCAGGCCCGGACCTAAGGGGGTGAGCGGGCCGGGCCTGCGAGCCAGGCTCGGTCCGAAGCGGTCTAGCAGGCCGGGCCTGCGAGTCAGGCCCGGTCCTAAGGGGCGAGCGGGCCGGGCATGCGAGCCAGGCCCGGTCCTAAGGGGGTGAGCGGGTCGGGCCTGCGAGCAGGGCCCGGTCCGCAGTGGTCGAGCGGGCCGGGCCTGCGATTCAGGCACGGTCTGCAGCGATCAAGCAGGCCGGGCCTGCGAGCCAGGCCCGGTCCGCAGCGGTCTAGCAGACCGAGCCTGGGAGCCAGGCCCGGTCCGCAGCGGTCTAGCAAGCCGAGCCTGGGAGCCAGGCCCGGTCCGCAGCGGTCGAGCGGGCCGAGCATGCGAATCAGGCCCGGTCCGCAGCGGTCGAGCAGGCCGGGCCTGCGAGCCAGGCCCGGTACTAAGGGGGCGAGCGGGCCGAGCCTGCGAACCAGGCCCGGTCCTAAGGGCGAGCAGGCCGGGCCTGCTATTCAGGCACGGTCCGCAGCGATCAAGCAGGCTGGGCCTGCGAGCCAGGCCCGGTCCGCAGCGGTTTAGCAGGCCTGGCGGGCCTGGGAGCCAGGCCCGGTCCGCAGCGGTCTAGCAAGCCGAGCCTGGTAGCCAGGCCCTGTCCGCAGCGGTCGAGCGGGCCGAGCCTGCGAATCAGGCCCGGTCAGCAGCGGTGGAGCAGGCCGGGCCTGCGAGCCAGGCCCGGTCCTAAGGGGGTGAGCGGGAAGGGCCTTCGAACCAGGCCCGTTCCGCAGCGGTCGTGCGGCCCGGGCCTGCGAGTCAGGCCCGGTCCTAAGGGGGAGAGCGGGCCCGGTCGGCAGGGGTCGAGCAGGCCGGGCCTACGAGCCAGGCCCCGTCCTAAGGGGGCGAGCAGTCTGGGCCTGCGAGCCAGGCCCGGTCCTATGGGGGTGAGCTGGCCGGGCCTGCGAGCCAGGCCCGGTCGGCGACGGTCGAGCAGGCCGGGCCTGCGTGCCGGGCCCGGTCCGCAGCGGGCGAGCGGGCCGGGCCTGCGAGCCAGACCCGGTCAGCAGTGGTCGAGCGGGCCGGATATGCGAGCCAGGCCCGGTCCGGGCCTGCCAGCCAGGCCCGGTCTGCAGTGGGCGAGCGGGCCGGGCCTTTGAGCTAGGCCGGTCAGCAGTTGTCGAGCGGGCCGGGCTCGCAAGCCCCGCCCGCCACGAAGCGGGCCAGCTGCCTGCTTACCGGCCCGGTCCGCAGCGGGCGAACGGGCCGGGCCTGCTAGCCCCGCCCGGTCAGCAGCAGGTGAGCGGGCCGGGCCAGCGTTCCCGGCCCGTCACAAAAGCGGGCGAGCTGGCGTAGCCCGCTAGCCCGGCCCGGACGGCAGTGGGCGAGCAGGCCGGGCCTGCGTGACCAGACCCCCTCGCAGCGGGCTCGCAGGCCATTTCAAGCAGGCCTGGCATGCGAACCCGGCGCGCCCCGCAGCGGTCGAGCGGACCGGGCCGACGAGCCCGGCTTGGTCCGCAGCGAGCTAGTGGGCCGGGCCTGCGTGACCAGAGCGGACGAGTGGGCCGGGCCTTCGAGCCCGGCTCGGTCTGCAACGGGCGTTCGGGCTGGGCGTCCAAGCCCGGCCTTGGCCGCAGCAGGCGAGTGCTCCGGGCCTCTTAGTCCGGTCCGGTCCAGCGAGCCTGCTGTCCCCGCCCGGCCCGGCGTGCCCCATAGCGTGCGCCCAGGCCGGCCCGGCCAGTGCGGGGCCCTTCTTCTTCTTCTTCTTTTTTCTTTTTTTGGTTTGCTTTTTTATTAAAAAAAATTTATTGCTGTGTGGTAATATTATTTTTGTGGAGAGCACAAATTTTTTTTTTTTTTTGGCAAACAAAAATAATACTAAAGTACGGTGTAGTACGGTGTAATAAGGCCTCAACTAAAATGAAAGATTTATACCCAAATAGTGCTTGAAATGTAAAGGATGAGCGCTTCAGAGAATTTGTGGTTATAAACAGGGGGAGTCAAAAAAAAAAGAGAAGTATGAGGATTCTTTAAGCATAAAACACGAGAGGCCATTTGATAAATATACAAGACAACTACATACTGATTCCACAATAATATACAGCAGTGATAGTCCAATACCTAATAAAGGTCATCTTCGGGGAGCAGTCCGTCGAAGTTGTCACATACTTCATAGAACAAGGTATTCAAGACTTCCAAAACTACAGAGTGAAAGAGGCCACAATGCTAGATAATCAAGCTCTATTCCACTTCACAGATCCGGATAACAAAGATTGCAAATTGGATACAAACGGAGGTTTACTAAACTAAACTTGCCTTTTGATGTTCATTCTCTTGTTCTGTCAACTGACGAGGCTTTCGAGGCTTTCAACCGAGAGTGCCGGCCCTCTAACCTTGCTTCAGTTAATTTAGCCTTCAAAGAGGTCTCCTTCATACCCCTTTGTAATTTTGACGAACGTGCAGATACTTCAAGATCCGAAGATGCATTATGCAAGGGACTTGACAGGTTATGTAAGTTTCCTGAAGCAGTTTCTTCATTAAACTGGCCCCTCCGTAATAAGTGATTGCGAGGCTTCTCCCCCTCACCGTCATCATGTTGGATTTTACAGCATTTGGAAAATTCTAAGTGCTTCTTCAATAAGCTATCGTTTAGATGGTTGACTACATTCATGCCATCCCACTCCATGCTTAACCCCTTATCACCTTTTTGAGAATGACTATTTTCAGATTTACGGGTCATAACATTGTCAGGACAATCAGCTTCAAATTGCAAGCAGCACGAACTTTCACCTTTGGTGTTTTCAGAGTATCTCATTCTTCGCTCTGCAGCGTTACAATTTCTTGTTGAATCTAATTTCTCTGTGCCATGTTTGGAATGTTGGTTTAATTGTTCATGGCTCAAGGCACCCATGTTAAGCTCAAAACAGTGCAAATCACTGGCTACGGAATCATCCTCTTCAGCATCGCGAGGCGCGCTCATATTTCCATTTAGGTATAAAGACTCGAGAGATTGGCGCCGCAAATTACTCCTTTTTCCATCGTTCTTGTGCATGTCGTCACTCTTAGCTTGAAGAAAATTTTGGATTTCACCACTTAATTTTTCTGTAATTTCGCATATTTCAGCCAAATCTCCTTTCGATTCTGCAGTTTCCATTCGGTTTCGTGCATCTAGCCATGCTTTGGAAATATGAAGAACCAGCCGGTCGAATTTAGGGCTATAATTCGTCAAAGGCCTGTGTTTCAGCTCCCTTACTTCCTCTTCATAACATCTAATTCCATTTGCAAACTCATCGCACAGGTCTTCTAAAAGGCAATTTGCTTCCCTCTCCTTTTCTAGCTCTTTTGTTGCTTTTAGAAAAGCAGCTTTTACTTCAGATAGCTCCTTACCTACTTTTCTGTGGAGGCTCTCAGACCGCCTCCTCAACCGCCTCTCATCTTCGAGTTCTAATTGTATTGATTGGGCTGCTTCTTCGACCCTTTCGAGCTCTTTCCTTCTTCTAATTTGTTTGTCTTCTGAAACTTGCTTCATTAAAGAATCCACCTTGTGCCGATATCCGTGCTGTTCTCGCATCAGCTCCCGAGTGCAGGCCTGTGCGTGCTGTAACTCTGCCTTCAACGCTTTCACCAGAGATATATCAGATGCGTGCTTTTCTTCCAGGCTCCAAATGCGATTCAATACTTTCAATAATTCCGTAGATGTTTTAAGTTTATATCCAGACTCCACAAGCTTCCCCTTAAGATCTATGGAGCTGCTGGGAGTGATTGCTTGGTCGAAAGCAGCTGCCTGCGAATAGTAGAATCATGGGCTTAATGTGTAGAGTTAAAGATGCATATGCAACTGTAGAAACAAGTCTGGCATACACACTAGAATCTACAAAAGCAAAAATTAGTAAGACCACACTAGGTGCTTCCAATTACATATAACTCGGCAGGAAAACAAGTAAAATAAAACATAAACAGTTTAAAATCTGAACTATATTTTTAATTTTTAAAATCGTTAGTGGTTCATTAACTATCAATTATATCTAAAGGCATGTTTTCTTGGAAATCCATAATGAAAGGTCTAGTTTCAGTAACTAGTGATGGTTTCAGTGATATACCCAGAATAACTAATGCATACTTGATACGTCGATACTCGTCTGATATCGAATTCCTGAATCATTTTAAACTGACTATTTCTCAAAATCATAAGACTACAATTTAATACGGTTCTAAGAACATGAAGAGTTTGCTCGAAAAGAAACAAAAGCAAACATTTACCTCCATTGTGCTACTACAACTTGCCGGAGATATAGGTTGCAGGGTTAGGCTACTTTTCTCCGGCAGTTTATGATTGTGGATCAAAGAAGCTGCAAGTTCCCTCCTTAAGCCATCAGAATTTTTGGGCTGTAATTATAAATCAAAGCTCAATTATAAGAGAAAAGCTGATGAATCTAAAACAATTTTCGCTTTATCATCAGAAACTGCAACTAACAACTGTTAAAATAGGTGAAGACATCCTTACACATTACAGTACAGGACACATGCCATTAATTTTGCTATCTTTGTGCCGGGCGCGACAAGCACATGGCACGAATAACTCCAAGTGAAAGATGTGACTAGCACGTGACTACTAGAGTGGCCAGAAAAAAAGAATTTAAACGAATATAAAGGCTCAAACCACTAGATGGTGGACAAACTCTTGCATACTATATTTTCAGCAATGCTAGTTGTACAACCAAATGTGGGTGTAAATCTTACGTCTTTTCCAACCAAGGGCCGACTTTTTCACACTAGTCTTATCACACCCTTATGTTTTTAATGCTAAAAACTCAAATAAGTTGTCTAAACTCTTGGATGGGTTGAATATAATTTACGCCCAACTTTTGGATTTACAAATAGCATTTCTCATATTTTTGTATTTTCTATTCGATATTTAATAGTAATGACAAGAATAGAAAAGTCAATCAAATGTCGCACACAATTACTCACATAAATCGGGCAATATAAAGCACACCCCTCTTAAATTTCAAAATTTTATCGATGTCCCTACAAAATCTAAAATATCATGTTTACTCCTTTAAGTATATGAATTTGTTACAAATACCCTTACCTACGTCAAAAGAGAATTAAACATTAGTTAACTTGATAAAATGACAATTTTATCCTCAACTATTCCTTCTAGAACAAGACATTAACACATGTTGTTTTTTATTTTTATTTTTTATTTTTGCTTAGGATATATAAATTTTTTTCGTTTTATATCTTATAGTATGATATTTTATTTCCTCATTAAGTGTGTGATCTATCACTTTTATTTAATAATTTTTTCTTTAAAAAAAAATTGTTTACTTTATAAAAATTGCTCATCTAATGATAAGTATACTAGGTTTTTTTAGCTTACTGGAGGTAAAAATAAAATTTTAGAAATAATCCATCCAATTTGAATGAATTTATACTAATAGGCGCATTTGATAATATCGTTAATGTTTACAAAAAAGCATTGGTGGTAGAGCAATGCTTGCGCTACAACCACTTTTCAGTTGTAATCATACACTCTTATCTCATTCAAGGGTACACATTTCTCTACTAGTTTTATCAGCTTTTTTTTATTGTTAAAACCCAAAAATTAAAAATTTCCTATTCCATTTTTTTTTATATTGGTTTTAATCCTGGGATTAAGATTTGTAGGAATGTAGACTTGTGTTTGTTTCATTGAAAGTAGAGAAGAGTGAAGTGACTTTCGACTGTAAATGCACACTTGCGTTGTTTAATTTACCATAGTTTCACCTTCGGTAGAAACTCAAACTCTTCAGAATAGCATAGTTGACTTCGGCCGGTCCCAAGCCGAAATCAATTACCAAATAATAATAATAATAATAATAATAATAATAATATATTAACTCATCTTCAGCTTTTACATTATTCACTTTCTATAAAACAAACTGCAGGAAGAATTTCAGCTCCACAGCTGTACAAACAAACAGCGAAAGAAAAGAAAAGTAACAGTCTACTTCAACCTCAACTTTACCCTTCTGTCAAGATCACTTTCAGCATTTCTCTCGGTGATATTTCGAGCTTTGAAAAGGCACTGATGAAATTATAGTTTGGCAGCAGAAGGGCATGGCATTCAAGAATCAAATTATCCCTAAAATGAATTTTTTTCTAAAATTTATGCTAAACAAGAAAACCAAACTAAGCACTAAAAATAAAATAAATAAAATAAAATCTACCAGCAAGCAATCTCACCCGATCAAAGGGACGGCTGCTCGGTCTTGCCGCAGAAGAAGGCGGCGGCGACTGCTGCAGGTTTTGCATCTCCCAGAGGCTCGCTGCCAGCCTCCGCGCCGACACGGCGCTCTTCCGCACCCTCCTCGGCTTCGCCGCCGGCGAGGGCTCCTCCTCCTCCTCCAATTTCCAGGCTGGCACCGGCGTCGATAAGCCGCCCTTTTGCCCCACCGCGGTTATTATCGCTTTGCTTATTTTCAAGCCGAATAGCAAATCCTCCTCTTCCGCCTTCTCCTTTTTAGCCCCTTCTTCCATTTTTAGATTAGCTGCTTTCTCTCTCTCCCTCTTTCTTTCTGCTCTCGCCGCTTTTAGCTTGCAACTGAGAGAGAGTGTAGTGCTTGGTGTTTGCTGTGAGAAAGTTTGGTAACCTCGGAGGAGGTTAAATAATAATATAATAATAATGATAATAATAAATGGTGGTAAACCATGTAGGTAGAAGGGTGTGGAGAGTCTGGAGGCCCATCAATTATAGGTCAATGTTTTAAAAATATAATTGAACCACGATTTAGAAATATTGTCGGAATAAGAGTTACTGGTTCAATCAGTTGTTTAATCAATCATTAGTTAACTGAGTAAAACGGGAGAGCGAGAGAGAAAAGAGAAATAAAAATATTTTGATCAACTTACTAAAAATTGAGATCCAACTTATAAAATTTAAAATAGTGGCATATTTTTATAAATCTCAAAATTGATGAATTTTTTATGCAAATTGACCAATAATTAATGCTAATAGAGTTATTTAATGCAATAAAATTTTAACTTAGCAATTTAGAATAAATTTAAATAGATAAAATTAAATGCTAAAAAAATGTTAATATGATAAAAGAAAAAGGGTTAATTGTATACATGTCCTCGCAAACATGATGAATTGCAGATGTATTCCTGCAAAGCTCAACTTTCATAAGTTATCCCTGCAAAAGTCCTAATGTTTGTAGATATGTCTCTCTGGTTAAGATCCGTTAGAGAATCATTTATTGTTTAACAGTAGGCTCGTGAAATGATAATTTCGCCCTTACAAATATGTCTCTTCAAAAGCTGGATACGAAGAAGAAGAAGAAGAAGAAGAAGGAGGCGGCGGAGGCGATCGCCCATCAAGGACGCAGCCGACGATGCCGCCCGCGCGGCTGATGCCGTCGGAGGCGCCCGTGACGATGGCCCACGCGGGCACGACGACGACGAGAAAGAGGAAGGGAAAGGAGAAGAGAAAGAGGAAGATGAAGAAGGGTAAAATTGTCAATTCTGATCATGGTTAAGTATTTTAACTGTGGTTAATCAAAATTTTCTAACGGAACCTAACGACATGAACATATCTGATAACATTAAGACTTTTACAGGAATAACTTATAAAAATTAAACTTTACAGAAATATATCTATAATTCATCATATTTACAGGGACATGTATGTAATTAACCGAAAGAAAAAATTGAGAGGCCTGTTTTAAACCGGTCTTAGTAGAGAGGTCTCCACATATTTTTGAGCAATAAAATGTTAGGGAATTAAGAAGATGGAATGAATATGATATGATGTGGGTGGGTGAAGAAGAAGCAGCCTTTGAAATTTTGCGTGCCCACCCCAGTTGTCTTCTAACGCATTGAATGCCATGGACACTCTTGACGGGGAAATAATCTCCCAAAAAAAAAGAAAAAAAAAAGAAAAATGGAGGGACCATTTTGAAATGCATACCATTTCATCTGTCATTCACATGATTTTAATTTTAAGCTTCGTTTCATTGGTATGATAATTGGCGTGGATCGTCTCACTTTGAAAACTGTCCAACAAAATTTCTGGTCCAATAAACTCCACTATTTGGATAGCAAAATTGGGGAACAAAGGATTGTGACGGTCTCAACCCTATTTTTACTTCTACTTTTAAGTACATTTATATTTTAATATCACATTTAATAAATTTAACATGATTAAAGAGAATTTTTCTATAAATACCTTTTTTTAAATTTTTTTTTCTAACTTTCAAAAATTTATATATTTTGCCATCTCAAAATTTTAGAAATACTTTTTAAGGGATTACGATATTAACTGCGAGGGAAAAATGATCAAACTGTCCTTACTTATTCTTGAAAAAAAAATTAATATATTCCCGCTATTTTCAAAATATTTTAGATATATCAAGTCATAAATTATAAAAAACATATATGAAATATTGACAGAACTGTCACAGCTGAGAGCTGAGAGCTAAGTGCATCGACTTAAAATTCTACCAGGGCAAAATATATGGTAAAGAGAGCTTAGTAAAGGGATTTACCAGGCAAATAACTAGTAATTATAGTAGAGTTACTATAACAACAAAATATAGTACTAGGGCTAAGGGACCATGTACTGATGTTCATATTATATGCATATATGTTTGGAACTGACGCTGTTGAGAATCCAAAGGTTCCTTGTGCTCTTAATTTGCACTGTGCATGCGTAGGCACATGCAGTTGAATTCACGCAACGAGGACACAGTTCATTTCAATCAACTCACTCAATAAAGCAGAGAAGACACGAAATTGTGGTCCGCAAGCGCTAACTAACTATTCCTAAATTACGTGCCGATAAAAAGAACGTATCCATCGCGTTTAATATTTCAGCCACAATGTTCACAGATTTCAACCCGATTTAATCCACCTGAAGGTTAGGTCTATTATTGTTGGGTCTCTTGCCATTAGGTTTATTATGACCACAGGCTCTCTCAATTTATTGGACTTATTGAACTAAATTTATTAGAGCAATGCTTTAATACTCCGTTCTAATCTTAGCCGTATATTTTTAATCAATGAAGGATTAAGATTTATGCGTCAAAAAAGATGACATGTTATTGCACAAGCAGTACCGGTCACCAGGTAGTAAATCTAGAGACTTTTTTGAAAAAATAACGAGCTAATATTAAAAAGTTAAAGAGCCAATATTAAAAAATTTTGCATACTGCCCTCGAATCATGGAGAGAACGAGTTTTTAATTAGATTACCGGTTCTGAAGGCCAGTTTTAATAATAATTTGTGATGACATTGAGTCATAAATTTAGTAATTTATAATTTAAAATTAATTTTCAAACATCGAAACTTTATGTTTAAATAGTTAACAAAATTTATTTTTTAACTATAATATAAATTTTATTTTAATTTATAATTTAGTTTTGATCAAATATTTTTGAAATTTAATGCTATTTTTTAATATTGAATTAATAATTTCAATTTACTTTAAAACGTAGAAATCTTTTATTTAAATAAATAATAAAAGTTTATAAATACAGTAAAACTTAAATTACAATTTAAAAGAGATTAACATTTTCGAACTTTATGTTAGTTTAATATTGAATTGACAATTTGAATTGAATGTTTTACTCATTTAAATATAAAATTTTCTTTCTAAATTTAAATTTAAATTATACAATTATAAATATAAAGTTTAAACTCAATTTAAATTTTAAATTCAAATTTATAAAGATTTATCACTTATCAAATTAGCCATTATCAAATTTGGTAAGTAACAAAATTAAATTAGGAAATAAAAATTTGTTGGATATTATCAAATTTGGTAATTTGTTAATACATATTTTCAAATCTTATCATTACGTATTGATTGGTAACCTGTTGAGCAGGTAACCATTGTGTAAAAGTCAATCTTAACCTCAAAAATTGAATGGTCAGATTTAAATTGGCCGGTGTACTGAAGCATTTCTCAATTTATTAGTCTCCTAAATCTATTTTAGCCAATAATAAAAAGCTAACAGAATTTAGTTTTGTGAAATAGTATAATTCCTCATTTTAATTTCACTAGCTAATACTTTAAATAGTTTTGATTTGCCTTATTAAAAGTAATTATTTGGTACCTAGTGCATCCAGATATTTGTAAATCATAGCTTAATTTTTTTTTTAAATGCATATTATATTATTAATTCAATAGGTCGATTCTTAATTAAAAAATTAGATGAAATAAATGGCCAATAAAGATGCGGTTTACTGATGCACAAATGTATCGGGTGCTCGCTATAATTTTTCAGAACTGATAAATAACTAACATTAAATAAAATAGAATATTAGAAAATAAAATCAGAATTTTAAAAAATTGGATAGTTGCATGTATTTTTACCATTTAGTTTTTAGTTTAACCTCCCTAATGTGATAACAACGTATTTACATTAGATTCGATCAGATTAGATCAGGTAAATTGAATCTAGAAGAAAATTAATAGAGAGAATTTCTAAATATTACAAATCGTGAAATAAAAAACCCTTACAAATTTGGCGATGCTCGACGCGGTATGTGATATGCGCAATTATCATTGCTTTAATTCCCCACTTAGGAAATAACTAACAGTGTGTATCAATACCTTAAATAAGACATTAACAGGAATTAAAATCACCTTATGACATTTCAGTTATACGAAGAAATATGTACATAAACAAGCTTCCACTTTGTATTAATTCCACTGCAATTAGGATGATGTTTACTTTCCTAAAAATATTGTGTTATAGCCTGTGCTTAGTCCAGGTTAACAAAAGGTGATTGTGATATTCATTACATAATATTGTGAACTGTGATGTGCAAAACTGGAGAATCTGATACTGTGTGTTAATTACCTAAGTGTTGATCATAAGAATAAAAAGGCTAGCGTTGCGATTACCAACCAATTCTCGGTACGTATTATGACTACAATCTCAGACACAAAAGCAAAAGAGAAATCAAGAAATAATGTTCCAGCTGCTAAGTTTGCCGGCCCTTCGTTACATTTATCATGTCTGCATCATTTTACAATGAAACTCAGAATTCGACAGCGCTGACATTTTCTAAAATTTGTCGACAGAGAGCAGGCAGATTAAAGAAATCAGTAGTTTTAAGTGATTGACACTTACAGTAGATTACAGTCACAGCAACAATTTGATTACTTCTAAAGCACGTTGCAAAAATTTCGCATTCAATTACTTCTAAAGCATATTGTTTAGGTTGGTTTCACAGGATTTGCATTTAATTTTTTAGCCTCTTTTGATGGAAGAAATTCTCCAGATAAGACTACCTATATGAGCTATAGAAGGACGAGACAGATTCATTTGAAAATTTTCTAATACAGAAAGACTTACAGCTAAAAACGCTTACAATTTTCTTGCAAGTAATTTAGTGATCTTCCCTCTCGTATTAAAACTTTTCTGAAGCGATTTTTAGTGGGGGTTCTGTTTATGAATGTGGCTATTAAAAAGATATACATATATAAATTTCTTCATTGGGATAAATTCGGTAAACTTACATGATGAACCAGTTGAACATCTTCTTTTGTTTTGCGATTTCTCTCGAGCAGTTTAAATGGCTTCTCCTGTTTGTCATAAATTTGAAACTACATATTTCTGCTTCTCTTTTTTATTGGATTCTTTTTCTCAAGGCTTCTCTACATTATTGTGATGATATTTCTGTGGTCTTTATCATTTTGAAATCATTTTTCATGTTTTCACTTGTGTGAAATTACCTCCCACTGTGTGCAGCAACATGAAATTTACAGTGTGTGCAGTAACACAAACTTTTCACACTTTGTGCATGCTGTAAAATTTGGGGTCACCCAAATGGGACAAATATACAAAGCAGGAGGGGGACAATATAAGACAAAAAAAAAAAAAAAAAACCTAACACTAGATGACAAATCATACAGGTAAAATTAAACAAATAATTAACCCACAAGTATGTGAATAAATCCAAATGTAAAATACAATTTGAGGAATTACATTTTGGTTCCAATATTTCAATTTAATAGTTAATAGATTAATTTCCGAACTTACCTAACTTCTTCCAATGCCCACCTTAGGTTAAATTACCGTCAAAAATTCGTCTTTGACTAGTGAAAACGCGCTTTGAGTATGTTATAGAAGGAAACTATATATATATATATATATATATATATATATATATATATATATATAGTTCGGCTACTATCCTCTTAAGAGGATAGAAAGCTTTGTCCTATCAAATTTTTTGCCATTAGATTTAATTTTTAATCATTTTCAACCGTTAGATTATACTATTCAACCAACCACCCACTCAACTCTAGGGGGTCCACTATCAACCTAACCGTAACCACTCTTATCCTAGCCGCACATCTTTTCATCCTAACGATAGAAAATTTAGAAGGACGAAGGCTCCCATCCTCCTAAAAAGATAGTAGCTGGATTCTATATATATATATATATATATATATTGTAATTCGTCGAAAGTTCAGGAATATCGTTACATTTTTCACTTATTAATGAATTATGATTATCATTAGCATGCAAAGAAACAAAGCAGCTTTCAATGAAAGAGGGAGGCTCAAAAATCTAGTAGAAATAAGCTTCGCTTAAAAGCTGTTACCAATGCAAATAAATAAATAAATAAATAACACAAACACACACACACACACCCCTCCCTATGGCCCTAGATAGACAATGGCCTGATCTCAGGCTCAAGCTGACACCTCCTGCCCCACTACAGCAACAGAAGCACAGTTGTTAAACAGGTCCTTTTTTTTGCATACACACCCCTGAATATGTGTGAAATTGCACAAATACTCTGCAAGAGTATTTGCACAGTTGCGCACATGCCTTCTCGGTTTTCAGGGAACACGCATGCAAATACCAACATATTTGAGGGGTACATATGCAAAAGAGCACACTCAAAGAGAAGAAAAAAAAGCCAATGAGTGCTGCTAAGCTGATGCTGTTAAGTCATTTTCCCTAACAAGAGTAAAGCATGATCCCCTTCACTTCTCAGATACACATTATTGCAAAAAGGTCCCTCCCGTCAAACAAAAGGAACTTCTTTTTTTATCTTTACAACTTATCAAAGAAGTGGCCTTACTTGTAACATTGAGTGAGTTATCTTATAATCTCTTCCAATTTATCTATCATTACATGTCTTTCTAAATGTTCGATAGCTTCGGGAAACAAATAAATGAAAGTAATCAACAGCTTCAGGAAACGAATAAATGCAAGAACAACTAAGATTTTGACCTCAGATAACTTGTGCACACATACAGAACAGGACAAGTGAAATGTAATGGACTTGTCGCATATCACAGGTTAAATAGTTTGGGAAAGCCAGAACGGCAAACGGATTTAAGCCAAGATCCAGGTCCAGTCATGTGAGCATCGGTATTATTCTCTTTGTCGTATACATTTCGATCCAAAAAAACATCGCAAACAAGAAGCACTGTTCACATTTGTTCAGCGAGCGAAAAAATTGACCAAGTCAATAACATAAGCAAGCTGCAAAAAAATTATATATATATATGTATAACTTAATCGTCATCATGAAAAATTCGAGAAACAAAATCAAGATAATACGAAGCACCTTGCTAAAGGCATAGTGAGATGAAGGATGTTGAAGTTGCCTCTGAAAGACATAAAAGAAACATAGCTAAATGCAGTTAAGGAACAACATGAAGAGTTTAATGCATCATCACATATATGAACAGTTAGACCTATAATTCAAGAAGAGAAACAAATATATTCTCTATGAAATTTAACATTTCTTTCTTTCTTTGTATCGGCGAGATCCACATATTGTTCTTCCTGTGGCTCCAAAAAGGAAAGCGAACTCTGTGATTTCCAATACACCAAATTCAAAGCAATGAAACAACATCAAACTTAGGGGGCGATCTCGAGCCTCGGTTCGAAGCAGAAGCCAGTGAACAGCTGCAGGGGGAATCTCTTCGTCACGGGGCTTCTGACCGACCACTTCCACAGTTTCTGACTCAAATCGAAAGTAAGCAAAGCCGTCGATCCGTAGCTCTGTATGTAGATCAGATCATCAGAGCCACTGCTCGCAAAAACATCGTCAAACTCCCCAAAACCTTGAAAGAACTTATGCGGCATTTTAGCAATTTCATGCCACTCCTTCTTATCAAGCTCCCAAATGCCTATCCCTTTTATAATCCCCAGCCGATCGTGGCGCCCGATCCCACCAACCAAAACCAGCTTGTCTCTGAGGTTCATCAGCCTACCGCAGGTGAGAGAACATGGAACTGGAATCGCCAATTGCATCAAAGAAGTATGAGAAGGTCTGATCGACAGATCATACATAACCAAACAGTGACGGGGCTCGACGTTTCCCAAAACGCCGGTGGAGTAGATAAGATAGTATAAAATGCCATCGCAGATAACGCACTCGTCACCTCCTCTCCACCCGACTAAAGTTTCGCTGAACGAAGTGACCCACGAACAACTCTCAGATTCGTAAATATGAATCGAAAAGTCCCACTGATAGTATTCCTCCAATACCTGCTTACACTTTGCCACCGCAACAGTGTAAGAATGCGACTTCCTATTCGCCGATATAGCTAATGCGCTATAATCAGGCGATTTTCCTCCCGGAGCTTCCGGAAGCCTCTTCGAATCCCGAGTTATAGGATTGCAGACAAAAACGCGGCTCCTGTTCTCACTATCCATCAAACTAACCAATCCACTAGACGAAGATGTAGACCAATTGCTCTTCTCAATGCACGGGAATTCGAAGTCATACCACTTCCGAAGGATCGGATCGTAAGCGAAACCGTCGACAGATTCGTCGCTACACGTGAACATGAAATACCACGGCTTCTGCGGCGACATGTCGCACCATGCGTAACGATGCGAGCGAACTGCCTTGTACCATCTCTTGCAGACGGAGCCCGACCGGACAATACTCACGATCGGTAAGAAGGAAATAACTTTTTCTAGGAGGTCGTCCGGCAAAATGGTGTCCAAGGATATTAGCGTGGCTTCATCTTGGTCGTAAGCTTCTTCCGGAATAATCTTATAATCTTTGGTCTCACATTCAATGTAGGAACAAGGATATGATTCCCATTCCTCGCTTTCCATTACGGCGAAAGAATAGAACCTGATAGATACAAAATGAATCAAAAAAAGGTAAATCAGATAGAACGGAAACTGCAAAAATTTTGACATAATCACTGTTAATGTTGAATAGCATAGTAAGAAAGGAGTTATACAATTACAATTTCAGTACAATCACATAACAAAAGTAGCATAATTCAAAGGAAAAAATCATTTGTAAAAGCCGGCGAAAAACACCTAAGATTTAGGGAGGATCCACAATGCAACATTTACAGGATTAAAATCTCTTTGGAAATAGAAACATACCAAAATCACATCATTATGCAACTAAAATTTTTTAAGAATAGAGCAAACCATTCATCTGATCAAAAAATTTAACACCTAAGGCAGGGATTGGGATGTGCCAATAAATTACAAGTAAACCTACCAAATAGAATAAAATAAAATAAAACTCATATAATCACCATGTATTGTTCCAATGCTGATCTAGCTGTTTCTAAATGAATATAGGGAAACAGAATACAATGATCATAAAAAGAGAGATGGGTTTTTTCCCTGTACCTTGATAAGTATATAAAGAAAGAAGAGGCACCAAGATTTTCTTCTTCTTCTTCTTTTCTTTTCTTTTTCTTTTTGCTTTCCCTGATCTGAGATCCTTCTTTCCCCTTTGTGTCAAGTACTGGGTTCTCCTGTATTCATGAGAAAAAAGAACAAAAAAAAAGAAAAAAAAAAACCCAGATTCAGCACAAAAATGTTGAAATGAGGGTGGGAAACATGAAACAGAGGAGACCCCAGAACCCAAAAAAAAAAAAAAAAAAAAAAATACCCATGCCTTCAATTTTGGAGCAATAGAGAAAAACCCATATTGCAGTTTCTTTATTTGGGGTCAATTATGGGAGGAGGAAGAGAAATTCCAAAGGGAGTTACCCTTTTTAGGGGTTTCCTTTTCCCCCAAAGAAGAAGAGGAGAAGAGAGGATGGAGGATAAAGAAGAGTAATAATGGTGGTGTGGTGGTGGTTTTTTAAGCCATGGTTTTGTGTGTGTGTGTGTGTACATGTATGTATACTATTTATACCTGCTCTATCTTTGAAACCTAAGCTTGTTTGGGATCATTTCAGGAAATGAGCCCCCCACCCTTTTAGCTTTTCCTTCCTGATGTCCTTTATCTTATGTTTTCCCCCATCATATCCCACATTTAATGCTCTCTCTCTCTCTATCTCTCTCTCTCTCTCTCTCTCTTTGTTTTCTCCTAATAACATTGCCAAGAGGGAATGTGTTCAATGGGTTTGTTTCCTTGTGATCCACTTATGTCCTGGTATTGTAGAAGGGGAAAGGAGGGGAGGGGAGGGGAGGGGAATTTAGTGGGGCATGGGAGTTGGTTGGATTGGGTTCCTTTTATGATTGGTGGAGAGCACAAATGGGGCCTCTTTTACCTAACCAATGGCCACAACATTGCCTATTGCCTTGGCCATTCCTCATTAGATGGTTCATGTTTGATCCTGGTCCCATGGCATAGAGCTCATCTCTAGGCAAGAGAGAGAGAGAGAGAGAGAGAGGCATGCTCTTTCCCACAACTATCTATCTAGTTGGGAAGCTCCAAAGTGGTTTTCATGTGATCTTTCTTTGTTTTAATGGATGGTTGTGAGAGAAGAGAGAGAGAGAGAGGAAAGTGGGAGGATAAGGATTTAGGTCATGTTTTGTTCTTCCATAAGATATAATATTTTTTGGTAAAATAATATATGAGTACCGTATTAACAGAAGCATTCTGAGGCTGCATTCAATGAGTCTGATTATGATATAATTTTTATTATGCATATTGCAATGGTCTGATTACGATATAATTTTTACTGTTACATCGTAAACAGGAGAAGCACGTCTCTATATATTTTTTTTCCAACTTTATTTTATCTACTATCAGATAGACCTCAATATCAAATAGGTTCTACGCAGCTTTCTTTGGAGTTGGTGTTATGAAAGATCATATTCTTACTTCACCTTCTCACGGCAAAAAAAATTTATATATATATATATATATTATATATATATATATATATTATATATATATATATATATATATATATATATATATATAAACTCTCTGATTTATCAGTATTGTATTAAAGACAACTAAAATTGAGAATAGAAGCAGAAATGTGGTCAGATAGGGACAAAGTGGGGTTATGTACTTGGGTGGACTACAGTGGCTTAAAGTGGAAATGAATGTAGTCATGCTTAGAAATGCATCCCCTCCCTCTCTCTTTGCTTATCATTGTTGACTAGCACATGTTCATGAGTGTGTGTGTTTTCCTTTGTTGCTATCCAACACCATCACATGCTTGCACATATCACCCCAAACATGTTTTAAGCCACAAATATATATATATATATATAGCTAGGCTGGTATACTATTAGTAGCACGGAGGTCTTCGTGCTACTAAGTTGTTTTCAATGATGCGGCTTCCAAATGGACGATCGGCTCCGTTAGACTTGATCTACACTATTGAAAGTATTTGGAAACTAAATTTTATAATTTTTCGACATTATTTGGATAGTGATCAAAAGGTCTCAAATTTGACAATTTTAGTGATCGATGTGATATATTTGTGAATTTAACGATGTAAAATAATTCAAATCTGATGAAATTTTTATAGAAATTTTTTTTCACTATTTAGAGTAAGATCAGTATTTCTGAGCTTAAATTCAAGTCTTTTTATCATCATTTTTTATAAAATCTTTATTTTCAGCCGTTCATTTTTAGACTACTCATTTGATAGAAGTTCAATTATATATATATATATATATATATATATATATATATATATATATATATATATATATATATATATATATATATATATATATATATATATAGTAAAGCTATTATGCTATGGGAAGCATAAAGGAGTTGGTGCTTCCGATTTTTTTAACCCTTAGATCAACTCTCTTGATCATTTTTAATCATTGGATTAATATTATTACCTAATAAAAACCACTCAACCATAGAGGGACCACTCAACCCTAAGGGGAACCACTATCATCCTAACCGTACAATCCTTGATCCAATGGGCAAAAAGTCGGAAGCACCAACTCTCTTATACTTCCGATAGCATAGTATCTCTACACTATATATATATATATATATATAGAGTCCGGCTATGGTGCTTGTGAAAGTACCAAGCACTTGGTGCTTGTAAGTTTTCTGCCGTTAGATTCATCCCTTTGATCAATTCCACCCGTTAGATTATACTATTCAACCAACCACCCACTCAACCCTAGGGGGCCCACATCATCTTAACCGTCCATATTTTAATCCAATGGCTAAAAACTTACAAGCACCAATTGCTTGGTGCTTTTAAAAGCATAGGAGCTCAATTCTATATATATATATATATATATATATATATATATATATATATATATAGTCCGGCTGGTATACTATCGGTAGCACGGAGGTCTTCATGCTACCAAGTTGTTTTCGATGATGCGGCTTCCAAATCGACGATCGGCTCCACTAGACTTGATCTACACTATTGAAAGTGTTTGAAAACTAAATTTCATAATTTTTCGATATCATTTACCTATCAAACGAGTAGTCGAAAAATGAATGGCTGAAAATAAAAATTTCATAAAAAATGATGATAAAAGGCTTAAATTTAATATCAGAGATACTGATCTTACTCTAAATAGTTCAAAAAAAATTTATAAAAATTTTATCAGATTTGGATTGTTTTACACCGTTAAACTTACAAACGCATCTCATCTACCTCAATTTTGAGACCCTTTGATCACTAGCCAAATAATGTCGAAAAATTATGAAATTTAATTTTCAAACACTTTCAATAGTGTAGATCAAGTCTAGCGGAGCCGATCGTCGATTTGGAAGCCGCATCATCGAAAACAACTTGGTAGCACGGAGGCCTCCGTGCTACCGATAGTATACCAGCCTAGCTATATATATATATATCTGTGTGTGCGCGCGCGCGCATGGGGGCGTTCTCTCTCAAAGTTACATGCACCAAATTGAGGCTCCAGTTTTTGAATGTCAGTAAAAACTTGTGTATTTTATTTTCTTAAAACTAATCCTAAACCATTTTTTAGTTGCCTGGTATTAGAGTCAACTTAAGCTCCCTTTGTGGCAGTAGGTGTTGAGTTCGATTTCCACTTTCGCCATTTTATGATTTTCAGTTGTTGGTTCACGTAAGTTCAATTTCTACTTCCTCTATTAATACTTTTTAGTAGTTGGTTCGCCCGATATCTATGATCTTTTGGGTAATACTAGTCCATGGTAAATTATTGACTTAGTCGTCCATCGTAAAATTAGGATCTCTTTTGTAGCCCATCCGAACACATGAATATCTGGTTCAAACGTATCATTTTTTCTTTTAATTTTACTTAAAGACACATAGTAATTAAATAGATGGGAGAAATAAATAAAAAATTAAAATTTTGTAGTGAATATGATCTCTAAACCATTTTTCTCATTATAGGACAAACAAATTACGGAGGAATCAACTATACTAGAAACTTTTAGATTTTTAAGATTTCACAACTATACTCTTTGGTTTATGATCGTGAAAGAAAATTTTTATACGAAATAAGTTATCACAGGAGTTTTCGTGCATCTTAATCGATTAATAAATCATCTTTTGTAAATAATGAGTAGAAATACAAGCTAAATTGTTCTAGCATTCATTGATTTAAGCCTCAAATATCTCATAAAACAAACATTTCAATCAACGCATCCCATTTCGCTCGGTATATATACATCTAACTAATCTACCATAAAATTATAAAGTTTTCAATTAAAGATAGTAAAAATTGTGATGAGTGAGGGTTATTTTGAGCATGTTTATCAGAAAAGATATAATTATCATTAAATAGAAAAGATGTTCTAAAAGCTCACAAACCAAATACCAATCTCATGAGCTTCTTTCCATTTACAATTCATCTAACCGCATTTTGAATCAAATAATTTGCGAAGAAAAAATATATGTCGCACACGCGCGCGCATAACCCAGTAGCCTCAAAAAATAGATGGATCCAAAAGATAATGCAGGTAGCGTGCTACCTTTCTCTCAAAAAAATGAAAAAGAAAAAAAGATAATGCAGAAACAGTTTGAGTGTACTATAAAGATAATAAAGATGAACACTCCCCCCACCACTAGTTTCAAAAAATGGTACGTGTGTGTTCATGGCATTATAAACACTAACTTTATTTTCTTTTTGTGTGTGTGTATCTAAGTGTGATCACACCATCAAAATAATATAGGAGAAGAGGGAGCTACAAGGACTCAAATTGTGAGTAGTGGCCTCTCCACTAAAACAATCCTTCTCTTTTCTTTTTAGGCCTAAGCCTATTGCTGCTCACTCACACTTCACTTCCTTGTTTTTCTAAAAAAGTATATTCTTTTGGGGATTTATGTCTTAGGCATGTCCTTCTCTTTAATCTTTATGTAAAAAAAAAACAAAACAAAAAACATAAAAAAAGGCTCTGCTGTCTAGTGTATAGCTTATTCGTAGGATGTGTTTGGTTCCTTATAAAAATTATTCGAAAATACTTTTTAGGCTAAAATAATATTTCCGGTGTTTAATTTGTCGTAAAATAATTTTTTGTGAAAAACTAATTTACAGCATTTGGGAAAAAAAATATAGTTTTCATTTTCTGTCATTTTTATGCTGAAAACGAAAAGCCCGAGCGACCAATCGCAGGCTCAAGAGGTTGAAGCGCTCGTGGACTGCGACGTGAGAGGTCCACCGTGCAATGACATCTCATATATATATATATATATATATGATCGGCTATTATGCTATTAATAGCACCAAGCTATGATCGGCTACTATGCTATTAATAACACCAAGCATTTGGTGCTATCAAATTTTCTACCGCTAGATCTACCCTTTTAATTATTTACATCCGTTAGATCATATTATTCAACCAACTAACCACTCAACCCTAGATGACACTATTATCCTAACCTGCTATGGGATAGATCTAAAGGGTATAATCTAAAGGGTAGAAATAGTAAAAGGAATAGATCTAACGGTGAAAAACTTTGTAGCAACAATTGTGCTTGGAGTTCATCCTAACCGCACATTCCTTAATCTAATGGTCAAAAATCTACAAGCACTAATAACTTGTGCTTTTAAAAATATAGAAGCTCAATTATATATATATTTATATATATATATATATATATATATATAGCAAATTTACGAAAACAATCTAATCATAAGTAATATAATAATAATTTTATAGTAAAATAATATTTTTAAAAAAAATTTACTGTTTTTCATATGAACTAATAACTGTGACCGAAAATGCTTTCTCCTTCACGTCCCTTGTGCAAAGGTATTGGTGTTTCTATGCAAGATTTTTATAGTACAACTGTTAGCATTCATAGTGTGGATACGGAGGATTCTTCAAGAAAATTTTGTTTCTAATATTCGCCAAGTAGAATGAATAAAAACCTAACCAAATACTGTCATCTTACATAGAGATTCATAAAACAATTTTTTTAACATCATTTTAATGTAAATTTATTTTATTATTCTTAATTAAATTTTTATAAATATATAATGAGTCAGTAGAATTCGTTAGGTACATTCATGTCAAATAGAGGTACAATATTAAAAACTTTCTCAGAATCATGTGGAGGCCATAGTATTTAACCCAAGAAATTCTATGTCTACAACCAAAATCTCTCACAATAAATTAATACGCATATGTCGCTATTGACAAGGAGATGTAAATCACGAAGAGATATGGATGATTTATGAGATTAAGAATGATATCCAACCCATTCAATTTTATGGACTATCAACTAACGTAAATTAATTTTTTTATGGATCATAAATGCTTTGAATCATGCATTTCATTGTTACAAATTTTATATTTGTTGATAAATTCATATGATGCATTTAGAGCGCATGCACTATCTAACAAAATTCTCTGAATCATAACTACCAACAAATCAACAACCTATATATAAGAAATTTTTTCTAGCAAAACATTTATTTATTTGTCAATATAGAATTACTCTTCATAGATCTTCTATAGTATTGCCCTTATGTAACATTTCTATGTTAGCATACATAACATAAAGACCGTTGATTAATTTGCAGTCGAAGAATACAATATAAATTTGACAACATATTAATATATATTCTATAAGAACACCATTCTAACGACACAAAATATTTCGCTACTCTATTTACTATGAGAATAATTATACAAGATTCCCACAATTTTCTCTGTTGACGCTATAATATGAAAATATTTGATTGATTAATGCATACATTATAAAGATATTGCATAGGATTGGCGGTATATTGACGGCCGTGCGTTTCACGCATTGGCGATATTACAAAGATATTTTTCAAATTAATTTTATATTAGTAATTTGTTAATATTTAATCAACTAAATTAGATTGTACAACTTAATTCTAACAAGTCAATAAATTTGAGTTAAAAATTATAATACATGAAAATTTAATGATCAAAATATCATACACCTCAAAGTTTTTTTGACGTTCAAAACTGTAACTTACCTTTCATGTGATGCAATGAAATAAAGAGCAATGCAACCTTTCCAACCAACTTTTGGTTGTAATTTTTCAACCCTTATTCAAAGGCTATATATACTACACTAGTCTTTTTTACTTTTATAATTCTAACACCAACCTCAACCCCTTATTCAAAGGCTATATATACTACACTAGTCTTTTTTTTCTTTTATAATTCTAACACCAACCAAAATTTCATCGGTTCATTTCGCTCAGTTCATTTCGCTTAATGAATGAAGCAGGTAGCTTGCTACCTCATTCTCAAAAAATAATTCTAACACCAACCAAAAGTAGATGACTAAACAACATAGAAGTTGTTACAACCCTTAAGTGCAGAATAGTATAAATTGAAACTTATAAGAATTGTAGACTTAGCATTTCTTTAATTTCTTTAATTTCAGAATGTATGATACACATCTATTTATTTAAGGAGTGAATTTTTTTTTACTTATCATATGCACTCTTTAGATAAATAAGATGTAAAACATAGAGAATAGTTACTATCCTCTTAAGAGGATAGAAGCCTTTGTCCTACTAAGTTATTTTGTATGATCGGAATTTCGAATCGATGATCCGCACCGTTGAAATTAATCACAACTATTAGAAATACTTAGAAACTGAATATTTTAACTTTTAAAAATCGTTATCAAGTTCATCTAAGAGTCGAAAAATGAACAGTAAAAAATGAATAACCTTGTAAAAATAGAGGTTACACTCTCTCAATTCCTGATCGAAGTTATCAATCATTATCTAAATAGTATAAAAAATTCTCTATCAAAAATTCAAGTGGTGTGAATTACTTTACACCGCTAAACAAGCAAATGGGTCACATAGACCATCAAAAACTGTCGATTTTGTGTTTCTTTAATCAGTACGTAAATAATTTTTGAAACCGATGAAATTTGGTTTCTAAGGTATCGTTTGGTTCGGGGATAAGTAAAAAGTGACTATTCCAGGGATAGGTATAAATTGAGGTATAAGCGGGGATTAAATCAATTTTGCGTTTGGATGAAAAGTAGATTTTTCTCGGGAATAAGAAAAATAGTGTTTGGATGGTTTGATTGGAATTGCGAGGATAAGAATAATTATAATTTTAAACAATAATATTTTATCTAATTAATTAAGACGAAATATTAATTAAGTAATAATTTAACTTATTTAATCTACTAAATAATTATGAATATTGCTTAAAACCCTTAATATTAATAAATAAATTAATTGGTAATTAATAATTTAATTAATTACAAATAATTTAATAAAATAATAAATTAATAAATAAATTAGTTAATAATAGTCAGATGATTAATTAAGAAAATAATTAAATTACTCAAAATATTAATTAATTAAACAATATAATTAATTATTTAATTAGTAAATTAATTAAAATAATGAATTAATTACTCAAAAAATTAATTAATATTTATTAAAGTAATAAATTAAATAGTTAATTAATTATCTAGTTAATTAGTAAAATAAATTAATATATAAATTATTAATTAAATAATATTTTTATTATAAATCTAGCTTGGATATTTTATTCTTTTATTATTAATTAAATATATTATGTTTATATAATTTATGTTTAAATAAATTTATAATCTTAATTAAATTTAGAATTAAGCTTGGAATAGCGCTATTCCGTCAAAACGATGGAATAGTTTATCCCAGCTATTCCGGAATAACCGAGAATAACGAAGTTTGACCGGGATAAAATATTCCGGCCAAACTTCGTTTCGTTTGGCGGAATAGCGGGGATAACTTCGTTATCCCCGCTTTAACCCCCGAACCAAACGGGGCCTAAACGTTTTAAATACTCTAGATCAACTTTAACGGTTCTGATCATTGATTCGAAATTATTATCATCTAAAATGATTTAATAGGAAGCCTTGATCCTCCTAGAAGGATAATAACTGAATCTGTATAACATATAGGCTAAATTACAGAAAATCCTCCTGTCAATACCCACTTTTTCACTTTTCCTCCATATTATTTAAAAACCTACACTTTGGCCCCTTGTAAAATAAAAAATATTCACAGAGAGTACGGTGTTAACTGTGATGACAAAATGACCAATTTATCCCTCGCGAGGAAAGATGCGGCAATGTTGAGGAGAGGAGGCTGAGGATATCTTCGGTATAAAATATATATAATATTTTTTTATAAACGGAACACTAACAGCAGGGAGTGTAGTGAATATTTTTTATTTTACAAGAATGCAAAGTGTAGATTTTTAAACGAAAGAAATAAAATAAAAAATTAGATATTGATAAAAAAAATTCTGTAATTTAGCCTAATGTATATATTTTTTAAGGATGTATAATAGTATCGCTCAAAATAAATGGGTGATTCGACTCGGAGTTTAATATCAAATCAAATCCTCGAGAAGCCAACTCTGGGGTTAACATCAAATCGGAGTCAAATCAGGGCGTCAGTAGGCTTGGATAAAATCTCCACGTCCAATCCTACCTGCTGGATCTTCCTCGCTAATTATGACATTTTTTTTTTTTAAATCTCTGATCGGATTTGATTTGACGGCACACATCTTCTGGAAAACTGCAGCTCCAACAGCAAACCAACCCAACAGACAGACACAGATTCACCCACCCATCATCCTACCTTCGCACGTACGGCCAACTTCTGCCCACCCCTAACGCTCCGGTGCGACCGCTCCAAACTTTTCTCGGTAATAATTGTGCGAGTTAAATAAAGTATACTAATTAAATTTAAAAATAAATAACGTATTAAAATTTTAAAATTAAAATATCATTGACTTTTTCAAATTAAATTAATAAATTAAAAGATTGATCAGTAGAATCAAAATTTTAAAAAATTAGATAGCTGATTCAAAATGATCCGTAGTTTAATTAATTTTTCTATATTTTTACCTTAAAAATATGGGCTTTTTTTGCATTTAACCCCTTAACAAATTTTTTTTTTAATAGTCCCATAAAATGTATATTTACAAAATTAGTCCTATCTCTGTCACGTGAGCGCCACGTAAGCGTCATGTTGTGAAAGTTTAAGTTGAACACGGTGAATCATTCACCGTGTTTGAACACGGTGAATGATTCACCGTGTTCCCCTTCTATCCCTTCTACTACTAGGTTGATGATAGTGGAACTACCATAGAGGATGATGGAGGAGGAGGAGGAGGAGGAGGAGGAAGAGGAGGAGGAGGGGAGGAGGAGGGAGGAGGAGAGGGGATGCGGCGGGCGGCGGGCGGCGGCGGAGAGCTCGAGGAGGGGAATCGAGAGAAAAATAGGAAAAGCTCGGGGGAGAGAGAGGAAGAGAGATCGTGCGGGGCTTATACGTAACGCTTGAACACGAAAAATTATTCACCGTGTTTGAACACGGTGAATGATTCACCGTGTTCAACCTAAACTTTCATTCCAACATGGCGCTCATGTGGCGCTTGCGTGACGGGGATAAGGCCAATCTTGCAATTATAAATTTGGTGGGGCTATTTGTGAATTTTTTTTTTGAATGAGCCAAATGCAAAAAAAACTCCTAAAAATATAGATTAAGTCGTCTGTTATATTTTTGCTATATAAAGTCCCTTACATTTATGATGTATATACGCTTATTATGGGGACAATATAATTAGTTTGTGCACATACAATAAAATATTATATAATTATTGTTTTTTATATAACAAACGAGATGTAAAGAATTTATTGAATGGCTTAAATTTCTAAAGAACAACGATTATTTTATATTTTTTTATCTATAATAAAAAAATAGAAGGTTTTGAGTTTGAATTTCAACGCACACAATCTTTGATCTCATTTTAGTCTCCTTCCATTTCGAGTCAGGAAGGAGTAGTACTCAATATATAATATTAGAACATCATTTTTTTTATAGCTTAACTTTTAAAGAACAATAATGATTTTTTAGCGAAGGACCAAAAAAACAATTTTGAAATTAAAATTAACTAATTTCATTGAGGAACAATATAATAATTCTATATTAAAATGATACAAAAAAGAAATTGCTTTTACAACTTTATGCAAAAAATAAATTTAATTAGATATCATTATTTTTACCTACTACTAGAAGATTTTGTTAAAAGAGCCAAAGGTGAAAGGTGTGGGCCGTGCGTCGCGGTGTGCGTGTGTGCACGGGGCTTGTGATGTTTCGATCTGGGCATGGTTTGAACAGGACCGTCCAAAATCTCATCATAAACCCCGTCATCTTTTGTGATCGGTGCTCAAGAGAGTCGCAGATAATTTTGCAAATTTAGGGAGATGGTGTTATTAATATGTCCAACTTTAATTAGATTTCATAGATATGATATCTGATATTTTGATTCAGGTTCAATTTCGGCGATAATAATGAAAAAATTTCGCAGTTTTCCTTCAATTTAAAGAGTATAAACTTATGCTAGATAACAATATTTTTTTTACTTAAATCTTCATATTAATACAAAAAGTTTGAAATTAAAACTTCTACTTTTAGTGCCCCACAAGCTCATTTCAGCTTTCACAATACCAGACGCTCGTGGACTTTTTCGATTAACAATGCCCAGTTACTTAAGACCGTTTCGACGAAACCAAACTGAAGAAGCTCTACTGAGGCCAGGCCCGATTCTAGCCTGTAAATGAGTTTTATGATGAAACTAAATTTCAAACTAAACCTGCTTGGTTGGTGTATAACTGACCACTGTTCCAACCTAGTAGTGGAACTGGCAATAACAGCAGTAGCAATAGAGTCATAAACATAGTAATGATACAACAAATATAACACCATTTAAGACCGACCATACAAACTCCACAATCTTATTCAGCTAAGAATATAAGTATCGCAGATTGGGTTTCCAAAATTCAAATGGCAAAACATGAGCACAAGTATAAAAATACCCTTTATTGTACCATGTTCGAAGGATACAATACCGTACAAAGACGACAGAAGTCGAGGAGTTACATTACATGTAGCCTTTCTTGTATCCATACATTTCTACAAATTGTTGCTCAATGGCATGCCAATGTATTAGGAGAGGACCTCTTCGGCTTGTTTACGATCACCTTTACCCTCTTCTTCTTCGCCAGCTTTCTCTCCAAGTCCTTAACTCTATCGCCCAGGTCCGAAATAACCGCTAAGTGCTCTTTCCCTGAGTCGAGAAGTTTCTGTAACATCTCTCTCAGCTTCTCATTCTCCTCCATCAACTTCTCTTCATTGCTCAAATTGACGGTCGGGATCGAATTAATCATAGGGACTGATAATATCTCCTTAGTTGATTCTACTCGCTCTTCTTTTAGACCGTTAGTGTCTTCATCTTTGATAGGTGTTTCAATAGGAGGCTCAGAAGTTGGTCCTTCAAAATGAGCATCTTCTTGACTCTGCTCAACAGACTCATTAAAATTAGCTCCCACCGTTTTGCTCATCTCGCTTCCATTTTCAAGATTCTCTCCTGAATTGCGATCTCCGTCACATAATAGAGCTGAATCTTGTACCAAAGTCGAGTCATTCTCAATTAGATGCATCTCCAGGTTCTTCTTTGGCTCCGTGGAAGTACCAAGATCCTCAGTTTCTGGATGCACAAGAGCTGCAGTAGTAGTATACTCATCAGCTGCTTTAACTTCTGAAGCATTTTCTGTGACGCTGCTTTCTTCTACCGATGGTAGTATCCGAGGCTCGAGCTCTTCTTGTTTAGTATCAACTTCAATGTTCTGAGCCACAGGTGCCGCAGATTGAGAGGTGGATGCATTTTCTCCCACAAACTGTGCTGTCTCAACCTCTTCTTGTTTAGTATCAACTTCAATGTTCTGAGCCACAGGTGCCGCAGCTTGAGAATTGGGAGCATTTTCTCCCGTGGACTGTGCTGTCTCAAGCTCTTCTTGTTTAGTATCAACATCAATGTTCTGAGCAAGAGGGGCTGAAGCATCAGAATTGGTTACATTTTCTTCTGTAGGGGGTTCGGCAGGTGCTACAACATCAGCTGTACACTCAGTTTCCTGAGATACAGCCACAGCCTGCACGTTGCCACTCTCAGAAGAATTTACTGATGATTTTCCCAGAGATCCCTCCTGAACTAAAGGAAGCTCTTCCATGTTTATGCCAGCAGATGCCAGCTTAGAATCTTCAGCTTCCTCTTTATTTTCTACTGCCGCCGATGGCTCGTCCAATGTCCTCTCCTTTACTTCGTCAGATTTAGTATCTTCTCCAGCAACAGAATCAGAAGCGTGCATTTTCACTGAGCAAGCCCCTTCTGTTTCTGCTGGTGCTTCTCTTGGAGCAGAAACTGCCTCTTCGGCTTCTGCAACTAAAGAAGCTGGAGGCTCCGTGCCTTCCTCCACTGCAATGGATGGTACTTCACTTGCCGATTCAGATTCCGAAGATAGAGCATCAGGCACATCCTTGTAGCCATTGGGTGATGTGACATCTTTCACTTGCATGGATTCTTCTGATGCGGACTCCTTTGCTTCACCTTCTTCTGATATCTCTTCATGCTTGCATTGCACAATGTCGGATTTTTCACTCTCAGCAAAGGATGCGACGTGGTTTTCGTCAGATCCCTCTTCACACACTTGCTCAGAAGTGGCAAGAGAAGCTTGCTCTTCAGCATCTTTGTTAGCGCTTCGTTCTTCGACCTTCACAAATTCATCTGTCGTAGTTGATTGTTGACTCAAAGAATCAAGCTTCTCTTGTAGGCAAATAAGCTCCTTTGCCACAGATTTTCTCGCCTCTCTCACACTTGGGTGTAAGCCCTGGTAGTGATATTCAGTATTAGTGAATAGAGGAAAATAAGCAAGAATATTTTTCCTAATTATTAGTGATAATAAGAGCAAAACTATCACGCTAAATTACTTATCACCTGCAGACAGAAAAAGCAGCATAAATCAACCAACATAATCTAGAGTAAGTTCCTTTTCCTTGAAATTTTCCTTACAAGGATATTAAATTTAAGGCAACAAATTACAAAATTTGTAACAATCTAATCAAAGAAGAGGGGGGGGGGGAGTAACGTAAAAGAAAGGTAATATGGTGCACACCTGAATTGTATCAAGTTGCAATAGCAAATTCATAAAGGTTTCACCAATAATCATGCGCTGCTTGGCATCCATCACTGAAGAAGCTCCGAGGCTTTCTATCCGCTTCCTCACTTCTCCCACCTGTTCTTGGACACGCTTTATCTTCCGAAGCTTCTGCAACGGTTGCCATTTCCTAACCTCATACCCCCTGTAAGCAGACTGAATAAGAGTCGCGGCTTCGATTTCTGAAAAATCCCTTCGTTGCTTTCTTTCCTCAACTTCACCACCTTTTATTTTCTCCTTGCATTCTTTATTCTCCTCAACAACCTGTTTCTCCTTCTCCAACTTCACTTCCTCAAAAGCCTTCCTCTCTACTGGTTTACTGTCATTTTTGCCTTTACTGTCATCTTTGCTTTTCTCACCATGTTTTTCTCCACCAATCTCCTCTGCATTTTTCTCTGGTACACCTTTCACAAAAACAACAGGCACAGTCTTATGGATCTTTTCCTTGGGCGCGTTCTCAGTTTGGATTTGTTCTTTTTCCTTCTGAGCACTCTCCTTTTCCTTACGACTAGGTGGGCAAGGAGATCTTGAGGAACCATTTATAGACTTCTTTTTAGGTAATGGATCCACCCTTAAACATACAGGAGGCAACTTTGAAGACTTGGTAGGCGCTGATTGTTTGCTACCCAAAAGATCGGCTCCATTATCGTCCTTCTTTTCATGGATGTTGGCCTTTCTCTTCCCATCAAGGCTAAGCTTCTTTTCATCACTTTCTCTCATCTCCACAACTGGAATGGTTTTACCATTTACTTCCTTCTCAGTCACAGCTTCTGGATGCTCACGTGTTCCCACCTTATCCTTCTTAGGAGCAGGTTTATTCACGTTATTCTCATTTTCACCAAAACTAAGTGGAATGATCTTGATCTTTGGCGAAGGAATATCTTCTGAAGTTTTTGGGTCAACATTGATACTCTTCAAATCTTTAACTGCATCATCTTGTTTATCATAACCAGGAACCCAAATTATCGGCCATGAGAATGGTGTCGCCTTCTGCGCGCTCATCAAATGGCCTTTATCATCTCCCCCCTGCTTCAAACCCTTCAAACTATTCATGTCTAGAGGAACCCACCTAGTCCAATTCTCAGGCTGTGCTTCAGAAGCCTTGTTGCTCTCCTTATCCTTCAAATAATTTGGTGGGATCCAGACAACCGGATGCGAATAATTTGGCGACCGAATCAAATCAGTGTTTTTGCTGTTATTACTCTGCTCAGCCTCAGGTTTTTGCTCTTCAATCTTCACATTGCTACTGTCTCTCGAATGACAAACATGGTTCGGGCACCCACAGCAATGGCCTTTACCCTTGTCGTAATCATATTGAGCTTGGTTAACCGAGTAATGAGGCGGGGGAACAAAATAAGCAGGGTACGATTCAGGGTAAGGCGGATATGGACCATGGTAGTAGACTTGAGGAGGTGGTGGATAATGAGGGTATGGAGGTCTATAACTGTAAAACCCAGGTGGGTAGTTATGGTTACAGCAATCATTAAATTCAGTTGGGTTTGAGTTATAAGGCCAAGGACCAAAAGGAGAGGTTGGCGAAGAATGGTCTACTCTCATTTGAGGAGGTCTAGTCTCCCAATTAGGGTATTGGTTATATGGACTTGGAGAGTGGTCTCTGTGATGAGGGTGATAGTATGGATCCATGTATTTATAAGCTGGGTACATTATTTACCAGTTTGAGAGAAGAGTAAAAAACCAAGGGAAAGGTACTTTAATCTGAAACCTGCAAATATCTGTTCTGTTTTCGCGCAGGTTACCTGTAAGATGAAGAATTATACGATTTTTAAGCAGCATTGCAATGCAAAAAAAGGAGGTCATAGAAAGCATACAATCAAAAGTACTGCAACAACTAATTATTTCTACTTTCCTAGGAGCTGTAACCATAAAAACCATTAAGATGTGATGCGTGAACACGAACATAAAAACATTTTAAGCTTAAAATCTCACTAATCTATAATCCTGAGTTTGAATTCGCCAAAACACAAAATCAGTTTATATTAAACACGACTTACGTGAATTGTCGAATTTTTTTTTCTTTTTCTCTTTCCGATCATGTTTCATAATAAAAACTTTCTACTCATTCTGAAGCCCACATGTTCAGCTACTAATATCAATCTCTTGTAGCATAAAAATTTCTCAACTACAAACATTATAGCTATGGGGGCGTTTGGCCTAACTTTTAAAAAGTGATTTTGGGGCTCAAAAGTAATTTTTTACTCTATAGAGCGTTTGGCAACCTCGCTTTCAAAATCTAATTCTGATTTTTAGAATTAGTTTTTGAATTTTCAAGGCTCAAAGAAGCAGGTTTCTTGCTTCTTGAAATCTAATTCTGATTTTGTACTCAAACTTCAAATTTTTGTTTTAATTTTAGGTTCAAATTTTAAATTTTAAATTAAATTTAATTTTAATTTTAATTTTAATTTTAATTTTAAATTCATATTTGAATTTTAAATTTTAACTTTTAAATTTTAAAATCTAGATTTAAATTTTAAATTTTAAATTTTAAATTTAAATTTCAAACCTCAAATTTTAAATTTTAAAATTCAAAATTTAATATAAAATTTAAAGTTTTAAATTTTAAGGTCCAAATTTTAAATTTCAAATTTCAAATTTTAATTTTCAATTTGAAATTAAAAATTTAAATTTAGATTTTAAAACTAAAATTTTAAAATTTCAAATTTATTTTTAAAATCAAAATATCAAATTTTAAATTTTGTACAAGTTAAATTTAAAATTTTAATTTTAATTCAAATTTTAATTTTAAATTTTAATTAAAATTTAAATTATTTTAAATAAGATTTAGTAAAAATATTATTATATGCAAACATCAACTTTTTTTTTGCCAAACAGAACTTCAGAAAAATCGCTTTTATTTAAACTCAGCCAAACGCTCTACAGCTTTTAACCAAAATCAATTTCTAAATCAAAATCAATTCTGCATAGATCACTTTTTCAAAATATAAGACCAAACGGACCCTATATTGCGATCAAAGAGTCAAAGTAGCTCAAACAAGTATCAATTATATTCTACAAACCGAAGTCACCAAATTTACCAATTCGCGTCCTTTCTCTAGCAATTAGCTCGAAAATAATTGCAAACCAAGAACAGGAATCTGAACTATCCTAACAATTAGCTCAAAGATAAACATTTCACAAATGCAGCAACACTAAGAATAACAATTCCGAGACCCCCACAATTATAGACCATTATGAAAAAAAAAAAAATGATTAAACATCCTTCAACTTTCAATTTTTTAATTTAAGCTATTTCACTCAATTAAATAAGAAAATTCATCAAACTAACAATTTTATCAAGTATTACACATTAACTACTAACAAATTCACACTCTCTTTAGCTACACAACTAGTCAAAGCCATAAAATTCAACAAAATTACTGATTCATTCATCAAAATCCACAATTCACTAACTAAAACAACTTGAACCCACACATTTTTACCGAAAAAGGGGTGGGGGTAAAGCGAAATCCAGAGGATTCAACAAGTAACACGAACGAATTACTCACCGATCAGAGAAATGTACGAAATTCGGACGACCCTCCGCGCTATCCAACGGGGACCAAGTGACTTCGATACCGGAGCGAGCGCGATCCACAAACCCTAATCGCCCTTTTTTCCCTCTTTCTCCTCTCTTAAGGCTTCGTAGACGTGTTGGGAATTGGGATACCACGAAATTTTTTTGAATGAGAAATGGCGTAGGAATTGGTGCGTATTTATAGTCCACTGGTTACGAGAAGGGTATGGGGATTTCCAGAGGTTTCCTGAAGTGGAATGCGGTGAGGTCCACTTCCTTCTGTACCTTTCTTCGTGCACCGTTGCTGACGTTGCACGTTTCGGCTGGAAACGGTCACTCTTGCCCGCTCTTGTTGCCTCGAAATCGAACCACCCGTTTAGAGGCTGTTTACTTCCTTCGAAAAACACATAATATACATATATATATATATATATATATATATATATATATATATATATATATATATATATATATATATATATATATATATATATATATAATTGAGCTTCTATATTTTTAAAAGTATCAAGTTATTGGTGCTCGTAGATTTTTGACAATTGAATTAAAGAATGTGCGGTTAGGATGATGTGGGCCCTATAGGGTTGAGTGGGTGGTTGGTTCAATAGTATAATCTAACGGATAAAAATGGTTCAAGGGGTAGATCTAACGGTAAAAAATTTACAAGCACCAAGCGCTTGGTGCTTGGTGTTTGTAAAAGCACCAAGCACCATAGCCGGACTCTATATATTGAGTGGGTGGTTGGTTGAATAGTATGATCTAACGGATGAAAATGGTCCAAATGGTAGATTTAACGGTAAAAAATTTACAAGCACCAAGCATTTGGTGCTTTTACAAGCACCATAGCCGGACTCTATATATTAAGTGGGTGGGTGGTTGAATAGTATGATCTAACGGGTAAAAATGGTTCAAGAGGTAAATCTAACGGTAAAAATTTACAAGCACCAAGCGCTTAGTGGGTGGGTGGTTGAATACTATTCAACCACCCACCCACTCAATCCTAGAGGGCCCACATCATCCTAACCGTACATCTCTTAATCCAATGGCCAAAAATTTACAAGCACCAATAACTTAGTACTTTTAAAAGTATAGAAGCTCAATTATATATATATATATATATATATATATATATGGCGCACATCATAACTAAATTGTATTCTAAAATTTAGTTATAATAATTTTTAAAATTCAAATCAACAAACATAATAAATTAAAATTTAAGAACTAAAATATAACTTGTCTCATAATTTGAGGACAAAACATGTAATTTGCCCTTTACGGGACATAGTCCGATCGCAAAGGTTGAGGTCCATTTACCATGGAGCAAACTAGCCCTATCCGGCCCGCTCGGCCCGATTTTTGGCGGGTCGAATCAGTTCTGAACTGGTTCGTTAGGTCAGACCAGGCCTCCAAAATTAAGGTAAAAAAACTCAAGCTGGATCTTCCTTGATTCAACCTGACCCAACCATGTATCGAGTTGGCGAAAATTAGCCCGACTTGAACCCGATCTGAGATAGGAAGGTCTCTTTTATGTAGGCCTCTTTTATTACATCCAATTCTAAAATTACCTCCTCAAATTTTGTATATTTTTTTGATTTATACCCTTGATACCCCCTCTACTATATATATCCATATATATAAAGTTGAGTTAGAATACTTCTAAAAGCACCAAGTCAATGGTGCTTTTAGATTTCTAGCCTTTGGATCTACCCCTTGACTATTATTACTCTTTGGATCAAACACTATTCTATCTACCACCACCTACCACCATCATCCTAATCCTACATCACCTTCATTCAAGGATTAGAAACCTACTTTTAAAAATATTCTAGCTCAATTTTATATATATATATATATATATATATATATATATATATATGGGTTAATTAAAACGCTACTAAAAGTATTAACTTTTTTTCTTTGAATTAATCATCTTACCCACTACTAGCCTTTAATTAAATCAATATTATTCTACTTCCCTGAATTTTAGGCAAACTCAAATGCAAAAAAATAAATAAATAAATAAATAATAAAGATTTTAATTTCTAATTTTTTTCTAATTTTTTTATTCATTAATAGGGTTGCTCGCATTCGTCTAAAATTTTTGCGACTCTCTCTTGTCCGGCTCGTTGAGGGTCCTACCGAAGACGTGGCAAAACGGTAGGCCCCATCTGATCGGACACCTGCGCAACGCGCGCGCCACAGGGACCGACCCCTTCCTTCCCCACACTCCTTATCTCCTCACTAAAAATTCCTCATCTCCACCGAAACCCAAACTCTCTCTCCACCTTCTCTCTAGAGAGAGAGAGAGAGCGCGCTCGCAATGCCGACTTTAAACATATGCGAGGCGCTAATCGGCGCCGACTTTCACTCTCTCCGCCCGACGCAGCGATCGAGAGCTCCAATTTCTCCTCCTCCTCTTTCCTCTGCTTCTCCGACGCAGAGCCTCCATTGCGGAAGCTACCCCCGCAGGTAATTTCTCTCCTTACTTTGTGAACCTTTGAATATGTCTACCAAATTATTACAGTTCAGCCTATCTTCCCCTGCTGTCTGAAGCAAAATCAGGCGATCATCAACATTATGCAGGTATTTCAGACATATTTCCAGGTGTAAACTTAAATCTGAAACATTGTTCAGCCGCAGTCGGCAGCCATCTTCAAGTTCACCTGACATTGTAAGCTCTTCCATCTTCGCGTTGCGTTGCTATGGTTATTAGGCCGTAGTTCCAACTGCTGCAGATTAACCTCCTCCTGCAGTTCCAGCTGCAGCGGTTGAATTCAAAATGCGTCAAATCAAATCCTGGGGCATGAGTAGATAGTATGACGGCATGCCACGATCATCGATATAGATCTCGGTAAAACTGTACAGAATTTATCCTAACTTTAGACCATTTTGAATCGGCTAACCAACCTTTCAATTTCGTTTGATTTGAGCTGGTCAACGGTACTTCAACTTCAAAATTTAATTTAATTATTTAATTTAATAAATTTATAGTTGCGAGAATTGCATGAAGTATAAATGACGCATTCAAATTTTGAAGTCAAAATGCAGTTAACTGAATCAAATCAAACAAAGTGAAAGGTTGGTTAGTAAAATTCAAATTTTGAAAGATTGGTAGCCGATTCAAAATGGTCCATAGGTCAGGTAAGATCTATACGTTCTTACCTATAGATCTTCGATGTCATTTAGCGAATTCCCTTAGAAGCTTCCTTGCATAAGCTTATATTGTCTATGTAGATCCTTTTTTTTTCTCATTTTACTCTGCATTTCAACTATTCTCAAGATCGTCTGGATTTGAATTTATATTGTAGGACCTCAGATGCGTCGACTATGGCAGTGAGACCGCTCTTGAGTTGATGAACTATGGCCATTCATCGGAAGATAAACCCCAAGAAGATTCCGGTTTCCAGAGTGGGGTTAAACTGACAATCTTAACAGCACTGCTTATATCGCTAGACTCTCAGCAAGCGATTGCAAGTACGGAATTTGGCGGAGCACAGTTGATTAGTTATATGGGGGATCTTGGTGATATTAGTACAGGTTTTGCTTCAGTTAGGAGAACTTCCTTTTAACTTCTGATGCCAACATTCATGTTCCACAAGTGTTTGACAATTTGTTCTTTTCTTTCATGAAATCTACATTTTTTACCTGCTTCTCTAAATTAAGAAAAATAAACTCTCTTCTTGATCTTTTAGTTAATCATGCTCCATAAAAGGATCTATAACATGATTTTGCCTAGGAATAAGCATATACTTCTTTATACACAGATAAAATGATGGGTAAACTTAAATTTGCCCTCCTGTGGTTTAGCTCTTTTTCACTTTACTACCATGTGGTTCAAAAAGTTGCAATTAACTATCTAGTAGTTTTGGGTGGCAAAATGAAAATGAGCTAAACCACAAGGGGGCAAATTGAAATTTACCCTAAGATGAACTGTAAATAGGGTTTTTTTTCTTATTTGCTTTTCTTTCTATGGCAAATTTCTGCAAGTGATCGAAAAGCTTTACTTTTGTGAAACATTGAATTATGGAGATCCAGGTACTTCTAAATGCTTGGCCATGGCAATGAGTTAGATAGGATGAAGTTGAGCTTTTCAAAAGGAACACAAAAAAACAAATAAATAAATAAAATAATACAATGAAGTTGAGAAATTTCCAACTTTAGCAAGAAACTAGAAGTATGATAGTTTCTGTGACAGTGAATTTTTCCCGAGATTTTCTACACGGGCGATAGTCGTTGCACCACCTTATAGTCTTAGGAGCATGAGGGACCCCCATCACAATATTTCTTGCATTTGGAGATGATTTGTAGTTTTCTTTTGATGTTTGCTTTATGCGTCGCTGTTGGTCTTTTCTTTTATACCATTGTCTTTCTTATTAATATAAATGGGGCATACCACCATTTTCTCAGAAAAAAGAAAAAACAAGCAAGAAACTGGTATACACTCAACATATAGGTTTTGCTCGTGATGAGTGGATTGACATAATTGATAACTTATTGGTGGCAGTACTCATACTTGAAAACAAGAGTATATCATCCTTTTGTATATCCATGGTTGGTAATTGATAGATCATAAATATCAGTAGACAAAAAGTTGATTGACGAAAAAGTGCTTTCTACTATTTTTTTTTTTCTGCAATATCTAGAAAAGAACAAATAGAGAAATAATAGTAACTATTCATCAACTTGTCCAACACTGAAAAGTGATATTTGTTATGCCTTCGTCAAGATGATCTGTTTCATCACTTGCATTGAGGAGCTTTAGTTAATGCAGGAACGATGCCTTTCCGCTTGTATAGATGATACTTTAGGGGACTAAAACCTCTGCAAACTGAAATTTACCAATATATATGTTCGAATTATTCATTAATCATGTCTTTTGCATTTCTAATGCCATCTATGCCGTTAACATAACTTTGCAGGCCTTTTTGCTGATCTTCTTCTCTGAGTTGGGAGACAAAACATTCTTTATTGCAGTAAGGAGGGTTTCTCCCATCTATTGAGATTAATTGTTATAGTTTCAGCTAGATAAAGCTTTTCAACACAGTTCCTGAGAGAACAGCGAGTTTCTTTCATTGATCACATACATGATATTCTATTACTGTTTATCTTTCTCTTCCTTTGTACTATATTGTGAATCTTGAATAATGTGAATTAATGAAGCACTCATGACTGTTGCACTTCTATACTTTTTTGAATAGGCACTTTTAGCGGCTAGAAATTCGGGAGCTGTTGTTTTCGCTGGCACATTTGGAGCTCTTGCGTAAGCTCTTGATTGAATGGCAATCCTGATCAGTCTCTTTTAAGCTTTTCTCTTTTTGCTTTTTATGAATTTGTTTCCATCAAATTATATCTTTCGAATCATTAGACCAACTAAATAGAGAAAAGATACTCGTCATCTTCACTATCTGAATATTGAACACCATTTTCTAATTTTTATCAATAATAATGAAGCACCTAAAAAATATAATTATAAAAACATTGCACATCTATTGTTATCATCTCATTCTTATTGAGTAATGGAAGAGCATGCTATCCTGAGAGGTATATGAATAATAAGAGATGATTTTCCTAGAAATTACTTGATATATCAACTCTTAGAAATTCTCTCCTTTTGTCAGATGAGATGCTCTAACTTTTAAGAATGTGTGGAACTGAATTTATTTGATTTGCAGTGCAATGACAGTTGTATCTGTGGTTCTGGGCCGTGCATTTCACTTTGTCGATGGCATCATTCCATTTCGGTAATTGTGCCTACTGTTCTATATATTTATTGAGACAATTACACATAAGCCTTGGCAAAATTTTCTATATATATGTGAAATCTAAATATTGATATATGCCCTCCAAAATCCAATTTCTAATATGTATATGCTGATGTACATAAAAGTACCATTATCGGGAAAATCTTCTTTCTGATGTAAATTGACTTACTTCTAGGAATTGGATGACTTTAGCAAAATAAGTAGGTATATAGTTATGTAAAAAACCTGCACTTCCATTAGGTATATGTATGAAAATTAAGAATTTACCTAGTTACATACATCAATAGATGATTACAAAGATATATATATGTAAGAGCATCTTCTTATTTAATGCCTGTATCTTCTTTGTTTTTCAGCTAGAATCTAGATTTATCTCATTGGACTTAAATGGTTTCAGGTTTGGTGATACAGACTTCCCAATTGACGACTTTGCAGCTGTTTGCCTCCTGGTAACAACTATCACCCTGCAATATTGACGTGTTAGTTATTAACCAAATTACTAGAAGTATGTTTTAAACGATCTTGATTGATTTTTAGGTTTATTTTGGAGTCACTACATTACTTGATGCTGCTTCAGGTGATGATCAAAAGATTAAGGAAGAACAAGAGGAGGTACAAGTTGTTGTGCTAAATTATTGTCGTACAATCAGTTCCTTTACGTTAAAAAACACAACCATTTATTGTTCATCAAAATTCTATTTCTCTCTCTTAATATGAGCCTTTTTCAATTTCTCTCTCTTAATATGCCATTTAGTTTCCTGTTCTATTTCTTGGTATTTTCTGGTCTTAAAGAATGATCCTGCTTTCGAACCTTGTATTCTTAGATTATTTATTTTCAAATGCATTCGTGTATTCTTTATCATATTTGATAATCACAACCCATTTATCCTTTCTTTCCTGTAGTTTTCCATAATTATCTACATTTTCCATTCTTCCTCCGCTTTTAAAAATGCTCATGTTTGATTGCCCTTTAGTTTCTTAAAAATGCTCAGTCAAATCACGGAGTATGATCGCACTTAAGTTTCTTTTCGGCCATTAGTACTCTCTTTTCTTTTTATTATTTGCAGACATATATATATATATATACATATCTACGGTGACTTGACTTATGAGTATCTGACATAATAAGAACCCTCAAAGATACCGGCTTTCATTATCATACAACTTGGCAATTGCACAGAATAGATCATATAGTTTGTTAATAGTTAAAAATTTCTGAGATGGTAACGACATATAAGCTGATTCATGGACCATCTTCATTATTCCAATAAAAATTTAGTTTCTTCTGAAAATGGTTGTTGTGGATTTTTTTTATACAAAAGACGTGGCTAAATGGTCATTTGATCACCTGTAAGTGTAACTGATTACTTTACGAACACTGAACTTAAATCAACATTATACAAGAATGTTCCTCTTTTGGCGCGTCTTTTAATTTGAGCTAAATATGACTTACTCAGATTTAAAGTATTCTTGTCTTGCTTTTCTAAATTCGGTTAATTACAAAATGTCTTGCCGTTTTTTCAGCAAAATTCCTTATTTAAAAGTTTCTCCAATGCAAAATAATTCCAGGCCGAACTAGCAATTTCAGAGTTATCAGGAAATGGCGCAGGAATCATGGCTGCGGCCAGTACAGTAATCAGCACTTTTCTTTTGGTTTTTGTCGCTGAATGGGGTGATAAATCATTTTTCTCCACAATAGGTGGGTCTCTAATTAATCAAAAAGTATGATAGAATCAATTGTTAGGATTAAAGTTTTGGCACATTAAGACATAATTTTTCTTTTTTCTTTTCTCTTTGCAGCACTCGCTGCAGCTTCTTCTCCTCTTGGTGTCATCGGAGGAGCACTAGCTGGTCATGCTCTTGCAACTCTGGTAAAATTTGGAACATCAAAGTTATATTTTACATATCGTAAAGTAAAACTATGTAGGTAATTTCGCTGAAAAAAAAATGTTGTATTTAATAGGCTGCAAAATCTAATGTATTTACAAAATTTGCAGGTTGCGGTTCTCGGGGGCTCTTTGCTTGGGACATTTCTGTCTGAGAAGGTATGTATTACATTTTAATGTCTCTTTCTGTTAAAACAGGTCCTCCTGTGATTTTCACATACCCCACAATATGTACATCAAACATGCAGAATGTTTATTAGCATTGAGGCAAAATCAATCTCCATTTGTTGGACTTATTGTAGATTATTATAAACATGAGCTGCGAAACTTGCTAACCCAAGAAAAGACGCAAAGTGAGAGATATAAACAAGGAATATTTGGAATTTTGTTATGAGCGGAAGCTGAAATGATTGTCAATGTCTCGAAAGCGAAATCTCCAATTGGAGCTTTTGCTTCTGTTTTTATTAAACGATTAAATAAATTTGGAGCTTCCGCTTGCGTTGTTGGAGGAAGCTGTTGTGGAAATATTATGGAGTAGTTTTCTGGGGCTCTTCAAACAGCTCTACTTAAAAAGTACTTCTACAAAAGTTTCAGCCCGGCCGCCAAACAATCCCCAAGCTTTTTACATATTTTTTTATTCTTTTGCTGAAACCTCTACACCTAGCTTAATTTCTTCATGTCTTATCTACCTATTAACATTTACATGTTGTCCTGTGTGCCTGCAGGTTATTGCATATGTTGGAGGGTCTCTCTTTTTAGTCTTTGCTGCAGTAACTTTGATAGAGATTGTGACTTAACCGGAGTTTCAATCACTGCTAACAGAGATGGTAAGCATAAAATACCAAGCCAAACAGTATCAGGTTAGCAGAGTAGATTCATTAAACTTGATCAAATTCGCTACATGAATAATTATCAAATTTTCTCATATCAATCATAGACGTTTGGTTCGGTAATTTCTTTGGGCCTTAAAGAGGAATCTGAATGAGTATCGCGCACTCTGACCACTTGGTTGTGAGGAATCCGATTTTGAATCTCATTCTAAAGTGGAATGAGAATCGTACAATTCTTGATTTTGCGTCCAGCTTGGATGAGTGGAACCTTATCCTCAGGTAAAATGAGCAACCACTCATTCCAATTCGCACATCGGTTGCAAATTGAATGAGTTAACATTATCGGCCAATTCTCATTCTAATTCTATCCCGCTCTGTAATTTCAACTACGAACCAACTATGTAGACTTAATCAGATTCAATGAAAGTAATTTTTACAAATGCTATATGTGTTGGTAGATTAAAAAGAAAAAATTATATATATTATTTTTTTTGCATAAAAAATCATATATTATTATTATTTATCATTTCTAGGTTCATTGTACCTGCCCAGAAACTGGTGGGGTATGATGGCCACAGAGTCAACTTTAAAAATCTAGTACCTTTCAGAGATCCACCAAAATCCAAGGGGGGCTCCACGTCAGCATCCGACCATCCCGGGCCCACGTGGGAGGCACGTGCTAGAGACTACGTACTGTTTATGGTGAATGCTCCATGTCCACTTCCACAGCCCCACAAAGCCCAACATCTACTTATAATCTCCCTTTTTTTTATATTTTTTTTGGACCTTTTTCTCTTTTCTTCACTATTAAGGATAGTGGTGTTTGTTATTTTTTTAGTACAATTCATTATTTTCGCACGAGACTAAGACCTCCACCATAAACCATGAACTTTTTATTTTTCTTTTTGGAGATAAACTTTAAACTTTTTTCTTACTGTTCAAAAAATTAAACTTAATTATTGTATAAATTTATTTTATTTTATTAAAAAATTTGCGGACGAATAGGATAGAAAAGTAAAATTTGTTGAAAATCATATGATGATATTCTGTTTAGAATTATATGATAACAAAGTAAAAATACCTTAAATTACAAAACAGCTAAGTATAAATTTTGAATTATATGATGATAAAATAAAAATATGTTAAGCTTCTATAAGAAAAAAATTTGGGTTTCAACATATTCCACATGTGGCGTTGCAAAACGGGAAAAGGACATTGGGATTAAAAGGGAGAATATTCCTTTTTTTTCTCTTTCCAGCTTAAGGAGATTATATATATATATTATATACATGGATAGGTGGTGGCACGCCACCTTGCTATGTGGGGAAAGTGATTTTGGTCCCATTTTTGGTTTAAATTACTCATATAATTTAGTTGAAATATGAAAGGTAAATTGTGCTACTATTCCTGAACTTCTAGTTAAGTTTCAAATTTGTCCTCAAATGTTTAAGTTAGATATCTGTGTTTTCGAATACTTTAGAAATGTTTTACTTAGTCCTTATTTTAGAAAAAAAAAACATTATTACTTGCGTATGTTTTATTCGTATGCTCCTTTTTCTTGTAAATAGAAAAAAAAAAAAAAGACTGCAACATAGTGGACATTGTGTGAGACCCAGGTAGTCCTATATATAAGATATAATAAGGCTAAACTCTTAATCCGGCTTAAACATTTTCGGTGGTGAATAGGCCGAAGAGGTTGAGAGAGTTAAGCATGCTAGAACGGGAGTAGTCCTAGGATGGGTGACTCCCTGAAAAGTTGGGGCGTCACAGTTGGTATTAGAGCCAATTACCAGCCGGAAGTGTGCGATGAGTCTCGGCTGAGCCATGGTCGGAATGACAAGGCTAGCGAGACGAGTCTCACATCGCCTGATACTTGTGAGTCTGAGCCTGACGAGAACGTCAGGACTTAAAGGGGGGGAGATTGTGAGACCCAGATAGTCCTATATATAAGACATAATAGGGCTAAACTCTTAACCCGACTTAAATATTTTCGGTGGTGGATAGGCTGAAGAGGTTGAGAGAGTTAAGCGTGTTAAGACGGGAGTAGTTTTAGGATGGATGACCCCCTGAAAAGTTGGGGCGTCACACGTTGGGGTTGAAACATTGTATGAGATAAAGACAGCAAGATGTGCGGCATTCAGATTTTTTGCTTGTAGGCGATATTTCTTTTTTCTTAGTACACTGACTAGAGTGAAACACTATTAACAATTTAATTTCGAATTGAAAAGTTTAAAATCCAAATATAACATAACGCAAATATTGTGCAGTTTACCCAAATATGAAATATCCACTCTAAGAACTAATTGGTTTATATGTGGTTAACTATATATTTTTTTTTTTGTGCATGGAAAAGTTACATTATTCTCATATTTTTGATATATATTTTTTAAACTATTATACTCCCCTCTAAAGCAAATGACTCTTTTTAGCTGGAATTTTTTTTCTCCCTTATCATTAATTAGATGGAAAATCTACTTTAGCATCTTTTAGGCAAAGAAAACACTTTTTGTTTTTCACATGTTGGTAGATCTAAAAATTTTAAAAAAAAGATTTAAAAAAAAAGACATGTTGTAGGATCCTGTACTGCTAAAGAGGTTCACCCCGTACTAAAACGCATCATCAATCACAGTTTATTATTTTAAAAAGGTTATAAGAGATTCGCTTGCACTTTATACGGTTCCCCTTTTTTTCTGTATTTAAAATTACGTTATTTATTATTTTATATTTTATTATTATTTTAAACAAATTTAAATTTTAATATAGTCGATAAATTAGATTGTAAAATTTCATAAAAAATGAATTCATTAATTGTTCTATATCTCAATATTAATCTAATTAACAGCTCAAAAATACAAGATCGTTTTTATAGGAGGAAATGTGTTTCATTAAGGGTTGTTTTATTTTTCAAAAAAGTGTGAAAAAAGGTTTTCGAGCTATGGAAGTACTTTATGAAAAATTCTTTTTTGCTTTCCGTCCGTTTGATTTCAATAAAAACTAATTTTTTTTAATTTTATTTTCAAATTTCATGAAAAATAAGTATTTTCATTATTAAAAAAATCATGAAAACAACAACACTAGTTTTTTATGAAATTTAATACAAAAATTGAAAAAAGCTATTTTTTGGAATCAAACGAACGAAAAAAAGTAAAAAAGAGTCATGAAAATGTTTTTTTCATAAAAAAAAACTTTATATACTTTTTCGAGGAACCAAATAGCTTTAGGGTTTTTTTTTCAATTTTTTGCATATAAATTTCAACAAATTGATACTAATGAATCTGTGAAAATCTTAATTAATATTATGATAACAAATTTTTATGGTACCATTTTACTGTGTACTTAACCAAGTAAAGGTTTCTATATTTTGAGTGCCATACATCAACAATATGTAAGAATAATAATATTATAAAAGACAATATATTGACACTGGCTTTGCAGGAAGAATATATATATATATATAATTTTATTTTTTGCATTCTCAATACAGCACGAATGGAAATAATTAGAAAAAATGCCAAGTTTCACGTGCAAATACCACAGCATACACATAAATAAAAAAATATATTTGCATAATATTTTTAAAAGAATAAGATATTCGCACAAGCGCACATATTTGCAGGGGGATTGCTGTTGCAAATAATAAAAATATGACTTTAGTTTGAGTGCTTTTGATTTTGGAAAGCACGACGATCCGTATATTTTTATGTTTATTTAAATAATGAAATATCTGAATCAAAGATCGAAACTAGTGGATATAATCTACATTATTCAAATTAATTCAAAATTATTTTTATAATTTTTTTAACATTATTTATCAAAGTGATCGAATAGGCTCAATACGAAAATAATGCAAAATTTGAAATTTTGGTCATATATTAAAAAATTATCAAAAATTTATCTAATTTGAATTATTTTATACGGTTAAACTTTCAATTCTATCACACGGGCCATTGAATTTATTAATTTTAAAAAATTTCTACCACCAAATTAATAACATCAAAAATTATTCCGCATCATGTTTTAGTGAATTGTTTATAATCCTTTCATTCTAAGTGTTTAATAAAAAAAAAAAAAGATGGAAAGTTCTTCGATGGCATGCCAAATTACATAGAATAGCATTTTAAAAATATAAAATAATAATAGTCTCAAATGAAATATTAAATTCTAGTTAAAATAATTTTTAGATAGTGTATAAAAAGGTACAAAACTTATCTGAAGTATTGATCATTTTGAATCGACTTTCAATCTTGTAAAAATTAATTTTATTACAAAATCTTTTAATTTGTTTGATTTGAGTCAGTCAACAGAACTTTTACTTTAAAATCGCACTACAGTTGTAAAAAATTGTATGAAGTATACTAATTAAATATGTAAAGAAAAACGATGCATTTAAATTTTAAAGTCAAAACGTCGTTTATTGACTCAAATCAAACAAACTAAAAGGTTGGATAGTAAAATTAAATTTTTTTTTAAAAGATTGAATAGTCGAATTAAAATGGTTCATAGTTCAAATAAGTTAGGTGCATTTTTATCTAGGGTTAATTTTATACAGATTCCTACAAAAGTATTAAAGAACAAATATATTCCTACAAAATTTAAGTTATCAGATTTATCCATTTAAAAATTCTCTAGTTTGCAAATATTTTCCTCCAAAAATTCTAGTTTGTTCATATATGTTCATGCCGTTTGATTCACCATTAGTTTTTTAACGGTGAGTGCATAAAATAACTATTTTGTTCTTATATATTTGTCCTTGTAAAAAATTATTTTTCTTTCTCTCTCTCCTTGCCATCACTGCGGCACGTGCGGCGTATCTCGAGACTTAATATTAAAATACAAATTATGTATATAAAGAATAAAAAAAATCATTTTATTTTTAGCTAACTGTGATTAGCTTTCTTAACTTATGTTTATCTAAATTTTGATAACAGAAGTATATATTTTGCAGGGGAAAAGATTTTTTCTGGGGATACTATTTGATACCTTTACATGAAGCGGTATGCAATTACACTTTTTTATCTATTATATTTTAAATAAATAAAAAAAAGTTTTTTTTTTTTTTAATGAAGATCAGATGCGGTGGGCCCCGGGCGACGTGTCCAAACTCCCCGCATTCACTTACGGCACCGAAAAGGAGACCGCGAAAGTGACGTCGAAGCCGCTGCGAACACCCGCGGTGATTCCCCGCCAAATCCCCTTCTCTCTCGGTCGTTTCGCGTTTCCCGCCTGCGGGCCCCGCCACCGCGTTTCCCCGTTCTATTCCGTTTCCCCGTTCCCTCCGCGTTTCTTCCTCGTTCCCCGGCCTTGTGTGTGGGAATTATGACGCAGCGGATGACGTGGCATCGCGTCCCCCTCACGACCGCATCGCCACGCCGCGGGCCCCACCCCCTTACCGTGCGCCGCCCGCTCTAACGTGCGCGGATATGCTCCCACCTACACGCATGACGCACCCTTAGGGATGCCAACGGATCGGATTCGGGACGGATTTTCAAAAATCCGAATCCGAACCCGAACCAAAAGTAATTATTTCTCTTTTCAATATTTCAAAATATATTACATTAAATTAAAATTTTGAAATACAAATTCAAATATAACATATATATTATATATAATGAAAAATAAATTTGGATTCGGATAGGATCGGGTACGGTCAAAATTCACATCCGAATTCATATCTGTAAGGTTTTTGTCTTTCATATTCATATCTAAAATCATATCCGTTTAGCATATGATAAATCTGTTCCGTTTGAATTCAGATTCGAATAAAATTTCGGGTATCCGTATCCATTAACATCTCTACGCACCCTTCGAGGCTCGACATTTTTGTTTTGTTTTTGAAAAAATTTCCTACGTACCTTTCTAAACCCATCTAATCTCATAAATACTCATCTAAATATTAAAATATCATCAATATTCTCTAAATTTGAATTTTTTTAAAAAATAATCTTATCATCAAGTTTCCAGCCAAATTAAAGTTAAAATTAGTATTTAAATTTCAACTTTACCCCTCTTATATTTCAAAATTAACTAAACTCTATCTAGACTGAAAATTTAATAAAATTCAATTGATTTTAGTTAAAACAATTATTCATTTCAATTAAAAATAAATATTTCTATTTGGAATAAATTATAGTTAAATTAATTAATTTAACTATAATTTATTCCAAATAGAAATATTTATTTTTAATTGAAATGAATAAATTTTTTTAACTAAAATCAATTGAATTTTACTTAGTTAATTTTGAAATATAGAGGGTATTTATGAAATAAAATAATTGACCATTGAATACTTAAAATGGGTAAAGTTGGAATTTAGAAACTAATTAACTTTAATTTGGATAGAAACTTGATGGTAGGGTTATTTTTGAAAGTTTTTCAAATTTGAAGGGTATACATGATATTTTAATTTTTAGATGGGTATTTATAAAATTAGATGATTTTAGAAGGGTATAGAGGAAATATTTTCAATTTTTTTGATTAATTGCATACAGTTTTCTGTAAACATATCGAATAGTAAATACATTTCTACAAAATTTAACTTTTTATATTTATTCTTGTAAACGCCCTAATGTTTTCAAATATACCTCCGCTGTTAGGATTCATTAGAAAAAATATAATTACCATAGATAAAATAATTAACCCCGGTGAGTGACTGAGGTAAATTGATCTTTCTATCCCTCTTATATTATTTGTGATGGTAGAAAAAAAAAAGATTATCGTTGAAAAATTTTAGAAGGATATTTCAAAAAGATTCTAACATTTGGAACTTTTAGAGGGATATATTTGTCATGATAAAAATATCATTTTACTTATCGTCGTTAAAAAATAAACAGTACTTTAATGGTAACAAATCAGAGAAACAAATATGAATATCACTGAATTTTTATAGAAATAAATATAAAAAGTTGAATTTTATAAGAATATATTTGTCATTCGATATATTTATAGGAAACGGTATGAAATTAGCTCTTTTTTCATTATTGGGAATTTCTTTTGCATATACCCTTGTAAAATGGTGAAATTATACTGTCTCAACCGTCACTGAGCTGGTATTTACACGCAAGTCCTTGGAAGTGTATTTATTTATACAAACACCCCGCAAGAGGTAGATATTTGTATGGTTTCCACAGGCACATACCAACTTTACAACAATATTTACATAATTATATATATAAAATTTTCACAGTTTTTTACAAAAAAATTTATCTTGAAAATTTTTCACAGTTTTTTACAAAAACCCAGCAGCCCCTAACCCTTTACACTATTTTACATTTTGATTCCTAACTTTTTTTTTCTATTTAATTTTTGACCTCCCACGTTTATTTTATAGACAATTTCAAACGCATCCTTCTAAAACTTTAAAATATTATACATATCTCTTCAAAATTTCTAAACATACAAATTTATCATGAATACCCTTCTAAACATGTAAAATTACTACTCCTCCTAATTCCTAAACCCTTCTATTACAATTATCCTTAAATCCTAAACACTCTTATATACACAATCTATAAAATTACCTATAAAATCATAATTTTTTAGAAGGACATGAAAGAAATTAACATTTTATTATATAGAAAATTCAACTTGTATGTATTTATAAAAGATGTAAATTTTATGCCTTTTGTTTTAAAATTTACATAAATTAAAATAAATTATTGTAAAAAAAAATAATGTGAGAAGCTGGTGTATATATTTTTATTATTATATAAAAGGTCATGTGGAGGTTTTCCGTTTTCCAATTTCTCTCGTTTCCGTGCGCCTCCTCTCTCTCTCTCTCTCTCTCTCTCTCTCTCCAGTGTGTCCCCTCTCTCGCGCTCTTGTCGCCTCTTCCGCGCGATAAACCCTAGCCTCCATCGCCCGCTCGAGATCTCACCCCTTCCTCGGAATCGTCGATTCGAGGTTCTCTCTCTCTTTCTCCGTTGCTATAATTGGTTCTCTTTATTTGGCGTGATTTGGTTGCTACGGATCTATTCGAATCGAGTTCTTAGAGGTCGGAACTTGTAATCGATTATATCTTCGGGAAATTTTGGGGGATTTGGGGAGATTTTTAGGTTTGAGTATCGAATCTGAGTTCCCTGGTGGAAAAAAGTGCCTTTTTTTTTTTAAGGTCTGAGTTGAATTTTGATCTTATCGGAATCTGAGTTCCCTGGTGAAAAAAATTTCTTTTCTTTTTTTTTTGGTTTGAGTTGCACATAATCTGTTCATAGTATCGGAATCTGATTTCCCTGGTGACGAAAGTGCCTTTTTTTTTTTTTTTCCTTTTTGTTTGAGTTGAACATAATCTGTTCATAGTATCAAATCTGAGTTTTCCTTTTTTTTGTTAGAGTTGAAGATAATCTGTTCACAGTATGGAATCTGAGTTCCTGGTGAAAAAAGTGCTTTTTTTTTTTTCGGGTTTTGGTATTTGAGTTTCCTGGTGAAGGTGGTGCCTTTTTTGGTTTTGGGCTATAGCTTATATGGGTGATTAAGAAAGAAGAAAAAGAAGAAAAAACGGGAAAAAAAGAAATAAAACTATGATTTGGCTTTTGTTCTGCTTGATGATCTGATTGATTTGGAGTTGATATTATGTTAAAGGATCACATAGTCTTAAGTTGCTAACTTTGCTTTTTTATTTTTATTTTTATTTGTTTCAGTTCTCTCCATCATTATCCTGGGCTTTTGATCGTTAAAAACTGCGTTTTGAGGTTTGTTGCAACACAACACATCTCTTGTACAAATTTTCTACTCTCTATGGTGCTGTAGTCTTCGTGCTAAATATTTCTTTAGAAGCTTGTTAATTTAATTTGATGCTATTGCTACCTTATGAATTTCTGGTGAAGTCCCCAGGAAGTTGCACCCTCTCAGTAGGTAGGTAGGGAGGAGTTTCATGCTGTTGAAAATTTTAGGTGCCTTAGATAAATATATAGTTACTTCTGTGTCTTCGCACACACCTGTAGAAGATATGGTCCCTGTTGTGATCCACGACGTGTAAAATATTGTAGATTCATAATAGTTCTCAACTCGAAAAGTTTAGAAAATTTAGGGGGACATAGGTAAATAGAATCATTGGTAAATCATGAGCAAAAAGAGAGAGGTATGTGAAAATATAAAACATTAATAAGCGAGATATTGCATAGGGAATATATAAGCACTTTTTGAAAGTGGCTATACAAATTTTAAGGGAACTCCCAACTTCATAATACAACTTCACATACAAATCATTATTATTATTATTATTATTATTATTATTTTACTAACTGCTGTAGATTCTTAGGTAGCTTACATGGTTTTGTTATTGTGAATTTGCATATGACACATGTTGATTAGACTATTTTGCGATAAGATATTGGAAAGTACTGACCGATCTTCGCAATAGTGGGGGATTTAGTTCATCTGTTATGTATTCTGTTTTTATTTTCATTATATTTTTGTAATTTCCTTGCTTTCTTATGTAGCTTGTTTCGTTTCCCGGTGTTTGCAGGGGTGTGAGATGTTTATTCTATCTTATGAACCAGTTGGACCATCTGTTTTAGCCTGATTTCTGCCACTACCATTTAGCTTATTCTATCTCACTTCAGTTTCCCGCAACATGGACCGCCGTGATACCTCGGGCTTTGTTAGTGGTGGATGCAAGGACTTCTACAAAGTGCACTATTCTTAATTGTCTGTAAATTTAGATCTAGATTTTCTGTCTGTATTAGTCTTAAGTTAGGTTAATTTTTTTCTGGAGAAATCTTTTGGCAGTAGTAGTCATGGACAACAGGTTTGGACACCCAGGATTCGCTAATGTTTCTCCATATTCTTTTGGGGGTTGGAGCACAATCACAACAGGAGCTGGAAATCACACAGATACCATCTTAAGGCTTGATTCTACAGTTTCAAAAGGGATAAAGAGGAAGTGGGTTGATTCTAATGCGATTGAGCATCTGGGAAGCACTTCACTCTCGCTAGGTTTGGGCCACCCGTCGAGTTCATCTGATAGCAGCAAACAAAGCTTGGCAACTGCTTGCACTGTGTCTTCCTCTAAGGAAAGTGATGTCGAGTCCTCGATGGATCTGGACTTGAATTTTCAGCTTAGTCTTGGCAACGAGAGTACCCCGAGCCTGAAGATACCGGCTTCTGCTGCTCCGAAGTCAATGCCAAGTGATCATAAATTTGACCTTCAGTTGAGTCTCTCGGTGGGGCCTTCTGAATCTGTCGTCACAAATGCTAATACCATTCCAGCCTCGCCTCATCAGGATGTATTCCATAATTTGGTAAATGTTGTTTCAGTACCGACAGTTGATGAAGGATCAACATCTTCTCGGTGGAAAACTGGGAATAATCTTTCACCATATATACATATCTCTGAGGAGAATGCAGCATTCCTATCTAAACAAGTTATTCCCGGAAAGCCTATTCAGTCTTATGTTACGCAACTCCCACCAACTTCAGTACAAAACTTGAAAAGTCCGACCGCCTCAACTTCTGAAGTTGTTCTACTGCCACAGCGCAGCAGCAGTGCGAAGAATTGCCAGTTTCTGGGTTGCGGGAAAGGTGCTAGAGGTGCTTCCGGGTTCTGCATAGCCCACGGCGGGGGTCGGAGGTGCCAGAAAGCAGGCTGTCAGAGGGGGGCCGAGGGCCGGACCATCTTTTGCAAAGCCCACGGAGGGGGCCGGAGGTGCCAATCCCTTGGATGCACTAAAAGTGCTGAGGGCCGGACTGACTTCTGCATAGCTCACGGCGGCGGGCGGCGCTGCAGCCAGGAGGAGTGCGCTCGTGCAGCCAGAGGGAGGTCCGGCCGCTGCATCAAGCATGGTGGCGGCAAGAGGTGCCAGATGGAGAACTGTACACGGAGTGCGGAAGGCCGATCTGGCCTATGCATCTCCCATGGAGGTGGCCGAAGGTGCCAGTTCCCTGAGTGCCAGAAGGGAGCTCAGGGAAGCACAATGTTCTGCAAGGCGCATGGAGGGGGCAAGAGATGTACTTTTCCAGCATGCAACAAGGGAGCTGAGGGGAGCACGCCCTACTGCAAAGGACACGGTGGGGGAAAGCGTTGTTCGTTTCCGGGAGGTTGCCATAAGAGCGTGCATGGCGGGACCCAGTTCTGCGTCGCCCATGGTGGGGGCAAAAGGTGTGCGTTCCCTGACTGCACGAAGAGTGCGAGGGGGCGGACAGACTACTGCGTCCGTCACGGAGGGGGCAAGCGGTGCAAATTCGATGGATGTGCGAAGAGCGCGCAGGGGAGCACTGATTACTGCAAGGCGCATGGGGGAGGCAAGCGGTGCGCGTGGGGTCAAGCTGGTTCAGGTTTTGGCACGGGGAATACTCCTTGTGACCGCTTCGCTAGGGGAAAGATTGGCCTTTGTGCGATTCATACTGCATTGGTGGAAGACCACCGTGTTCATGGAGTTAATACTGTTGGAGCTGTTAATGCGGAACCTGAAGGCAGGGTGCATGGCGGAAGTGTATTTGCAATGTTGTCTAGCAGTTCTACTTCTGGAAGCAGCAACGGTGGCCAAGGTGAGAATGGTGTTATTCCGAATGGTTTGCTTCACAATTGGCTGTAGAACTTAAAACTGCTATCCTGATCTCTCCATCCAACTCAGTCTGATTTGCTTCTCTGTATCGCCTAGTTTGGAAAAGATTTCGCTAAATGAAACCGCTTTGATGCTTTGGAGCCCCCCAAAATTTTTATGTGTTTTGAAACTTTGCTCCAATGCTACCATATATTGGAATCAGAGGAGTGAAGCTCAAAACCCCTTGCAGAATTTTCGGGGACTTTAAAACATTAAAGTGGTTATGTTTAAGAAACACATTCCCGAACTCGGCCTAAGTCTGGGCTACTACTGTTGATCTTTTTTTTGTTTGTAAGGTATCTCTGCTGTCTTAAAATGTGGTAATCAAGTTTCTGATTCGTCGTCTGTACTGCTTGCGACTTGCTTGTGATTCGTCCAGGTCCCCTTGTGTGAAATAAATAAGGGGGCGAAAGAAACTGTTGTCTATGTTAAGCTTGTTAGTTGTATACCAAATGGAAGGTTTAGATCTCTGTTCTAGGATTGATAGGTTTTCCTCGATTGCGAACAACTTGTATATATTTGGTTCTGTGAATACAGGTTAGCTTTGTTGGAACCTTCTTGTGAATGCTTATGGAACGGAAAAGTGATACTGGTTCTTGTTGCATTTTTTCAGTTACATTTTATGTTATTATGTTTGGAATTAGCTCAAAATATTAGTATCCACCAACTGTGAGCATATTTTGTGACCAAAATATTTTGCGAAATATTGGCTTAGAGCCTTCATGAGTATGAGATAATCCTGTCTTAAGAGTTTGAATTCTGGGTAAATGGCACCATTGTGGCTTTTGAGTCTCAGAATCTCACTTTTGCTGTGTCATCTTGAGAACCTGATCCATGTAGCAATTGAATTTAGAGATCTTGTTGTTGCAGTATTTCGGAAAAAAATGATGCGGTCGCTAAATCATTTGTTATGCTATCTTTGTTTGAAAAATAGAGTAGAGTTTGATAAAGTGATCCAATTGAAATAGAACTTCAAATCTAATGACTTAGTTACAAAAAGTTTAAGTTTAGAAGTTCAGTGAAGTTCAGCAACTAGCAGTGTCCTTTATTTACTTGCAAAGATTTATGTAGTCTCTTTGATTTATTTATTCGGAAAAATTAAACTAAAATAATCTCTCTCTAAAGTGACCCAAGTTGTCTCTAAGGATCTCATCTTTCCTCATTTTCTAAGTGATGGTCACTGTCCCAATGTAATCCTTGGACTTCAATATAGTTTAATTAAGATGAAATTATATAGTTGGTTCTAGGCGACCTCTTCTTGCCTAAGAAAGCAAATTAAGAAGATAACAATGCGACTGCTTATCGGAACAAGTTAAGCTGCCGCAGAAGAAGTGCAGATGGCGTCAGAAGCAGCGAAGATGGCGTCAGAAGCAGCGAAGATGGCAGTAGAAGATTAGCTTATGGAAACAAGTTAGGCTGCGTCCATTGGTGTTCGTCAGAGTGAGAAGGAGAGAAGATGGTGACTTATTTTTCGCGAAAACCAGTTGAAGATGAGCTTATTGGAACAAGATGAGAGAATTGGTGACATGAAAGCAACCTGCAATGTTTGTTTAAACTGGTGGTGGATGTGAAATTTCTTGCTGCTTGTTTGAAGGGGACTTACTTGGTCAGGAACTATTCAAAATTTCTTTCCTGATGTAACAAGCTAAAATATATATTGTGTTTATTCTAATTTCAATGTCATTTTCACTCTTTTATTCTTTTATTTATTTTCATTAACATGTGTTTAGACTTCATTATTTTTGTATTGGCATCTCCTTGAATTTCTTCTGCTTCTATTTGAATTATTTTCGCCAACGAATTAAAAATCTTGTTAAAATTTGCGGCAATTTAATAAAATTCAACCATTCTGCGTATCTTTTTAACCGACAAAAACTACATGTTCTGCTAACAATCTTTTTAACCAACAAAAACTACGTATTCCACTAACAATTAAAACATGTAGCGAAAGAAATTGTTAATTGTGATGGAATCCATTATCCATATGATACTCAAATTAAAATGAGTAAAAGTTTAACGGGTGTCAATAAAAAAATAAAAGTTTCTAAAGGGTCTAGTTCAAAACGACTAATAATTGAAGGGGGTCCTCATCCATTTATACCTTCGGGTTTGGGCCTCTATTGTGTTAGTGGGCCAAGCATAGCAAGTGGGCTCGGGCCATACAATGGCCGAAAATTCTCAAGCTCTTAAATCACATAAATCGAGCTTATTCCTACAAGCTCAACCATTAAATTTTTTAAATAGATTCAAATTTTTTTCTTAATTTCATTGGTATCCCCCTCAAATTTTAACTCGTTTAATTTGTATTATTTTACTAAATTAATTACATATTTTCTTAAATTAAGTACTAATTTTGTTAAACTTACTTGCTTCATACTTTTTTCAGCAGATGGACTCTGAATTTCATTGATTGTTAACGGCTATAACGAAGTGAATAAGTTTGATAAAATTTAAATTTAATATGACAAGCAATTAAAATTATTAATAAAAATTCCAAAAGTTTGTCAATTGAAAGAAAGAAAAAAGTTAGGGGATCGACCTCAAAATAACCTATAGTTGAGGGGGTCTCCAGACATTTCACCTATTCTTCATCCCTGAACCAAAACGAACCGGTCGTTGAACCTGTCCGGTTCACGAATACCCGTCGACTCGTACGGAGTCGTACCACGGCAACGGCAAAAGTTGCCCCCACCCACCCCCGCAAACGAAAAAAAAAAGAAAACCCAAACTCGTCGTTCCCAAGAAGCTCATAAGCTCCAAAACCCTAAAAAAGGTGAGCTTTTCCCCTCCTATCCCCCTCTCCTCTCCGCCTCGTCCTCTTCTCCTCCAAATAAGCTTCGAAACCCTCCTCGCAGGTGCAAGGACGAGGTCCTAAACCCTAAGATCAAAGATCGCAAGAGAAAGTAACTCCAGTGACAATGTGCGAGTGTTCTCTTTGATCTCTTCCTCTATTTACCCCTTTTTATTTTCACGTTACAAATGGTTTTTTTTTTTCTTTTGCTTGTTTTTGATTATTTTTTTTTTGTCCCCTTTACAGGTTGGAATAGAGAGCTTTGATCGCCTTATAGGGTTTTTGTGGATATTTTTCAACTTCATCAGAATCTCCATCATAATTAGGTGTGTTTGATCAACAGGTTCGTGCCTTTTTTGGTTTTGGCATTGTTTAGTTGGAAATAATGTGAGAAACTTCAATATTTATTGTAGTTGTTATTGGATAGTTTGTGGTATTAGATCATTGATGTAGGTAAATGTGAAAGGAGAATGCACTTAGGGCGTTTAATTTCATATATGCTGTGAATGCTGATCATTTAACATGTATGATGGAAAACAAACCACTCGAATGATCACTTGTTATCAGTGCTGAGTTCCCTGAATCCATTTATACTTTCCTTCAAATGTTAAATTTCGAAAGAGAGAAAAAGATGCAGCTTTTAGAGAGGGAGCAGCACAGAAAACAGCTTTAGTGGGAGGGTTAGTTTTGAGTCATTAAAGATATTGAGTGGGTCATTTGATGCACCGCAAGAAAACAAAAGGAGGTAAACTATGGACGAAAACCTTTATTGCTCCAAATGAAAATATGGGTCAACACATATCAAGGGATGAAAATATGAGAAAAACCCTTCAGCTTGTCATTCTTCGATCCTTTTTAGGCATCTTAACCCTTAATTCTATTCTAGCTTGTATATTCTTGCTTGAATTTGGCCATCTTTGCGAGCTTATCGACAGCCTCAACCAAATGATCAAGCCGAGCCACAAATTCGATGAGTAGCGAGGTGAAAGTGGCGAGTGACAACGCGGCGGTGCTTTCAAGTGCGTGCATCCTGGGGACTAGGTCAGAAACACTCCCTTCTTCTTCGAAGTCATCCACTTCCCTCGACGGCCATGAGTGTTGCCTTCTTTGTTGCTTCTTCATGCTTTCGTGATAAGACTCAACTTGCATAGTCTCAGTTTTTCCACTTTCTGGCTCGTCTAAGTTATCGGTCAAGTCCTTGAGGTTAAAAGAGATTGTTTTGGAGGGTTTACTCTGTAATTTGTTTGAAGTATCGTATTGGTCATGACTCGAGGTGAGAAGGTAGGAATGCATGTCGATAGAGTGTTGGAGACGCTCAGTTGAGCTATGGACGTGCTTCAGTAGACTAGTTTGAAGGCTCCATTTCATATTATTTATGTCTTTGCTCAAGCTGCGCAAAAGCTCTGCTGCTTGGTTCGTGGCATCTAGGATCTCCGACTGGAATGCACACCTTAGGTTGTATGGTGCCTGCAAAAGCGTAGAAATAGTCTTAGATCCGGATTGTGATTTGAGAAGAGGTTAATAAGTTTGCTTGACTATTTTCTTCTTAGTGGGTTCCAAAAATACTTAGCCATGCAATTATCAATTCTCTATTGCTTAGAGCAAGAGCAACTTGGTAGAGAATAGACTGCAATTCTCAAAATATGTTTTTATTTATTAGACAAGAGCATGTGCTAGACAAGATTGCATTTATTAAAAGTGTCAATCTGTAGCATGGCTATTGATTATGTTTTCCCTTGAGAAATACATATATCCGGACTCATATAGAGAATTGGAGAATTTCGAGAAATTTCATGAATCCACGTTGTCACCCTTGTAGAAAACCCCTTTAAAAAAACAAATTTTTAATCAGTCCAACTTTAAATCTATAAGATGAGAATATCTTAGTATTCTCTTTTAGTTAAATTTAATCTACAAGATAGAAATATCTCAATATTTTATTTAAATTAAATTAAAAGATTTAATTTTTTTAATTAAATCCAACTTTAAATCTATAAGATAAAAATATATGTTTTAAATAAGACAACAATTTATTTGGATTAAAGCTATTTATCTCTATTTAGACTAGATTTCGGCTATTATGAATATATATATATATATATATATATATATATATATATATATATATATATATATAAATTTCGGACTACATTTCGGTCATAATTATATAAGTTCCGTAAAACTATTTTACATAGAAAAGAAGGAACAACTTTCTTTAGTGATCAACGTCTGTTTCCTATTCTTTTACAATTCTCCTCCAAATAATTATCAACACTCCTCTTTACGTTGTATATTTTATTTGTTTCTCTTTGATTAATTTTTTTCTCCAATCATCTTTCTTCTACTCTATTCTCTGCAAAGTATTTATTTTCTCTTTTTTTACATTATTAAATCATTATTGATTGGTAATGAATAATTAATTTCTTAGTTTTATGACTGCATATTATATAACATAATTAATTTATTATAAATATGCCCGTGCATCGCACGGGTACAAATTTAGTTTATGAAACTTAGATCTATAGATTTGGATATTTTGGCTCCTTTGTACAATATAGTGATATACAGTTAGAAATGATCTAAGATTAATTCAAATGAGTTTCAGAGGAGGTATTGGTTAGATTGGTTCAGCTTTGGGAGCTTTAGAAATTAGAAGATATGTTGGATCTTTGTTTGATCTGCCTCAATCGAACCGGCATTGAATGAAGCTTACATAAACTGACAAATTTTCGCTTTGGGTCATGATCAGACCCAATTGAAGGCATCTGATTCTATTCTTAACTACAGACGCATCCCAAAAGGCGTGGGTACAACCAAGAACTTCATCCATCTTGCTGCCCAGATCAACAGATCATGCCTGCGAACAGGGCCACCTCCGAAATTCTCATTGCATATTTTCTAAGATATTTGTGTTAAGAATTCATTCTTTGTTGTAAATTCGACGGACAAAAAGGAGGAGAAAGTGAAAAAAGTAGGAAAGAAAGCTACTGGAACTGAATCAATGATAGAGTAATTTTTGTGTGAGAGAGGAGATGGAGTACTAAAACACCACCTGAATCTCTGAATGAAGGCAACCGTGCAGAGCCATGACCTCATAAGCACAGTGGCGAAGCACGGCCCCGACCTTGACATACTCTGCCCAAGGGTAGAAGAAGTGCCTGAATCTCCCATGCGGTGGCTCCCATTTTGCTGAATTGGCCTACAATTATTACTGTTTTAGAATAATCAAACCTAGATAGCAAGAGTATTTAGACTAGATAGCAAGAGTATTTAGATGAGCTGATCATTAAATCTAAAAATGCAAAGAACCATAGCAGAACATTTTTAGAAAATTTTTGACAGTTCATTAAAGTGCAGCTGTATGCGTTTTCTATTAAAGAGATTGGTACCAGTGAGTCAAGCTTTGCAGCTGAATTTAAAGTCGCTCGGCACTTTCTAAAAGCCGGCTCATCAGGAAAGTCGTCCATCACTGTCTTTGAGAACTCAGGATGATCCGATCCATCGTCACTTAGGTACTTCTTCACACACTCTATTGCAAATAAGAACTAGTGAACAGTGGTATAGGAAATATTTTGAGGAAGTTGAAGGATTAGAAAATGAAGAGAGAAGGACCTTCGAGGGAGTCGGCTACGGAGTTGACGTTATTGACAAGCTCCCTATGAAGTTGTTCTCCTGCCCATATAGGGAAAATAAAGACATTCACAAGGACGGCGACAAGCCCTCCAATCGCAATCGAGTAGAGGCGGTCCATGGAAGTCCTGATAGGATTTCCCATACGATAGCCCGACACAATGATCAAGCAGTAGGTGAAGAGGATTACTCGAAAGCCATACTCGTAGGGGACTAGAGATGGCCACAGCTTCATAAAGGATGTTATAGCTCCTACATGTATACATTGTTATTATGTAAATGTAAGATGTCTACTAACAAGGAAATGATAAATTTGACTGTTAGAACCTTTTAATTGGACGCTTGGATTTATTTTAGTTGTAAAATCACATTGAGAATGAAAAACTCGGTGAAGTGATTGTTGCAGAATGGAGAAGCAGAGAATAAACATTAAGAGATATAACAAGTGGAACATACCAATGAGGAAGATGCTGATGCCAATGACATAGGGCTCTGCAATGTGGCCGCTGGACATGGCTACTTGTATCACTACTATTGCAAAAATCCCAGCTAGTAAGCTTCCAAGAGCCCGGTTGAATCCTCGATTAAATGTAGCACCTGTAGTGCGGAGATTAACTTAATAGTCGTACTAGTGCACATATTATCACATAAATTTGAGAATAGACACACTTGCGGCTTTTGCTTTATTGGGTGACAAGGGAGATATTGTACCCCCCTTATTCTACCATGGACTACAAAACAAACTAAAATAAAAGTAAATTAGGACACAACAGTCGTGGTCAAACCAGGTTTTCTAGCCAACTGTTGGAACTGTGTTGGCTTTAACTTTATCCTTAGTTATCTCATAGTTATTTTTATTCATGTGATGTAAGATCAAAACCAATATTGCTGCTCTCAGTTGTTCTTGGACACCTGGATTATTAACAAAGAAGACTTATTCCGTTCCTGAACCTAACATGCTCTAAATATAAATGCTACAGTATATAAGCATACAAAAATCTAATTGCCACCATAATATATGAAGATGAAACATGATTGTGTGCGTACCAACTGTGTACTCGAACATAATTGCGACAGTGAGAATGGACCAGATGATGTCGTTCCCGAACACTTCGTAAGGCGCGCGGAAGAGTATGAGCAGGGATACTAGGAGGCAGGCTAACCCAACCTTGAGAGAGAAGGTCACCCTCGTGGTGTCCTCCTTGGCGAACTCCCACACATCCCATATCCATTTCCTCGGAGACAAGCTCTCGATTATGTTATTAGCATCAGTGTTCTTCTCAACTTCGGACGCCACAGCCTTCGAAGGTAAGTGGATGTCAATTCTTATACTACCCTTCGTTCCATTCATTCTCTGGTTCTTAGATGATTGAAGAACAAATCAATGCTTACTTGCTCAGAATTCAGGTGATGATGATCTTTGTGAGACGAAGAGAATGATGGAAATGATGAGAGTTATATAAGGTCATGCATTGTCCTTGAGGGTGAGATGGTGGTGCAATTTGGTGTAGGGGGAGTATAATATTTTCGTATTTGCGAGAATAATACTTTTCAATAATAGAAGGAAAGATTAGGAAAAATTGGATAGAGGGGAAGATGCTTCAGCTCAATTATGTTTATGTTGATGGGGAATTGGAATCTATTATTCTAGTGAGGTGGCTCAGCTTATACTCTGCATGCATGGATTTTAATGTTCACTACATAGGTGTGCATGAAATGTTAACGTATGTAGGTATAGTTGCATGGGTGTTTTTGGTTTATATGGTGCTTAGCTTTTGTTCCACTCTTTTTGTTTAGTCATGATATATATTATATGTATAAGCTTAGTTAATTAAGAACACATACTGCTTTATCTCCGAACAAGTTTTTTTTGCCTTTCCCCCCCTTATAGTATGAGTAAGAACACATATTGATAAAATAAAGGGTGGTAAAGGACTGAAACAGTGGAAGAAATCAAGAGATGAGAATAAGTAATGCAAAGGCCAATTCGAGCTAACCTAGATGCATATGGAGGTGGTCATGTAAAAGCATTAGGGAATGGTTTCTTAACAGCAGATAAAAAAAACACTAAATTTGAGTGGATTGGAATTGTGAACTCAAAAATTGAAAAAAGAAAAAGTTATTGTATATTGTTAACCCCAGAAAATTTACCCTTGGGTGTTTTTCTTTTCTACTTCTCTTTCGTTTTTTTTACTTCAAGTGCATAAATATTATTCTCTGTTGCATGATAGAACAAGGTCTGAACAGCACAAACCTTCCAACTAAAATGCGAGGAAGAAAAATCTATGTTCTCATATTGTTGCTTCCCATTTAAGCATGAATAATAATAGTGAGAAATATTTGGCTTTCTTTAGAAAATTTTCGAGTAAACTGTGAACTTCGTTGTATAAATTGCTTGCAGAGTTTTCGGCTCTATTTGTGTTTACCAAGTTAACAAAAGAATAATTTGGGTAGTGTTTTTTCAATCTTTTATGAAGTTATTTAGTCATGTATCTTTCAAAGTTTTGGTACTGTAAATTAAAGTAGAAAAAGTAATTCATATATACATTTTTGTCTTCCTTTTTGTTGTCTCTATTATGCTAATTTTAACTAATAACCAGTTCTCAATTTTTCGGCATTTGCTAAATTTTGAACGTTTGACATAAATTCAAATTTTCTTATGTATGTATTTATTTATTTTTTGCATTATCCCCTTACCTTTGCTTAATGTTTTCAACCCATTTAAATTTTGTTGTCTATAATTTCCATAACTTTCTGTTATTTTAATTAAGGAATCAGATGCTGCTCTTGTGAATTGCAAAACTGGGCTTCTAAGCATCAATTCACACTTCATAAAGATGTTTTGAATTACTTTTACTAATTAGAAAAACAAAAATGGAGATCACTAGCTGCTAGAGTAGTATTCACACTATAAAAATGTTTTGAATCACTTTTACTAAGTAGAAAAATACACTGGCTGCTAGATTAGTTGGTTAGTTGGTGCCTCTTAAGTCGGGGCAATGAGTCTTTAATTCGAATTCTGCTTAAGTAGGAATCCATTTGTTATAAACAAGATTCGAACCTAAGATCCATTGTCCCAAATGAAGGATACCAATCAACTACTCTAGCAGTTGGTGGTGGTGGGTTTTATATCTTTATTTTTAATTGGTAGTATTGATTGTAAACATACATATATAAGATCACCTTTTTAAAGCAAAACAAATTTGAATAAGAATGCAACAAATGTGATTCCTAACCTGCCCTAACTTTTAAGCACACAGAAATGATGCTTTTGCAGCATATAAGTTGGTATGTTTTCACTACCTATTTGTGAATTTGTAGTTTATGTTATTAGATTAACCAACAATAAATACTAATCTTGATCCACCTAAATCCAACTATACCAATAACTTCTAGTAATAAAAATAAAAAAATAAAGAAGAAAATAAGGAAGGTTGTAGAGGATTCTCACAACCACATTAAACAATCTACCTAATTCACTACTTAAACATCAACTTAATCTGATAACTATGAGACAGCTGCTAGAATTTATTCCCTAATCCTATATTCCATTATGAAAAGAACCTCTCTAACTAGGTTTCTAACAGTAAAAAGAAGAGGAGGATATTTTCTTTTAATACATGTCAGGGATATTTGTACCATAGTATCTTTCTTCTGGTATCTGTTATGCATGACATAGTGAAAATTTCATTAGAACTTCTGCAGAGAATATTTGGTCCAGATAAAACATGCTCATGGCATCAGGTTCTAGAGGAAATCTCCCCCCTTCAAAGAATATTATAGAGGAGACTTTCCCCTCTTTTTATGGAGATTTATTCTTATGTTAGGTACATGATTATTGGGAGACCCATTAATAACCTGTTTGGCTTGGTTTGTGAAACAACTTCTCAATTTTGATATTTAATGATATTTGCAAACAAAAGATCTGAACCTTTTTCTTCAAGACCTTCTACTTATGTTGCATTAATGCCTGTTCAGCCTTCCTTCTACTTTCGCTTGCAGCTATAATCATTTTCAAATTTTAATAGAGCATTGACAAACAGAAAACTCTCAAACTTTTATTGTTTTCCAAATTCATAAACTATATTTAGTGCTTTTAATTCTGCCGTAGAAAGAAGCTTCTGGAGGAATTAAATTTTTTTTTTTTGATAGCACTATCTAGATGGCATTTCATCGAACAATAATGCACCCTCTAGTAAAGCCAAACACGCCTTTAACACTTCTTAAAATAACTTTACCTACAAAATATTTCTGCATTAAGCTCTAGCCAAATGCCACAATTTTTATGACGTTACCTACTAGACCGATGCACACTCGACACGGCATCGAAGGATGCCATATCCTGCCAAATTAGGGCCGCCTTCAATTCAGAAATTAATCAATAATAATAATGCAATTAAAAGGAGAAACAACACACAGAACATAAGAATAATATATGTAGGAACCTTAACTGGGGAAGGTATACCTGGGCCTGTGTTTTCTAGCATTGAATGAAAAATATATCAAAAAAGTCAGCATGTGAAAAACGTATGGAATTCTCAGCATTGGCTTCTGACAAGTTGCAGGTGTTAAACAGAACAAGCTGTTGATCAAGTAACAAAGCTCAGCATAATTTGCAATTGGTGGTGCCCAAGAAACAAGATTGAGACATGTCTGAGAGAACAAATTATCTGAAGAACATATTCTCCAAATACTGGTTCTCTACATCACACTCTGAGCAACAGTAGCATCAGAGTCACTCTCAAGCATCAGAGAAGTATTTTTAACTCAAGTTTGCTAACCATTCAATTCATACAATTTATGACAATAGCATGTAGCATTGGAGCTTCTACTATATATATATATACACAGGGTTCAACCTATGAACTTCCCAAACAAGGAATAGTTCTACGCAGTAATGCCAACTATTTAGAGTAAAATTTATGAAATTAATGAACCAATTGATGATGGCATATCAAGTACTTCATCAACCCCAAACAAAGAGTTGTAGAACCATTAAGCAACCATCCTCACTGTTACACCCCAATAATCTATAGTTGATAAATAGGATAATGTATAAAACATAACCCACATGACAAAACGATGATCTACATTTCAAGATGTTCTACATGATAAAGGGAATTCTAACACAACCAGTACCTATTTTCACTTTGAAGTGAACACAAGTGCTGCTTCTTCCAAGTAACTAAGCTCGAAAGCAAGAACAACTACTCTATTACATTACAAGCTATACAATTGAAATCGGCATCTTTCTTAAACAAGCACTATAATTTAAACAAGAAGGCTTTTATTTTATTCATTACCAGTTACTATACAGATATTATACATTAATTAGTATGCTAATATCTACTCATAGCAGTAGATACACTATCATACAACAAATGGGACAAAACTTTGGCGGCATATTGGTAGACCCAAAACTCACTCTCAACCTTTAGCTGCACATACAAAAGAAAGAGTAAGATAAAGTGTAAGGTAGCATCTTGTCCATGTGAATCTTAGCAGGAAGCCAAATAATAATGATGTCTCAAAATAAGTTGGCTTTGGAGTAGACGGACAGCCAAGAGACCGGATAAACTCCTCCACTGGCAAAACCCTAAATTTGGTTGGAGAGTTGAGAGCGACATTATCTACACGGTGCTCATATATTTTGCCATTTTTGTCGAGTTTATACTCGGAGGTGCCGTCGAAGCGGCCCTGGCTCTCCCATGGCACACGAGGGATGCCGTGGACAATCCAACGAATCATAATTACATTCTCCACCGGTTGCCATACGCTGACTATGTCTATCCACAAGGCCTTGAAGAAAATTCGGCCGTTAAATCTCAGCGCCCAAAATATCCGTTTGTAGTTGTCAATGCCCACAAAGGTGTTCAAAGGATCTTTGAAGACAATATCATCTCTGGTATAAAAAACAAATTGACCATCTTAGAATAAAATAGTGATTGATTTCTAGACAATATCATAACTGAATGGAAGTCTAAGAAAAAAGAAACAGAAGGGGAGAAAAAAAAAGGAAGACAAATGGAGGTATAGAACCAAAAAGGTATAAATAAATATATTTAATTGGTAACTTTCAAGCAATCAGTACACAAACATCCCCCAAGACCTATCTGTATCTACCATCTTGAAAGTTCTCATCATCCTAATAATTCTCATGTGAAAAAGAAACAGAAAGAAAAACATTTTATGATATAAAACATATCAAATGCCTGAAGCATAATGTAAATGAAAAGAAAACTATCTGAATGTGATGAATACTCAAAAAGCTTGAAGTAAACGTTAGCAAGTGTGTATTATCTCATAATATTCTTCCTGCAAAACATTTGTCAATAAAAGTTATAATACTTGACACTTATTGTTTCAAATCCTATGGATCCATAGCTCGGCAAACCCTATCCTTCAAGCTAGATATTAGGATAGAAGGTCATAGTGTCCAGTTGACTTGGTTCAAACTATTTCACTAAATCTGATAAATTGATTTACTAACCATAATCGTATTGCTGTTCCACTTTGTAACACTCTAGAAAAGGTAACATAGACGTGATATACGATAACATTCAGTAAGCTGTGTTAATGGATACAGAACATTAATTGCGTGCGCACTACAGAGAAAAGCTCAAAAGCTTCTCATGTGGGACAATATGGAATAACTTGGTTCTCTAAGTGTTACCTAGTGAGCACACATACTAGAGAAGATGAGGATGATCATAAAACCTCAACTATCCACAGTAATTTGGAGGCCACAAATAATCCAGCTCTAAATTAGTCCAGACTCGGATTAATGTCTAATTCAGATGTGCTAAGTTCCAATACAAGAGGAGGAATATGAGATTAAGCGATTTGGACAGATGATAAGAAAAAGAGGACTAGTTAACTTCAAATGTGAAATGGAACTAAAATCCACATAGATCCAACAGATCCTAACATATATAGCAAAGGATCACCAAGTCCACAATTGCAGTATAAATTCTTGCTATAAGGTTCTATCACTCAACATACTCTTTAAGAGAAGATAGGTGCTGGTGCTTTGTAAGTCTAGTATTGCAAGAATTTCTATATTACTGTATCTCCATTGTTAACACAAATGGTGCATAATAGCTTCCAACAAGAGCTGCAATAACTAATTGTATATGGTGTTGAAACTTGATGAAGGTAAACTATATACTCCAAAAAATCTCTTTGGGTTACAAGGTGATCATCTCTGAAAAGTTCCCACTTCAACAGTGATGAGGCTAAGCCTTTAAATTAATACCTCGCAGACCAAAGTGTGCCAATCGACATGATTCGCACATCCCCATCTCCATGAACTTATTAAATTGGGATTCATAACATAAATTACTCACTTTTGAAACCTACGACCTTAGATATCACTGGCACCTATAGTAAACCATCTCAGCTTCTTCAAACCAACAAAAATTGAACCTTGGTAAAGCATAAGCAATGTTACTGGTACATCTATACGACTATACTCAAGCTCCTAATTCTCAATTTTTCACAAAGAAAACTTAAATTTTATTTCCGACTCATCTCAAACAGACGCAATGGAAGTGAAAACCTAAAAATAAAAAATAAAAAAATCCAACAACTTGCACATAAAATTGATCCAAAAATCGAACTTTTGGTATGAAAAAGTTTAAGAATGGCAAAAGAATCAAACAATTTGCACATAAAATCGATTCAAAAATCAAATTTTCACTAAGAAAAAGCTTAAGAATGGGATGAAACGCATACCTATAGATATCAAAATTAGGCTCCTTGTAGAAGATATCAATAAACTCCTCCCTCAGAGTCCGAATCGCGTACCCCAAATTAACATAATAATCCTGCTTATCGTCTCCCGCTTCTCTCTGCTGGTCCTTCAAAGAGGGAGGAGAGGATGGAGAAGAGGAGGACGATTCCCGAAGAAGCGACCCCGAGAAGAGGGGGGCGAGCCCCAACGGCTCCCGAATCGGGTCGGAAACCCTAATCACCCGCCCCTTCTCCTCGCCCTTGACGCGCCCGCACACGCAAACCCTAGCGGCTTCGCCCCGCCTCTGCGCGCGGCTTCCGCTGCTGCATCTGCTTCTGCCATTGGGAGGGGTTTTGGCTCCGCGGATCGGGGCGATCTCCGTGAGAGGGAGAAGGAACGCCATGGGAAGTAGCTGTGTGGAGGGGGAAGCGCGCTTTTCCGTGTTGTGGCTTCGGTGTGAGGGCGGTGGTGCTGGGACTCGGAATTTTTTTTGCTAGTTTTGGATAGAAGAGAGTAAAAATTGTACGGAAACACCCTCAACTATATAAAAGATTTTCTTTCGAAATAGACCCCTCAACTTTATCTTTTTATTTAAATTTGGATAATTTTGGCCATTTTTTTATAAATATATTTAGAATATATTAACGATCTGAAGAACATATAATTTATTAAAAATAAAAATTACAAAAAGAATTTCCATGCAATAAAAAGAAATGAACATAAAATTCATAAGCTTGGAATACATAGTATACAAATTCTCTATTGGAAATCAAAATTATTATTCTTAATCAAGACATTAAGAAGCATTTCCTAACAAATTATCAACTTATTTGAAATATATTTTTACTATTTAAGTAACAACTACGTCCAATCAATCCAATCCAATCGTAAAAAATAATCAGATTTCAAACAGTCAGATGTACTAATAGACTGCAGTGAACTTGCATGAAATTTAGCTTCTTTTTTTTGTTCAAATTCTCTAAAACATTTCTAAAAACTCCAATTGCTGAATCAAATGCCCTAAAATTGGAGATGGTATTTTATGTAGTAGTTGCACCACATCATCTATGTCTATATATATAGAGAGAGAGTTTAGGGGGTGCAAATTCAAGAAATCGTATGGTTTAAGGGCTTCCATACATTTTTACATGATAGGGAAGAGAGAATATAATAGGAACCCATTCCAAAAGCACAGTAAATGGATTTGGATATTCCTCCTCTTGTGGGCCTTGAGGGGGCCCTTAGACCCCTCAGAATATCTCACTTCTCTCTCAGTTTGAAGTTGGACCAAGATAGTGGTTCTTGTAACTTTATCCTTTTTTGGTTTTATCTTTTAGAATCTAAAAAATCACATTATTGGATAGTTTTTTTTTTTTTTTTTGAGAGAAAGATTACACGCTACCCGTTTCGTTTATTTCTTATAGAAATAAACTTAGCTAGAAATGTGAATCAACTAGGATTCGAACTCGAAACCTCGGGTACCAACCACCAAGCACTTTGCCACTTGCGCTAGGGACATTATTGGATAGTTACTCAACTGAAAAGCATGTTTACTATTGTTTAGGGCTCCAACGGTATTAAGGGTCGCATAACACTATTTATAAAAGCATAGTCAGGGTGAAAGTATGTAAAGATATATTTCTCAATTTTTTCGATAAAACTGTGAGAAAATATATCTTAACTGACGTACTAAGATGTACGCACCGTGATATTATGAATGGTATTTAAGTATGAATGGAGTCTTAAGCTTTAGAAGTACTATTTGAGTAATGCTCTTCCAAAAACGTGCTATTTAAGTATAAATGGAAGTCTCTATAGCAACATCCTAGTGTGGTGAAACCAAAATCTTAAGGCCTCGTTTGGAATTTAAATAAATTTCTGTGTAAAATAGAGAATTTATTTGTAATTTTTATATCCAAGATGCTTATTTGATAACCCCAAAAAAAAAAAAAAAAACTTGAAAGCAACCTTTTTAGGTTCCAAAATATTTGTAAACAAGTTGTCATTCATAATTTGGCGGGATGTGTCCTCCAAGGCTCCAACCAATACTTTAAATTGTATATAATCCACCTACTCAGCACTGAGTGACGGGGAACAAGGGATGCACGAGCCAATAAGATATGACGGGGTGGGGTGTGTGGGGGGGGTTTTTTTTTTTTTTTTTTGTTTTTCCACCCCTTTCGAGGCCTTCGTTGTCTCACCTCTAGGGATGTTAATGCCCCTTGTAGTTTAGTTCATCACTCTAATGAATGAAGCGGGTAGCATGCTATTTTTTTCTAAACAAAAAATAAAAAAAAAGCAAAAAGGCAAACAAGAACACCAAATGTGGCCTAAAATTAGAATTTACTTGTCTTTTAAAAGCTCATTTTAATTGCTTACCCATAAAGAAAAAAAAATTAGACTTTTAGTTGTGGGAACACCAAGTAGTAAATAACCTAATGGTTGATAGTAAAGAAAAATGCTACCTGTGCAAATCTTACCTCCTACGCACTCTACGATTCATAAAACTTCTTAAATTTTTAATTTAAAAAAATAATAAAATAAGAAGGAAATAAAAGTCCTTGAATTAGTTGGGCATAAGATGTATACCTAGCCTAGAGATATACAGTGATCACTGCTCCATGGTAAATTGTTTGTCGGAAATTTTATTTCTATCTTATATGAGATAGACTCGTTGTAGTTCTCATTGATTTACTTTTCCGCAATAACAACGCCTACTCTTGAAATTATAAAATAGAGCCTATTTGTGCTACTATCAATAGTAGATAAATAATATTTATTATCAACTTTTTAGTTTTTGGATCAAATACTATTTTACCTTATCCTGCTAAATCTGAGACATTTAGGCTGCGTTTGGTTCGGGTATAAATAAGAACAGTCTATTCCAGAGATAGATACAAATTAAGGTATAAGCAGTAACTAAATCAATTTTGCGTTTGGATAAAAATTAGGTTGTTCATAAGAATAAGATAAATAGCGTTTGGATGATTAGATTGGAACTAGAGGGATAAGAGCTATAATTTTTAATTAAAAATATTTTATCTAATTAATTAACAACAAAATATTAATAAAAAATAATTTAATAAATTAATAAATTTATTAGCTATAAATATTGTATAAGATAATAAAAATATATTAATTAATTAATTAATTAATTAATTATAAAATATAACTTAATTTTTTAATTATTAGAGAATTATTTAATTAGTTAGTTAGATAATTAGTTAAGAAATTAATTTAATTAGTCAAAATATTAATTAGTTGACCAATATAAATATTAGTTATTAAATAAACACATTAAATAATTACTTTTTAATAAGCTAATTAATCATAAATATTAAATTAATTAATTACTTAACTATTTAATTAATAGATAATGACTTAAATATATTAAATAGATTAATTAATAAGTTAATACAATGATTAAAATTAATTTTGAACTTTAATTAAGCTTGTTCCAGCATGAGAACAAGCTTGTTCCAGGGAGGAGGGTGGAACAGCTGTTCCACCCTTATTCCTTCTTATTCCACCTATAGGGGAACTACAGTTTTCATACTCAAAAAATAACGTTTGGGTATAAGAAGGGGAATAATAGCTTATCTTATTCCCCTCCTTATACCCCAACTCTTATTCCCCTTCTTATACCCCAACCAAACACTACCTTAAGGATTAAAAAATAGATGATAAATATTATTTCTTTATTAGCTAAAGTATTCTGGTTTTACTCTTGTAAAATAATCCATTGCATTAAAAACTACTGTTACTATAAAAACTCAACTCTATACAATTGAAAAATAATTTGTTCAAATCAAGAGAAAGTGTTGCATTTTAACTTGTTGGGAGAATTAATAATTGCAACTCATTTTTGGACGTATAAGCATGTCAATTTTTACTATAACATCAATTTATTTATGTCCAAAAATTAGGAATCGTGCATTATTCGATTTATGAGAGAACAATGTTCAGATTTTATGCTTTTCGATATGTACATTTTTTTCAATATTATAAATATTTATAATAAATTAAATTCTAATTTTAGAAGGCGGTGCATGAGATGTACTTGTAGACCCGGTACAGGGAACAATTTCTGATTTTCTTGTCCTAGGTTTGGCTAATATTTATTGTGTAGTACTGGTCTTATGCCCAACTAGTCATTGTTGGTAGAGTTAATGCAACGCAGTAAATGCACTATAAATAAATAACTAGAATATATTAAAAAAAATACAACATCTTATACCTAAGGATTCAAGCGTTGATAAACTCGTTTAGGTTTTGTACAAAAAAAAAAAAAAAAAGACAAATAAGTTAATAAGGGCCACAAAAGATCTATAAGTGTAAATTTTATGTCTATGAATAGGGCGTGCTACAGTTAATTGCACCATTGGTTTCCAACCTTCTGATTTCATTTTAATCCCTAATCTTTTATTTTTTGTACCCACATTCTTAACATATGGAATTAGTTACAGTGTTGGTCCTCAACTTTTTTCAAATTTATGTTCCTTTTGGTCCCTAACCTCTTCTCTCATATGCGCAATCATCGTATTAAGCCTAATTTCTCACCCTCAATATCTTTCTTTGTTTACTGCCTCTTTTGGAACATCTGACATTTTGACGTCAGATTAAAAGTGCTATCAGACTATTCTAGAAACTCATCGAATTGACAGTTCTATCAGACTATTCTAGAAACTAGAAATAGTTTAGTGCCAAAATTGATCGGGAGTTATCAGAGTATGGCCACAATTTTTTTAAGTAGGTATGATTTTATTGGAGTTGACGTGATTGATTTAATCAAAATTAATATGAATTTGAATGATTGTGATCAAAGTTAAAAAGAACCCGTAAAGGTTAGGGACTATTGGTGCAAGTAAACCTTAATTTTTTAATGAACACTTTGTAAATGCATGCATATATAGAAACTGTAAAGTGTCCTCAAAATTCTTCCATATAGAAAAAACGAAAAGAAAAAAAGAGGCTATTTAAAGAGCATCCATTATATAGGACCAAAAGTAATAAATAACTTCACAAACTTAAGCAAATTTTTTTTAAAAAAAGGGTAAAACTTAACCCTTTACATATATATACTCTCCATAACAAAGAGATGGATCGGATGGGGTTTTTTCATTAAGTTGTTACTATGGGAAAACAACTGATTTTCTTGTACATCTAAATGAAAGCGCAGTTATTTTTACCACAAAATAAAAAAATAAAAAAAAAATGTAGCTAGTGTGCATTCTCATTACATAATTCCACAGTCAATTTAGAAAAGAAACCAAAAATGTCAATAGATAGCTACATAGAAAGTCAAAAGTACCCAAACCCAACAAATTAATTATTATTAGAAAAACAAATTAAGTAGGCTTAGATCGATATACTCTAGTTACACTTATTCCTCTAATCCCCACACATTCAAACTAAATTAAATCCTCTTGATTCCAAACTACCCACTAAGCTCTTCAAATCTTAATAATTCCTAAGCTTAAAACATAAGATCTAGTACCAAACACCAACCCAAAACTCACAAACTACTACTTGATTAATTAATTCACATAAAGATCAAGCTAACACGGACGCAAGTCCTTTATACAAGGCTAAAATACAGAAAATCATCTTGTATATATCGTGCGCTTCGTATTTTATCCTCTTAGCGTTAAAATCCTATCGTTAACGCTCTCTCTCTCTCCCGTCCCATACATATATATTTTATTATATATCAAAGCTACGATATATTCAGGAGAGTTATCTGTATTTTAGCTTTTACACAATGAAACACGCGTACTCTTTCTCTCTTTCTAAGAACAAGAAGAAAAATGAAGATGGTGTAGTAGTTCAGAAGGAAGAGGAAGAGGAAGAGGGCCAGAGGAAAGCGCCGATGGCGAAGCTGCGCTTCTCCGCGAGGTCTCCGATGGCGGGGAGGCCGTACTCGGCGAGGAGGCGGTCGAGCTGCCACTCGGGCATCGCCTCGTAGTCGGCCTTCGCGTACCGCGGGTAGTGAAGAGGCATCCGGAAGTGCCCGCCGCACCTCTCCTTCATGACGACGGCCTGCAGCTGATCATTCTTCCCGTAAAACCCCCCGTTCGCCGCTGTCGTCGTCTCCATGCAAAATAGTACTCTTCTTTCTTTCTCTCTCTCTCTCTCTCTCTCTCTATTTCTTGAAGTCTTAGTTTTGTCTAATGATTTGTGGAAGTAGACGTGTATTTATAGCGCGAGACGAGAAGGTATATTCTCGGAAGGAAATATTGCATGCTCCGAACCGACTGTCCCTAGCGCAAGTGGCAAAGGGCTTGGTGGTCGGTACCTGAGGTCCTGAGTTCGAATCCTAGTTGATTCATATTTCTACTACGTCTTTAAACTCCTAATTAGATTAGATAGAGGTCTTAAAATTTAATTCTGAATGATTAAATATAATCTAACCTATATTTTAGATTAATTTTTTTTTAACATCACTGGATAGTTGATACGTGTCTAAACGCTGGGACTTTGGATTTAGATTTTAAGGCCTGGGAGTATACACCGCGGTGCAGGCAATAAAATTTTTCTTTTTGTTTTTCTTTTAATATACTTGGAGAACAAGTTGCGATGAGCGAGAGGGACAGCGACGCGTGCGACGGTGCGTGTAGATTAAGCACTCAACCAACCAATGTTGTGTTGTGGTTTGATTAATTTGGTAATAAATTTTAGAAATTTAGAAGCTTCTGCGGAGGAATCGAGTAATGTCGTACGACGCGAAAAATTCTAAAATGCAACGGGTGTATATGCTGACGTGGTGTCCCAAACCAATCAAATATTTTTTTTGGGTATATATGTCCCATCATAATTATAAAAAAATATTTTTATTGTACTTTTTTTTGAAAAGGAGAAATGTGATTGGCTTGTTATTGATGACGTGGTGCAAGCGTGACACAGTAGACTTCCTCAGCTAGGAAAAATTCTAAAATGCAACGGGTGTATATGCTGGAGGAAGTCTACTGTGTCACGCTTGCACCACGTCATCAATAACAAGCCAATCACATTTCTCCTTTTCAAAAAAAAGTACAATAAAAATATTTTTTTATAATTATGATGGGACATATATACCCAAAAAAAAATATTTGATTGGTTTGGGACACCACGTCAGCATATACACCCGTTGCATTTTAGAATTTTTCCTAGCTATAGAGGAAGTCTACTGTGTCACGCTTGCACCACGTCATCAATAACAAGCCAATCACATTTCTCCTTTTCAAAAAAAAGTACAATAAAAATATTTTTTTATAATTATGATGGGACATATATACCCAAAAAAAAATATTTGATTGGTTTGGGACACCACGTCAGCATATACACCCGTTGCATTTTAGAATTTTTCGTATATGCTGACGTGGTGTCCCAAACCAATCAAATATTTTTTTTTGGGTATATATGTCCCATCATAATTATAAAAAAATATTTTTATTGTACTTTTTTTTGAAAAGGAGAAATGTGATTGGCTTGTTATTGATGACGTGGTGCAAGCGTGACACAGTAGACTTCCTCCTATAGCTAGGGGGGGTGGGTTTGGTGGGTTAGTTGTGGCAATAAATGATAGAGCCTCATAATAATTAAGGTCGCTTCACACAATGTATTTGTGTGTTGTTGCGAAGTACTTTTGGTTGAAGCACTTTTCCATGATATTTTGTTGAATGGTTTAATTTTGTGATTCACAACCGGGTCAAATTTGTTGAGGGTAATTAAATTTGGACTTGTAGTCCGAGAACTCTTTTGAGTCTAAGTTTCATTTTGGCCCGTGATTTTTTAATAAGATTTCAACTTTTTAGTTTCCATTTTCTAAATTTTCAAAGGTGTTTTATTTAGGCTTAGTTTGGTATTGAGGCTCATCTGACGCTATTAGATAAAATGGAGTTAGGGTAAAAATATATAGGGATATGTTTCTGCGTTCTCACCGACTCATCGTGATATACGAAACGTAATATTACGCATGGAAACAAACAAGATATTTTTTCATCGTATTTTCTCATCGCACGTAACGCAATCTCCCCGCAATCCCAAACGAGACCTTAGTCCTCATATAAAAAAGTTGCTGCTTGCACCTAGTTCATCTGCTTATTTGTATACTATAATTTTTTTAAAATAAATGCATGGTGCATATATGTACAAATACACTGGGTGCGAGCAATAATTCATCCTCTAACAGTAAATGTATACATACAAAAACTAAAGTTAAACTCCTATAAAGTTCAAAAACCACTAACGAGACGCCTGTAAGTTCAAGAACCCAAATAAAACTTGGCTGAAAGTTCTGGGACTACTGGCGCAATTCAGCTAATTTGTTAAGCATCGCGATTCACTAAACACGATCAAATTTAATTATGACATAATAATTCTTGATTTTTTTGTGTTTTAGATAACACATTTTCAAGCTAGGTCTTAGATCGGTGATCTCATAATATGGTAAACAAAAGAAATGAACAAAAGGGTTATTATACTACCTTGTTATAAGAAGATTTTTAGCCACACTAATTAAATTAAATGTTTGACGTTTAGTTTGGGATTAGACGTCTCGGATTGTATTGGTAAAATCCCAAATATTCAAAAGGTTTAATTCTTTTAATGATATAAAATTGCGATCACATATATTCTGTGATAGTTTCTACACAATTTTATCGCTTTTAAATATTTTGTAGCATTAAATTGTAGGCTTTTAGCCACCGTAATACCAAACTAGGTTTATGAGGTTAATACCTGAATATCAAAAATTGAAAATATATATATATATATATATATATATTTATACTAATAACAGTTAAATTTCAGAATATGAGCTCTTATTTTATTTTATTTTTTTGGTTTATTGGTGGAATATTCTTCTGCATTACAAGAAGGAATGGATAGACTACATAAGGCAAATAAATTAACTCTCCCAACTAAATTGGCACGCTCATTAACTAGTTGTTAATAAATTGGGTGGCAAAAATGAGGTTAATTTCTACAACAATACAAGTTTGGCGATGCTTACGAGAATTAATAACTCATACCACAACCAAAAATATCCAACAAAGGACTAAGAAACAACAATGAAGAAACTAAGAACAAATTCATAGTGCTTATCTCATTTAATGTTCTCGAGAGATCTAAAATATTATGGTCTCCTTAGCATGCAGGTAAAAATGTATCTTGTAACTTGAGGCCATATTATAACTGGGAGGATATGCTTATAATATGGGAGGATATGCTCTATCGATCATTTAAAGGGTGCAGTGATAAGTCATCATAAAATATTTTATATGTCCACTTAGTACTGAGATTATTAATGAAACTACATTAGCTCTACAATGACATTGTAAAATATTGTATATGTCCCCTTAGGCCTTAGTACTGAGATTATTAATGAATCTACTGTAGTTCTACAATGACATAGGTCTCAACATTATGTGATTTCAATATTGACTAGCTAGTAGTATTACATCAAGAGACCCACTTCATTGTATCCGCGAAACCTTTGATTATTTTAAAAGTTCTAAGCTTTTAAGATATCAAAGTAGGAGATTCTGAATTTGAATCTCGATCATCATGCCTCTACTTTCAGTTAATTTTCTTTCATTCAATTCAAACGCACATTCTGTGCCTATCAAAAAGTTTTGAATCTAAATATAAGAGAGAGTGTTGAAATAGAATGATTATGAGTAAGATAGATATATTTGATAGTCTTCTAAGAAATTCAATTGATGTAAAGAAAACTTTTCTCCTTTTAGGAGAGGAAAAGCATGATGTTGCTTTGAGATGGAAAAGTATAAGTGGTGAGCCTAGTCAAGTTACACTATTGATTGGGGGAACTGAGTCAGGAACCTCATACTTGATCAGTGGCCATTAGGCCCAACAAAGTATTTATTACTATTATTATGGATGGATGCACCATGGCAATAAATTTTCCACTAAAGTGCATGCTTTTTTAAAGGTCCTCGACTTATTATTGATGTATAGACAAATTTATATAATGATTGAGACTATATACAAATATATATGAATCAATCAGAATTCTGTATATTATGTATGCTAAGTGCTAACATCAACATAAATACAACTCTTTAATAAATAAAAAATGCTGTATAGTTACGTACAAAAAGAAGCATCTCGTGAAGCATTGCTCCGTTGATATATTGTTGTGGCAAACTGGTGGACCGCAGAACAGGAAGTGTGAAGATGAGGGATAAATTGATGCCACCTCTGCTCAAGTAGTTGTGTATACTTGCACCACCTACCTGGCTACCTCTAAATTTTTCTGAAAAGAAAAAGAAAAATACTATCTGTGCATCTCATATAGAGTGTATATCTTATGCCTTTTAGATCCTAAAGTTTAGAAAATTTAATTTTATTTTTAATTAAGAAAATATTGAGCAGACAAGTGAGGACATCCTAGCCGTGGAAAGTGTAGGTTTAAAATATCATTTTATATTTTTAGCATGAAAAAAAATGATAAGAACAATGAGCAAATCCTACTCACAAAAGTGTAGAGTGTAAAATTTACAGATATGTTATAGGTGTACAGAGAGCATTGCTCTTCTGAGAAATTATTATCTACATCCAGTGCATCGATACATTTGCCGCAACTGTACGTTCGTTCATCTTCCATCTCATCTCTTATTTCAATGCAACCATTCAATCTTTGAAGATGGACGCATTTGGCAATACTTCTCTCGGTATAGATTCCAATAAAAGGTCTTATGGACGGCAGATTTCAATAGAATTTTCTCTTCTTTTTTTTTTCCTTTTTTCTTTTCGGCTGAAAGAATTTTTAGTTGAACTATCAACTACCCCGTGAGTAGGGATGTCAATGGATATGGGTACCCGAAAAATTACCCGAACCCGAACCCGAACGGGTCGGGTTTACCCGAACTAAATGGATATGGATTCGGGTATGCGTATAGAAAATAAAAATCCGACGGGTATGGGTACGGGTATGGATTTGTATGTACCCGACCCGAACCCGAACCCGAACCCGAACCCGAACCCGAATAAATTATATATATTTTATTTATTTATTTATTTAATATATAAAATACATAATAATTTTTATCCATTGGATCTTCATCCAATGGTACACTCAAAGGCTCAAAAATGTTAATTTTACTACAATATATTTTCAAATATAGTACTTCGGGTTTGGGTTACGGGTTCGGGTTCGGGTACGGGTTTCGGGTATTTGGTCGGGTCGGGTATGGGTATGGATTTTTAAAACCCGTCGGGTACGGGTTCGGGTTCGGGTTCAAATTTGGGGGTCGGGTTCGGGTTCGGGTTTTTTAAAACCCGACCCAAACCCGACCCATTGACATCCCTACCCGTGAGGCCGTGAACTGGAATCTTCTAGCACGTGGGATACGTGGCCAAATTTTGGTCGATTGTCATATTTTGCAAAGAAGAAGAAGAAGAAACACTACGAAGTAGTAGAAATGATTTTGAAAAAAAGAACTCTGCGAACTTCAAAATTGTAACCTTACCCTTGCTTTGCCCTCATAATTTACCATACAAACCATTGTAACCTAATTTGATTCAATTCCAAATCATAATCCATGTTGAACAAGTAATGGTTTCCAGTAACAGATTCTAGTTATTCTAAACAACAAAAGAGAATGAAACTAATGATAAGAAATAATGAATTATATATGCCTACATTGTGATAAAGTACTTAGAAGCTAGCATTTAGAAGGTGAATTTAGCTGATCAAAATTTCTCACATAACCCTTGAAATTTAGTCTATCTTTACCTCAATCAGTTTATCTCGAGGCAGCAAGCACAACGCTCAGTTTCGAAAACAGCTTCTGGGTGGATTGCACCAGTCACCTCCACTCGTCCGCAAATGCAATCTTTGTGGAATCTTTCGATCGTAAGCTACAAAATCTCCGTGTTTTAAACTTCTCAACTAGAGAAGACGGTTCATCTTGAGGTTCAGCTCAATTGCAAGGCAGAAATAGATGCATGAACTAATTTAGCTAATCGACGATAGGGAATAGATCAAGAATTCACTCCTCGTCTCATCGATGCATCAGTTAAGGAGCTAGGTGGCGGCTTCGATGTGACCGGCAAGTCCATGAGCAGATGTGGGGGAGCGAAATACATGTGCAAAGAAATCATGCAGATCATAATGCCCAAGAAGAGCTGCAAAAAATCAGACAGATAAATGTTAAAACCAACATCAGAATTTTACAATGTAGCACTTCAGATTATTAGTTTAACATTAAAACAAATTTGACAGATTGGAGTTCAAAAGGAATGCTTAAAAGTACCTGAATAGTAGGCCTCAGGTTGAATAAGAATATAGATAAGACCATCGTAAGCAACATAGCCATGGAAGTAGAATACACCTGCAATTGTGTTTTCATGACAAATGGTCCAGAGAGTGTATGACAGAGTCGGCAAGATGGAGTTAGCCAACTTGTCCAGAAAGGCAAAATGAGCTTCAAGTAGTTTCATGAAATTTAAGGTTTCCACATATTTGTTCTGATAACAGCAAGATAAGAAAACGAGAATAACTTCACAAAAAGGTTGACATGTTCAATTAAATTATACAAAAAAAGATTGGTGGTGTGTTTGAGATTGAAAACATTTTCGCCATAAAAGGAAAGAGGAAAAACAAGAACATTTGGTCGCATATTTTGTGAAGCATTCTCTACTTTAATTTGTTCTCAACGCAATCCCCCTTTCTTCAAAAACAATGTTCATTACTGATGATAATTCCACGTGTCAGTATTCATGCTGTGAATAAATTGAAATATGGCAGCTTTGTAAGAGTATGTTCTTTAATAGGATGATTTTAGTTATTAAAACGCCATTTCAAAACAGTGAAACCCACAAAAAATTGAATCTCTTGATCATACTAGCAAGAAAATGGACTTACTTTCACGATATTGTCGGCATATTTCATCAACCATGATACTAGTAGCCCAGTAGATCCCAAATTGAAAACCACCAACCATGTTGTCACAGTATAACCATCAAACAGTCGCTGCCACCAAGGTCCCCTCTCAAATCCAGCTTTAAAATCGCCTAGTATAAGCCATGCCATATTAAAGATTGCACCAAACCTGACAGTAATGTTTAAATAAGAAAGAAACAGTTAGCATGACTTCCTCATAAGCTAAATGCATGAATCAGTCAAGCTTTTGACGACGGCTAAAGTTGGATTGAAAGATACAGCTCTCAGGATCGATGAGATATGTTAAAACAGGCAGAGAGAGATACCTACGTATATAATTGTACATTCTGCCAGAATAAGCTATCATTATTCTTTTTCATTAGGTATTCCGTGTAGACGCCAGCTAGCGCTGAAAAACAAGCAGACAATATCCCCAGCATATAACCTTGGATAGGTGCAGAAAAAAGCGAGTCACACGATTTTTCCCCACACCCTTTCACCTGGAATTAGAGAATTCACATTAGGGGCAATTCTTTTATATGAGTTTCATCTTTATTTTTTCCTTGTAATCATGAAAATGCTCCACAAAGTGAAAGTTTATGAAAATTTGATGCCGTAGATTGTGGAGACTCTAAGAACTCTACAGGTCTCATATGAAAAAATCACTCAAAGGAAGTGTCCACATGGCTAAACATCTTTACTAACTGTAAATGGAGAAATTCATAGAATTCTCTCTGCTTCCGGTTGATTATATTTATGGATATCAGCCAATTAATAACACAGTAGTTGATAAAAGATTCATCCAGACTTCTTCCAGGATAAATACTCAGCAGTGAGTTATAGGTGGAAGTCAAGATTGTCTTGTACTTGCATGGCGCAAACTCAAAGACTAGGAGAAAATATTTTCCATGATAAAAACAGAACCTGGCTTGTAGTTGTCCCAACAGCTAACAAAACAATCGCCATCCATTGTAGGTTTGACAACTTCCTTCTTAGAAACAGCCTAGAACATCAAAGAAGAGAAGTTTGCCCAATAACTCAAGGACCGTCAAAAAACATCAAAACATACTGCATACATACAGCTATAAATTTCATATCATACATGTAGACAAAAGCCATGAAAGAAGTATAACGCTAGAAAGACGAATCAATTGAGCCAAAATTGTGCAAATCTCAACTTTAGGGCGCAATATTAACATTGAGAATCTATTCAACTATGATTTAAGGCAGGAATCAATTGAGCCAAAATTGTGCAAACCTCAATTTTAGGGCACAATACTAACATTGAGAATCTATTCGACTATGATTTATGGATCAGATAAAACGAAGGCTTCAAATGCGTGGGGTGGTCATGAAATGAAATAACTTAGTGAGAAGGTCGAATATAGATTTTCCGATTCAAGCCAGAGAATTCATGAAACAAAACATGATCTCCACATCTTAAAATACTGCAGTCCTGAATAAAACTGGTCAGAATTCCCAATATGATACATAAATTAGGCCATTCATTTTCCCGTAGAATCATCCAATATATTTATGAAAGATGGAAATCAATGAGGTAAGCAGTTTTTTCATTTTTGATATATAGTACTTCAAGCAATATTCACTACGATCAGCCACATGATTCACATTTGTTATGACAAGATCGAAGCTTAAAAACTCCTCTAAAATGTTAGATCACCTCCTTTCAGATTTTATGTGTCCATACCAGATTGTAGAATTTTCGATATATACATACATATAGATAGCCACATGTACAAATGTAAAAGAACATATAAATCGGATTGCTTAATATTTCTGGGCAAAAGTGGATAGGCCTGCATTTGACCCATCAAAATTGATGAACAGCAGCCTTAATCTTAGTTTACATGTCAAAGAAAAAAGAAAAGAAAAAGAAACATACACACATATTTCTGTGTCAAAAAAAATCTAGACCTAGGGAAATAAATCAGAGATCAAATAATCAATGGTTAAGTTTTCTTCACTTATATATTTCTTGTAGACACTTTTATATAGTCTATGTTACAACGACAAGATCCAATATCAAAACTGAATTCATTCAAAAAAGCCTTATAAGATAGATAAAAGAAATCTTTTGTTCAACTGTTAAATGTAAATGCTCAAGTAGGGATCAAGCAATTAATAGGCACAACAATTAAGAGATGTTCCTGGTGCAACTAAAGACTTTACTACTCTTTTTCCTCCTTTAGATATTGGACAAATCAAAAAGAGGAAAAAGAAAACGTAATTTGTTTAGCTGCATCAAGAGCATCTCTTTGTAGCTTAGCTGCACCAAGAACAATTTACCATTAAAATGCATCACTTCAACAAATCAATAAGGACCAAAGAATTTCTTCAATTGCAAATTAACATAGATGGATCTCACTTCCTTGGAGACGGAGAGCAGCACCTGAATAAAATGCCAGTTGTGACAATTTTCAGATTGCCCATTATCTGATATGTTGATGGATCAACATAGGTTAAGGTAGCAAACTGAACATTATTGTGGACAAGATAAATGATTGAAGGAATTGGAAATAAGCGCATGCTTTTCCATTCTTTAGTCATCCTAGGAGGAGATGATGAGCGAGACTCCTTCCAAAGACAGAAACTGGATACCAAAAGCTGCAGTTCAAATAAATGACAGCAAATGTCAGTGAAATACTGATGCAATCAAAACCACTGAGGCGCTATTATAAAGTTATACAATTTGAATTCCACATGAGAGACCCGTGAATTTATCACTAAAATGCTTAGGAATTGGCTACAGTAAACTGAAAAGTCAGAGATACTCAGTAGGAAAAAAGATACCTTAAAGATTTCCGCAAGAAAGGGAATCGTTGCATAATCATATTTGTATCCACCATTGCTTTGTGAAAGAGTAGTTAAAATTCCCTGTATATTAAGTCACTCAGTCGCACAATCAAGAAGTTTATTATGACAGCTTGACAATTAACGCAAAATTCAAGAAGAGCACGACATGATCAGAGCAGGCATATGCCTCACTGTTTCAATAGCCAAAACTTGGAAACCAAAGAAATGTTGGGGTACTTCAAAATTTAAAGACCCTGGAAACTATAGTTGCACATATAGCCATGTTCCCAAAAGACAACTGAACGAAAAAGAAGCTAATTAACTAAAAGCTAACATATTTAACGGAAGACAGAAGCAATAGGTAAAGATATTCATCTATTAAGCAAGAAAACAGACAGGTCTGCACCAAGATAATAACGTCTAGAAATTCAGCTCTTAACAGAGAACAAAATGAAACAAGAATAAGATGAAACAGTCATACAGTAGAATGCTTGATGTCAAATTTAAACGGCTGGACTGTATGTCCATTCTCTTGCAATGTTTCAGAGTATTGACCTAACGTAAAGATCCAAACAAACTACTCCTAAGAAAGTCAAGCATCTGATTCTGAAAGCAATATTAAATTCCTGGCGTTTGCAAATAAATAACCCTCCTGTTCTATCACAGAGCTCTATCCCTGGGCATATCACTCTCACATAGTGCACAAACTTCTCCTCTGCGATTCTCCAAAGATTCCCAATTCAGGTGTTCCAAATGCTGACTTAAAACAAACAAAAATTATTCTACCCACAAAAGCATGCAAACAACAGCTACAATTGATTCCTTGGCCCATTCTCTACTGATCAATTGTAAAGGATCTAAAAAGACAATTAAAATCAACAAGCAAATAAGCTCATCACAAAAAGAATCTATTGCACCACCTATGTCACGTCTAAACCGAACCTAATCGATGGATTTCACAGGGGCTCATCGCGCTAAATTAAACAACAAATGATCAACAATTCACTGATCCTTACACGATTCATTACTCCCAATTTCCATTCCTATCAAACAATTCCTTCAATTAGACGCACATCATCAGTGTAAAACGAGATCAAATCGGTCGATCGAATCGAGAATCGAAGAATCAGAGACGAGATCGATCGAGAGAGAGTACTTCGAAATAGATGATCGAATCGGAAGCTAGGGTTTTGGGATACGGACCTGGGAACTGGTGAGGAGCGTGAGGAGCGCGGCGACGAAGTACCACTGCATCTCTCTCTCTCTCTCTTTCCTTGCGAGAGCGGGGAAGGGGAATGGGAGAGTAACAGCGAGCGTAGAGCCGTAGAGTACGCTCCGACGCCGTGATCTTCGCTCGTTTGCTTCACTCGCTTCTCCCAAGACCGTTGTATAGGATACGTATAGTATACGTATAGTATACGTGGGATTATTGATTTCGTCGCCGACACCGACTTAAACAGAAGCCGGCGAAGAGTCCCCTGTCGTCCCCGACTTATTTAGGGCATGTTTGTTTAGGTGGAAGTGGGGTGGAAGTGGAGAGGGGGGAAGTCGTTTTCGCAAATACGACAACTTCCGTCGTTTGGTTCGCCGTAAAAAAGTTACGGTCGAAACTCGAGTTAACCCGAAACGGCATAATTGACTTCAATTACGGTGAAAAAAGGTGAAGATAAAATATTATTTTTTAATTATATTAAAACATAATTATATAATTATATAATTATATTATTTTTAATTATATATTTAAAATATTATATAATTAAATTTTAATTATATAATTAAATTTTAATTATATAATTAAATTTTATATGATTAAATTTTATTTATATAATTAAAATATTATATAAAAATATAATTATATAATTAAATAATATTATATAATTAAATTTTAATTATATAAAAAATAAATATATATAATTAAATTATTTATTATATAATTAAATTTTAATTATATAATTATTTTATTATATAAAAATATTATATAATTAAATTTTAATTATATAAAAATATAATTATATTATTTTTATTTATTAAATCATTTATTATTTATACATAAATTATAATTTTACATCATACACTTCCTATCAAACAAACAGCAGAATTAATGAAACTTCACTTCCATAACTATGAAACAAACAATGGAAAAGTAATTTTCACCGAACTCCACTTCAACCCAAAGTCCACTTACCCAAAGTCCAGTTTCGACGAAACAAACATGCCCTGCGTTTGTGGAGTTATCTAAAGTCGGCCAGGCTATGTATTTCGCCACCGACTTTTGCCCTGCGTTTTGAGTTCATCGTTTTGGCTTTTGGGCCGTGCAGGTTTGGATGGAATTGGACTCAAGCACATGGATTACAATAACGTTAGTACTAATAACTCGTTGCATTCAAATATCGAATCAAAATATTTAAGTCCAGTTATTACTTTTAATATGTGAGTTACGTATAAGTCCCTCGTGCTTATATTTGTATTATCTCAAATTTTAAATTGTTTTGAAGTTCAACTGATATCTTAGGGCATTCGAATGGGTACACATATTTTGTAGTTTCATGTTTCATTCCATTGTCGAGTAGCAGCAGAATTTATCTTCAATTTCAAATCTTCTCGCATCTCGAATTTACGAGCTTCAGGTTTGTACTGCGTTTTATACTTTTTCAGACTCGCTTCAATTCAGGTTTAGTTTGTTCCAGGTTTCAGTTTTCGATTTGGGGTTCACTTTTGAGTCTGCGTTGCTTTGAGGCTAGTTTGGGTCTTTTCTGATCATGTCGAATGGGATGTATTGGATCGTTTTTTTTTTTGTCTAACTATTTAGGGTTAATTGCATACAGGTCCCTACAAACTTGGTGAATATCAGATATATTCCTGCAAAGTTTAACTTTATAAAAATATCCTTGTAAAAGTCCTAAGTTATGCAGATATATTCCTCTGGTTTGTTTCTGTTAGAACTCTGTTAAAATTTTAACAGCAGATGAGTGAAATGATATTTTTACCCTTACAGATATGTCCCTCCAAAAAGAAGAAGAAGAAGGAGGTGCTCGCAGCGGCGGCCGGCGGTGTCCCCGCTTCCCACCTCCCCCCGTGGTGGCGTCCCTCGACGTATGGATCGCCGCGCCCGCGAGACGAGGACGAACACGACGAGGGTTTCTTCGAGGGCTTCGACGAGGGTTTCTTCGAGGGCTTCGGCTTGGGATCGGGAGAGGAGAGGAGGAGGTAGGATCGGCCGGCGGAGAGGAAGCGGCGACGGTGGAGGCGGAGGAGGGAGGGGGCGACGTCGTTCCGATCAAGGAAGAGGAAGAGGAGAAAGAAGAGGAGGAAGAGGATGAGGGTAAAATAATTATTTCACATTATTAACTAATCATGGTTAAGCATGTTAACTGTGGTTAACTCAGTTTTTTTAACAGAGTATAACAGTAGGGACATTTTTGCAGACAGTAGGACTTTTGCAGGGATAATTTTGTAAAGTTAAACTTTACAGAAATATATCTAATATTCACCAAGTTTGCAGGGACCTGTATGTAATTAACCCAACTATTTAGTACCTTAAAACCAGATGCTCAACAAGAATTGATAATTTTTTTCATTCAGATCCAACCAACAGCTTCCTACTGTAATAGAAGCCTCGACTTATCAGAGCTTCTGCATTCGAATCCCAGATAATTTAGTTAGCATCACGCAAAAGTAGGGAACTTATGGTTGATGCATTGAGCGCAAATACAAAGTTAATGTAATGAATGATCAGGTAATTAAGAAACATAAATAGCAACACCTCAAGCTGAACTTCATTGTGAGAACTCGGAACTAATAATAAACATACACTCCAACTTCATTTTAGATTAGTACAATCACAAACAAAAGGAACAAGGAATCTCTCTCACAAAACGTAAGATGTTCGTAATCTCTACTTGCCTGTACATAGGTATATACATGGGTATTTAGGTTAAAAAGCAAAGGAGAGAGAGCAAAACATTAAGCTCTCAAAAGAGCTAACCTAGAGATATCAACAGTAACAACCAGCTAGAGTTAGGATGGATGGAAATAAGGGTCCTCTTTGTTCTGGTAAATCATGAACAGCTGCTTCGAGTAATGCCTCGCCAGCTTGTAGCAGAAATCAGAACCTCGGGGATTGTATTTTTCCAAGTCCTCGACCGTCTTCTTAATCGGACCATAGGGATCGCCATCCATAAGAAACTCAGCAATCAAAGATCCCCTGGAACAAAACTAAGGCTGCATGTTAAGCGAGACCGACAATGTAATCTCAAAGAAATGACAGCGACTATAGAGAGAGGGGAAAGTCTGAAACACAATGTCTAACGGAAGAAGTGATTATGGATGGTTGTTTTCAGACACTTTAATGGATGAATAAGCAGGAATTTGGGTTTTTATAAAGACATGTGGTTATAACTAAAAAGGATTGCCTATCAAAAAAATAAAAATTAAAAAATCCAAAGAAGCCTTACCCAGTAAATTTAGAGGAACTGATGACCGTCTATTTCCTATTTCAGTAGAATAAGTGAAAGTAAACATATTAAACATTCGCTCCTCCGCACTAATTTAAATCTCCCGATTATGGCCTTGTGCAATCAGATATATAGACTTTGTTTTTAAGTCAATTTATATTGTAACGAGTACAGAAAAAACATAAGTGCTCGAAAAGCAGCCCATGAAATCTCTAGTTAGTCATAAGCAAAAAATGGACATTCATTTACTTTCCTCAACTCGTCAAACGATGATTTCTAAGAACAATTGAAATTTCATCACTCGTGCGCCTGTCAAATAAGCATTTCAATATTTCAAGTTTTTACAGCAATATGCATTTCTACTATCACTTTATTCCCCAGTCATTGGTATCAAATCAAAGTTCAATCTTGCTTAATATGATTTTGCTTGAACCAAGAAGCAACTAGGTCAGTGATCATTTTAGTATATAATTAATGAACAGGAAAAAAACAATATCTTCTACCAACATACCAAAAAATGTAACCATATTAGCAGCATATATTGTGAACACCAAAATAAAAGAATAGAGGCATATATCACCTTTCTGCATCTAAGTGGCTAAATCCTCTCTTGTTGCGAACAAACGTCGCCTTCATCGACTGCTCCTCTGACGTTTGCTGCCGATAGAGTGCGCAGACGGCCTTCAAGCAAAGCTCGGGATCATTCGAGAACGCAGATAGCATATCCGCCTCATATTCCCATTTCTTACTTTTCTTTCCCCGACGTATATCGGCCAAAACTTCACCAAGATCTACATCACTGCCTTCTTCTTCCTCTTTTTCTACTTCAGATGCAGAATTATCATCAGACCCAGAAGAACTCTCGAGATTTTCGGTCTCGCTAACAATGAACCCACCGAGACTCGCACCCTCACTCTCCGACCCATCCTCCTCTCCGTCTTCTTCAACATCCAAGAACTTGAGCTTCCGATTCGTAGCAGGCTTGTCCTTTTTCGGTTGATCTTTAGATAACGCATACTCAGGGGAATTCTCCTCTTCCACACTACTTTTTGTACTACATTTTTTCAGTCGAACCAAACGCCTTTTACTAGGTTTAAAATCCTCTTGAATATCATCGGAATCATCTTTAATCCCTCCAATTACCTCGTCTTTGAGTCTCTTTCTCTTAAGTTTGGCGATGGGAATTGTATCATCATCATCATCATCGGTCTCGCTCTCACTATCACTGATGATCACTCTCGAACCCCGTTTCCTCTTAGGTGTCGGGACAGGAAGAACGTTCCCTGCGTGCCGACCACCGAAATCATCCTCGACTGAATCCATATTACTCTTCTTCTCGGTATCCGCTTCCTCTTTGAGACTCAATAAAGTCATCCTCTTCTTGGATTCTTTAGAGCCATGGTCTTCAGCGCACTTCTCATCGTCGCTGTCGATGTCGATAATCTCCACGATAGATCCTAAAGCTTTTCCCTTTTGGCATCTCTCTTGCTCCGTCGCTCTCAATTTAAGGTTCTCCTCCTCCAATTTCAAAACCCTAGCCTCCAACTCCTCGCACCTCCTCTTCCACCCATCTTCCTCACCCTTCCCACTCCGCTCCCTCTCGCCTAAAACCCTAACCCCCTCTCCCGACTCCAAAGGAGCGATCTTTCCCCTCTCTACGTCCCCAAAATCCGCATTTTGCCCCTTATCCGACCTCTCCGGCCCAAAACCCTCTCCCCGATTGTTGATCCGCTCCTCCAATAGGGCGTAACGGCTCCGAAGAGCGCTTAATTCCCCTTCGAGGCTACGAATTCGAGCATCGCGCTCGATCCTCTCGACCTCCTTCACCATTAGCTCCTCCGAGGAGGTGATGAGCTCGGAGATGGTTAGGGTTTCCATCTCCGAAGGAGGGCAACGACGTCGAGGAAGAAACCCTAAGGGCGACGATCTGAATCCTCTTCTTCGTGTTGCAGAGTGGGGGCTTCGAATTCGAAGGGGGGGAAGTGGAGAGGCGCGATGTGAGAGGCGCGGTTGAGGTCGGTTAATGGCGCAAGCAAGGGTTTTACTTGTTACGACTCTAAAACGACTATTCAATTTTTTTTAATATTTTAATTTTACTATTTAATATTTTAATTTATTTAATTTAAACCAGTCAACTGCACTTAAACTAATTACTTATTTTAATAAATTTATAATTAAAAATTATATTAATTATATTAATTAAATCTGTGAAAATAAATGACGCATTAAAACTTTAAAGTCAAATTATTATTAAACGACTTAAATCAAATAAATTAAAAAAATTAGATAGTCAAATTAAAATTTTAAAAGATTGAATAGTCAACTTACAATTATTTATAATTTTAGTAAGTACTATATGTTTTTACCAAAAATTATGATACAGGTCTCCAAAATCAAACCATTATATAAACTTAACAATAAATTTTTAAATATATATATTCCGTGGAACTGTTTACAAATATAAACGGAACATGCATCCCTGTAAATTAAAATATTTATGCAATAATCTATCTATAATTTTCCCTGTAAGAATTAACATAGAATAACTAAATAGACCTCATCACATTAAGATTTAAAAATAGTCACTAAATTTATGTCTTAATTTTGACAAAGAAACATAGGAGGTAAAAGAAAGGGTTTCATATAACACAAAACAAAACAAAACAAAACAAAACAAAACAAAACAAAAAAAATCCCAGTATTATAGGTGGGACTCATGAAGCAGATGTTGTAACACTGTTATCAGAAAAACAAAAGAGAGACTTGTTATAACATAAACTAAGCATGTACACATAGATATGTTAGTGAGATATGACTCGAGTAATACTGTGCATACTAAAAGGGACAAAAAATTGTATGGATATCGTCCACAAACTAGTTTGGGGATGGTGGTGAGTGCACGCCCATCGCATGGACAAACAGAAAAAAAAAAACAAAAAATCGTGCAAATTTTTTAGAGAGAGAAAGACACAGATGAAGAGAAAGGGAGGGTTGAGATGGACGCGCGCTCACCACACGGCGCCCATCCGCATCGTCCCCAAACTAGTAGTTTAGGGACGATGCCCATACAATTTGTCCCACTAACAGCATCTACTTCTTTATACAAACATGCGAATTTAACCATAGTTAACTGGAAGAAAAGTACACATCACGGTGACATAGGCATAATTTTTGAGATCAAGACCAAAAAAAATCCAGCCAATAGATTACAAGTTTGAAAAATGTAGTAAGTTGTTCAGCATAGCATTACTCCAAACTAATAACATTATCAGGAGGAAGGAGGGAAGAAGAAGAGAGAGATTAAGAGGAGAGAGATTAAACTAAGTTAGAAAAATCAGTATAAAAGAACTTGTACATTTGACTGGAAAGTCCATTTAACATGCCAATGGTCCGACTGATGAACCCAAAAAAACCATCTGGAAAACAAATTGCCTCTTCCGCAGGGGGGAATGTGCGGGGAAAGCTGACATATACAAGCACACAAACCATCCCGGCGAACTATAGGTGACCGGTTTTCCCCAAGAGACTAAGGATACCTAGATAAGGAGATAAAGATTGATCAAACAGTTACTTTGCTATCAGTCATCATCAATGTCCACCTTCTGCTTCTTCCATTTGTAGGCTGCTTCTAAAATCTTCAAATTCGGCGCCATGGCAACTTCGTCAGGGAATATGTAGTCGTAGTATTCCTCGAAGCTACATGAAAACAACAAAACGTCAGGAAAAGAGTTAACAGTTTAGATATATATATATATATATATATATAGAGTCCGGCTGGGATACTATCGATAGCACCAAGGGCTTGGTGCTATCGAGTTTTTCACCGTTAGATTTAACCCTTTGATTATTTTTACCCGTTAGATTATACTATTCAACCAACCACCCACTCAACCCTAGGGGGCCCACTTCATCCTAACCGCACATTTCTCAATCCAAGGGCTAAAAAACTAATAGCACCAATAGCTTGGTGCTATTGATAGTATTCCAGCCTAGTTCATATATATATATATATATATATATATATATATATATATATATAGAGTCCGGCTAGTATACTATCGGTAGCACGGAGGCCTCCGTGCTACCAAGTTGTTTTCGATGATCCAGCTTCCAAATCGACGATCGGCTCTGTTAGACTTGATCTACACTATTGAAAGTGTTTGGAAACTAAATTTCATAATTTTTCGATATCATTTACCTATCAAACGGGTAGTCTAAAAATGAACGGCTGAAAATAAAAATCTCATAAAAAATGATGATAAAAGACTTAAATTTAAGATCAGAAATACTGATCTTACTCTAAATAGTTCAAAGAATTTTCTATAAAAATTTTATCAGATTTGGATTGTTTTACACCGTTAAACTTACAAACGCATCTCATCTACCATTGAAATTATCAATTTTGAGACCCTTTGATCACTAGCCAAATAATGTCGAAAAATTATGAAATTTAGTTTCCAAATACTTTCAATAGTGTAGATCAAGTCTAACGGAGCCGATCGTCGATTTGGAAGCCGCAACATCGAAAACAACTTGGTAGCACGGAGGCCTCCGTGCTACCGATAGTATACCAGCCTAGCTCTATATATATATATATATATATATATATATATAGAGAGAGAGAGAGAGAGAGAGAGAGCATACCCGGCAGTAGCCTCATCTTCACTCGTTATGGCCCGTTTCCTCTTAACTTTTCTAGGTAACTTCTTCTGCACTATGCTAACATCGCCGAGACTGCCGAAACTGCTCTCCATGTTGAGCCACTCCTCCAATAGCATTGCCCTTTCCTCCTTTAGTTCGGGAGCACTGGTTCTGAAGTAGTCGAAAGCCCTTTCAAAAACAGCTAATAACAAGAAACAGGTTAAAATTTGTATATTTACCTTTAAATAGCAAAGCAAAGAAAAATGCAAGAGATTGCTCAAGTTACCTCGACATCGTTGAACACGCTCCATCTGCTGCTCTTGAGAAGAGGCGTCATGGTTTTCGGACTTTGCCTCACCATCCGCCTCTTCGTCTTCCAAACCAGCTGAAGCCTCAAACTTTGCGTAGCTTATCCATACTTTGAGGTGCCTGGTCCGATCAAGTAGTCGTTCATAGAGTTGCCTCGTTCTCTCATATTCATGCTCTGATATCTCAAAGTCAATGTACGCCTGACATTGGACAAGGATAGGGACGTAAGCCATGTAAACGAACATACCATATACGAGATAATGTAGCAGCATGCAAAATGATGAGTATCGATAGCTAATGAAATAACAATTAAGTATTCATTATATTTTGTACATGTGCTTGGCATTTTTCTGTTGATCTTAATCCATGATATTTAGTGTACCAAGAAGTAAAGCATCGTGTTCACTTGAGGCCTCTTAACAATGCTTAATTGAGTGAAAAATATAGATGTTGTTCACAGGGTTACCGTTTCAAAGTAGTTAGCTATGTGGAAATTGAACAAAGAATAAATAAAAGGAAGCAGCAAAATATATTCCACCTATTTTGGATACTATTAGAACCATCCAACAAATCATAGCAATGCTTCATACGGTTGGAAATGGCTAAAAGAGATTTTTAAAAGTAGATTCTGTATGCCAACGATTTTATTTCTTCTTGGCACTTTAAAGATACAAATGGTGTCAACAAAACTGATTTCCATGTTAATCTTCCATCACTTGTTTTGCAATAACAAGATGGAAGCTAAATGATATCTAGCATTCGAGTCTTTGGTTTATGCATAAAATATATATGCATTGTATGGATGTCTGAATATAACACACAAAATATAGGACATCACAATACAATTTAATGAGAAAAAAAACTAAAAAAGAACATAACTTTGACATGTTCTTGGTATAAAAATAAAGTTTGCCAATAATTGCATATCACAAAATACATTAGGATCTCGCATGAAGAATTTGCAGGGCCATAGAAAACCAAAATCATGCATGCCATCATTATGGAACTACAGAAAAGGAGTAAAAAGAAAGAAAAAGACTTAACTCCTTTTCTAAGGACACAAGTCTCCACTAAAAAGGAAGAACTTCTAGGCAACTTGAGAAAGAAAAAACTTAGTAGCTAGTAATTGATAGCTATTCTAAGATTCCCTTCAGATATCTATTTTTGCCCTGTACTTTAAGCAGATCCTCATTTTATATGTGTATTCCATGAGAGCATATAGGATAGAATGCATTCCAGAATAAAACAGAATAATACGAATGATAACCGCAAAACAGTGGAAAAAAGGAATACCTTCCATAAAAGTTCCGGCATGTCCAGAGCAGGTTGAGCAATTGCGAGTTCAAATATTGAACGAGCACGCTCTGTCTCACTAAGAGATCTTTCCAACTCTGCATACTTGCTCCAGGCATAGCAATTTGCAGGGGCCCACTCAAGATACTTCTCATAGAGGGTTCTACACCGGCTGATATTGCCCAGTTGTAGTTCAATCTCGATGTATTTCTTGAAAATCTATCACAAATAAGAAATATATTAGTGAAAGCACTCATAAAACATTCACTGCACAAATATTTCTCTTGATGGAGCAGATGCAAGTAGAAAATTTTAATTCCTACCTTATCCTTTGGAGCCATTCCAATTGCATTTCCTAAAATCTGCCTTGCAGCCTTGATATTCATTTGTCTTATCTCGAACTGGGCGGCCATGAGCCACATTTTTGCAAAAGAGAACTTCTTGTGAGGAATCAATTTTAGACATTCTCTGAATCAACCAAAGTAATGTTAGTATAGTTTGTAAGAAAAAAAACGACTAGATCTTGCTTCTTCTGTCTAAAAGATGATAACGAATATAGGGAAAACGAATTAACAAAAAGGAGTTACATGAAAACAATAAAAGAAAGACAAGAGCCTCCAACTGAAAACAAACGGCCATTTATAAAGCTTAACGCGGAAAATTTCTAGTGGAACAAAATAATTGAATTTATAGCCTTTTTTGGTAATATATGAATGATGCTTCTACAGATATTGTCGATCAAGTTCTAGATTGCAAGGATCAATTTCTTCCCTATATATATGACGCCACTCATGCTTTAACACGAAAAAGAAAAAAAGAAAGTGAAGAATAAAATCTTCAGATGATTTCTAAAAAAATGAAAAAGGTCTGGGATGGTTTTCTCACAAATGAAAAGAAAGAAAGAAAAGAAAAGCTAATTTACAGTCTAGTTTTGCTTCTTATGATCAAGTTCTTGAGTTTAAAAAAATCTACACAACGACTTTGCTGCATAAGGTAAAATAGCTTATAAAGTTCACAGACATGCGTTTGAATTCCCCCAAAAGGCATTGTGCTAAGGTGAAAGCTCAATCAAACAAAAAAAACTTCCTTCTGCTATTCCGCATTCCCATAAGATAGAACCATATAAATTGCATGGATAAGTTCTTCCTACGTAAGCACATGCGCTACCTAAAACCAAGATATTTGCTGCCTAATATCCAATTCATTCGATAGTACATCGTTTCATAACATAATTAGCAGGCCATAATGAGCATTTTTTCATTTATATGCTAGCGCTAGTCGAAACTAAGTGGTTCAGCAACTTTCCTATCATATATACCGGAAAGAAATTGCATTCAAGTTCTTCTTCAAGATGAGGGATGTTCACCTGTAAACCTCTCTCGTCGTGTCCATGTCCTGCGCATCAAGCTCCTCGTATAATGCATAGTTTATCCACAGGTAAATGTACCGCTGCCAGTACCGCTTCTCCTCAGCCGGGGGCACATTAGCGATCGCCCGCTCGTAGACCTCCCGAATCATGTCCTTATTCCCTACGCTCTCCTCCAATCTAATGTAATCGAACCACGAGTCATAATTCAAGGGGTTCTTCCGCACCTCCTCCTCATACTGAAACCTCCTCTTCCCGACAATCGCATCCTCGATCCCCTCGCGGTCCCCGTACTGCTTCTCGAAGGCAACGAACTTGCGGTACAGATCCTCGGCCCGGCCCTTGGGGATGTGGTCCAGGGCGTACTTATAGACGCACCTCGCCCGCTCGGCCTCCTTGCACCGCTCCTCGAACTCGGCGAACGCGACGAAGAGCTTCTCGGCGTCCTCGTCGTCGGAGAGGAGGTCGACGGCGCGCTCGTAGACGGCGCGGGCGCGGGCGACCTCGCCGCGCTTCATCTCGAACTTGGCGTAGCGGATGAAGGCGTCGGGGCGGGGGTGGCAGGCGACGAAGCGCTCGTAGACGGCGCGGGCGCGGTCGGCCTCGCCGTAGCGGAGCTCGAACTTGATGTAGGAGAGCCAGCCCTGGGCGTCGGGCTGCCACTGCATCCAGCGCTCGAACACCTGGCGGGCGGCGGCGACGTTCCGGAGCATCTCCTCCATGTGGATGTACTTGTACCAGAGCTGGTCGACGCGGGGGAGGAGGGAGACGGCGCGGTCCCAGACGTTGCGGGCGTGGTTGACGAAGCGGTTGCGCATCTCGAACTCGGCGTACTTGAGCCAGAGGGTGTGGTTGCGGTAGTCGACGTCGAGGGCGCGCTCCCACACGGAGCGGGCGCGGGGGAAGTCGCCCTGGGACTCCTCCCACTGGGCGTACTTGACCCAGACGGAGACGTTCCAGCGGACGCGGCGGATGAGGTCCTCGAACTCCTTGCGCTTGCGGAGGCGGTAGTCGGAGAGCTCGTGGGGGTCGGTGATCTTCTGCTTGGGGGGGCGGATCTCGGGCTCCTGGCGCTCGCGGGCCTCGCGGAGGATCTGCTCCGCGGTGATCTGGATCGACGCGGGGGTCTTGTTCTTCACGCGCGTGGGCCGCGGGAGCTTCACCTCCGTGTCGCGCTTCGTCAGGAACCCCAGGCTCGCGTCGGCGTCCTTCGCCGGCGCCGGAGCCGGAGCCGAGGACGCCATGGTTTGGTTGGGGAGAGAGATCGACATTAGGGTTAGGGTTTCGGGAGGAGGAAGAAGAAGAAGACGACGAGGACGAAAGGGGGAGGCGCGGAAGGAGAAGGAACAGAGGAGAGGGTTAAGTTTTGGTTTCGGGTTGATCAAAATATATGATTGGATTTGGGTTTGGATTTGGGTTTTGGTTGGGCCTGATATTGTTATCCGTGACCGGGTAATTCCACAAAGCCTTTACCTTATATTTATTTTATTATTGGTAAAAACTTAGGGAACTTATGTAAACTATAAATTATTTTGAGCCGATTATTTAAATTTATTTAAATTTTAATTTTAGTATTTAATTTGTGTCAGTTAATAATATTTTAATTTTAAAATTTAAATATATCGTTTATTTTTACAAATTTAATTAATATACTTAATAAATTTTTGCAACTATAAATTTATTAAAGTAATTAGCTTAAATTTTAAAGCCACGGTATCGTTTACGAGCTCAAATTAAATAAATTGAAAATTTGGATAATATAATCAAAATTTTAAAAGTTGAATACCACACTCAAAATAGTCTATACTTCAGATAAATTCTATATGTTTTTACCTATTTTACTTAAGTCTCCAGTTTTTATTTGCACTTAAATTCTACATTTATATTATTTATTCTAATTATATTGATTCATTAAAAATATTATTTTCTTTTTAGTGAAGCCCAATGCGGGCTCTATTAATATTATTGTTAAGTATTCGATAGCTACCGTATCAATTAAACATCATCATCAAATTTATTACGCAGTATTTTTTTTAAAATTAATAAAAATTTTAAGGAAAAAAAATTTAATTGAAACAAATGTTAAAATTTAGGGGGGGAGACAAGAGAAAGAAATGAAAGACGGAAAATAAAAAGATGGAGAGACTAGTGGTGCAATTAACGGATGTTGCAAGGAGACCCCCTAAAATTTGGACTATTTTGAAATGTCACCTTCAACTTTCAATTGTTTTGATTAAAATTCTAACTTTTCTTTTTTGGTGAAATTGACTGAACGTTTATTATAAATTTAAGGCCTTTTTGCATAAAAAATCCACTAATTTTGGGCTTTTGCAAAATTGGGCCGCTTTTTTCGTTTTTGCAGATTCGGTCCGAATTTTCAGGTTTCTGACCAAAATGCCCCTTGTATCCCTCCGCCCAAAACGTATGCACTTTCTAGCTCGTATACGCATACGTTGCGTACTGTCTCTGCGAGCGCAATAAATGCCACACCCGCTGGTTTACGCAAGCTCCCATACATCTGAACGGGGACCAAAGCGCCCCAGCTATTCGCCAGCCGCGATGTTTGCTGTTCGCGGTTCCGAAATTTTAATAATCGAAGCTTTATTTTGAAGTATACGCGACATGCAACGGGACAAATAGTGCAACGTGAAGCAAAATAGTGCAACGTGAACAAAAGAGCGCAACATTGCCACTGATTAGTGCAACACATCCGTCTAACCACTCTCTAACCAGTGCAACGCCGCAACTGACAGGAAATACAATACAAGAACAACAACCAGATTAAATATTGAAACAGAAAATGCACTATCGTGTGCTAACATATCGGTAAAAGCGCAACCCAGGCATTAAATAGTGTAATAACGAACAAACGAGCGCAACATTGTTCGTCAAAAGTGTAACTGCCACAGACTAGTGCAACACCACCGTCTAACCACTCTTTACCAGTGCAACGCCTCAAATGACAGGAAATACAATACAAGAACAACAACCAGATTAAATATTGAAACAGAAAATGCACTTTCCATTAATCTAAGAGCAAGGATTACATTTGCTGGGACCAAGGATTACATTTGCTTTGAAACCGCCGCATTACATTCTTCTTTGATGAAAATTAAACTATTTAATGGTGCCCCGTCAACATCCGCCGCTGCCGGCATAACTAACAAGACGAGGAAGAGCTTCGCCCTCCACCGCCGGCGCCGCCGCAGCGGTTGTCGATGGGGATCTTGACGACCCTCATGAACCATGGGCGCATCGCTTGCGCTTAGGTTGGGACGCCCTTCGTCGCCTTCGCCTCCTTGACGAACAATTGAACGAAATAGTGCAACATCCTGAACCAACTGTAGGAAATAGTGCAACATTCATGTAAGGTACAATGCATCTGAAAAAACTGTAGGAAATAGTGCAACATTGTTCGTCTAAAGTGTAACTGCCACTGATTAGTGCAACACATCCGTCTAACCACTCTCTAACCAGTGCAACGCCGAAACTGACCGGAAATACAATACAAGAACAACAACCAGATTAAATATTGAAACAGAAAATGCACTATCGTGTGCTAACATATCGGTAAAAGCGCAACCCAGGCATTAAATAGTGTAATAACGAACAAACGAGCGCAACATTGTTCGTCAAAAGTGTAACTGCCACAGACTAGTGCAACACCACCGTCTAACCACTCTTTACCAGTGCAACGCCTCAAATGACAGGAAATACAATACAAGAACAACAACCAGATTAAATATTGAAACAGAAAATGCACTTTCCATTAATCTAAGAGCAAGGATTACATTTGCTGGGACCAAGGATTACATTTGCTTTGAAACCGCCGCATTACATTCTTCTTTGATGAAAATTTAACTATGAACGCAATATTTATCTGGTGTCGATAGGTTAATTTCGTGTCAATAAATTAAGGCCTTTTTGCATTAAAAATTTATTAGTTTTAAGTTTTTGCAAAAGTGGGTCACTATTTTTAATTTTGCAAATTCGGTCTGAATTTTTAGTAAACTGACCAAAATACTCCTCTTACTTTTTTTCTTTTTCTTTTTTTTCTCTCGCTCTTTTTTTTTTTCTCTACGAAGTAGGCGGCGGAGGCGGAGGCGGAGGCGGAGGCGGAACGCCTCGCCTCTGCCTCTCCTCATGCCCTCGCCCTCGCCTTCGCCCGCGCACCCCCGCCCTCCTCGCCTCCGACCCTGCCGAGGCCGCGCCGCGCCGCGCCGCGCCGCGACTCTTTTTTTTTTTCTCTCTCCGATCCTCCTCCACCCGCCGTCTCCGCCGCCACCGCCGGCGATGAAGAAGAAGTACTTCTTGGGGCTGAGAAGCACGAATAATAAAAAATAAAAATAATTTTTTTTCCTACAGGAAAGATAAAAAATCATAAAAGAAAGAAGAAGATAATGAAATTGCATTGTTAAAATAAAATTACACTGTTTTAAAAAAAATTGTACTGTTTTAATGAATGTTGTACTATTTAAGAGAGAAATTACACTCTTTTGTGATGAAATTTATACTTTTTAGATAAAGTTGAGGAGAATTTTGCACCATTTCTTTTTCTTCCTCTTCTTCTTCTTCTTCTTTCTTCTTCCTCCACTCTCCGTCCTCATCCCCCCCTCTCTCTCTCTCTTTACTCACACTCCCAAAAAAAATTTGGGCCGGTGCGGTCGAAGCCGGAGGAGGAGGAACGGCCGTAGTCGCGAGGGTGCGAGGCCGGGGCCGGGGGCGCGTCCCCTGCGCCCGCGCCCCCGCCCGTGCCCCCTGCGCCCGCGCCCCCGCCCGTGCCCCCTGCGCCCGCCCACCACCGCCACGCGCGCCCCCTGTGCCACCGCCGACGCCTCCCTCTCCCTCCTCCCTGTCTACCTCTTCGACCCCCGCGACTACGGCCGCTCATCCTCCTCCGACTTCGACTGCACCAGCCCAAAATTTTTTTGGGAGTGTGAGGAAAGAGAGAGAGAGAGAGAGAGAAAGAAAGAGGGAGGGATTAGGATGGAGATCGGAGGAAGAAGGAAGAAGAAGAGGAAGAGAAAGAAATGATGCAAAATTCTCCTAAATAGTGCAATTTTGTCTAAAAAGTATAAATTTCATCCCAAAAGAGTATAATTTTTCATCCCAAAAGAGTATAATTTTTCTCTTAAATAGTACAACATTCATTAAAACAGTGCAATTTTTTTAAAAAAATAGTGTAATTTTATTTTAACAGTGCAATTTTATTATCTTTTTCCTTCTTTTATGATTTTTGATTTTTCCTTTAGAAAAAAATATTATATTTATATTTATTTTTTATTATTTATATTTTTTTTTCTCTATACTTTTTTTTGTCATGACCCACCGTCTTCGCCGGAGTGTAACTATATTTTTTCCCCTCCCTCGCCGGCGTACTTCTTGGTCCCAAGAAGCACTTCTTTTCGTCGCCGGCGGTGGTGGCGGGGACGGCGGGTGGAGGAGGGTCGAAGAGGGGAAAAAAAAAAGAGTCGCGGCGCGGCGCGGCCTCGGCGGGGTTGGAGGCGAGGAGGGCGGGAATGCACGGGCGAGGGCGAGGGCGAGGGCGAGGGCGTGATGGGTAGAGGTGAGGCGTTGAGAAAAAAAAAAAAAAGAGAAAAAAAGTAAGAAGGATATTTTGGTCAGTTTATTGAAAATTCGGACTGAATCTGTAAAATCGAAATAGCAATTCAATTTTACAAAAGTCCAAAACTAATAAATTTTTTATGCAAAAATGTCATAAATTAAACAAGAGATAACGGAATAAAGCATGTTAATAAATTACAAAAATATCAAAGTTGATTTCGTCCAAACCCGATACCCAACTTCCTAATCCTACCCGGACACAATCCTAAAATCCTATCTCGAATGCAGAGGCTATAAAACATGTAGCGTTTCGGACCGTTTCGAGCATATCATCCGAATCGGATCCGATACCGACTCCAACTCTAATTAAGTACGTGGATCCCTAACGGATATAAAACCCTCGTAGCTTAAACCACCCTCCTCGTCTCCTCTCTCTCTTCCTCCTCACGTCCTCTTACTCCCCCTTCTCTCTTCTTCCAAAACCCTAGGTCCCAAACCCTCTCCTCTCCCCTTCGTTGTATAGCTCGAGATCTCGCCAACAATGGTGGCGTCGGCGAAGAACGCGGAGGCGCAGCTCCCTCGCCCCCTCCGCGTCAAGAACAAGGCCCCCGCCCCGATCCAGATCACCGCGGAGCAGATCCTCCGCGAGGCGCGCGAGCGCCGCGACCCCGAGATCCGCCCTCCCAAGCGCGAGATCGCCGACCCCGACGAGCTCGCCGACTACCGCCTCCGCCGGCGCGCCGAGTTCGAGGGCCTCGTCCGCCGCGGGCGCTCGAGCGCCTCCGTCTGGGTCAAGTACGCCCAGTGGGAGGAGTCCCAGGGCGACTTCCCCCGCGCCCGCTCCGTGTGGGAGCGCGCCCTCGACGTCGACTACCGCAACCACACCCTCTGGCTCAAGTACGCCGAGTTCGAGATGCGCAACCGCTTCGTCAACCACGCCCGCAACGTCTGGGACCGCGCCGTCTCCCTCCTCCCCCGCGTCGACCAGCTCTGGTACAAGTACATCCACATGGAGGAGACGCTCCGGAACGTCGCCGCCGCCCGCCAGGTGTTCGATCGCTGGATGCAGTGGCAGCCCGACGCCCAGGGCTGGCTCTCCTACATCAAGTTCGAGCTCCGCTACGGCGAGGCCGACCGCGCCCGCGCCGTCTACGAGCGCTTCGTCGCCTGCCACCCCCACCCCGACGCCTTCATCCGCTACGCCAAGTTCGAGACGAAGTGCGGCGAGGTCGCCCGCGCCCGCGCCGTCTACGCGCGCGCCGTCAACCTCCTCTCCGAGGACGAGGACGCCGAGAAGCTCTTCGTCGCGTTCGCCGAGTTCGAGGAGAGGTGCTAGAACATACAGAGCCCAAGGTGCATTTACAAGTATTAGAAGCATGATTAGTGTCGGACCTGGAATAGAAGGAATCATGATTGCAAAGTTTTTGTTGAATTTTGCAGCCTAGAAGTTGATCAATACTAACTAGAGAAGCATTTTCCGCATTGCCGCATGATATAAATTACATCAAAAATTTGGACTACTCTGTTATGCAATAAACATTCTGCTTTGAGATCTATAAGTGCTATATTCTTTTTACATGGAGGTTCATGTCTTTCTCTGCTTGATTTTAATGAGCTTCTTCGCCTAATATCCATTGCTTGATTTATGCTTAATTGCTTATAAACTATTCTAACATAACTTTTTGTTGATTCAGAAAATGCTTAAAGTTGATTCCTCACAAGAAGTTCTCCTTTGTAAAAATCTGGCTTTTGGCAGCCCGATTAGAGATAAGACAACTGAATCTTACAGCTGCACAGCAGATTTTAGGAAATGCAATTAGAAGGGCTCCGAAAGATAAAGTATTAACTTTTTCAACTGATATCTGTTCCATGTAGAGAAAAACTTGCTAATGATAGGTTTTCAAAAAATACATTGAGATTGAGGAACAACTTGGCAATATCAACCGCTGTAAAACCCTCTGCGCAAAGTATGTTGATTGGGACCCTGCCAATTACTATGCCTGGATTAAGTATGGTGAGATGGAAAAATCTCTCAGTGAGATAAAGCGTGCTCGAGCAATATTTGAACTTGCAATTGCTCAATCTGTCCTCAACATGCCTGAACTGCTTTGGAAGGTACTCTTTTTATCCCAGTGTGTGAAATTTGATGAAATTTAGTTCAATTTATCAAAAGAACTGCTAGTATCTAAAGCAATCCCATGGTCTATGTGCGTAGTAGATGTATTGACATAAATCTGAGCCATCCTATTTTTATTTTCCTACAACATTTTGAGTAAACTGATTTGTGTATATTCTCTTTAATATCTTAACCTTTCTAATAGTATGCCTGCTTGAACTATAATGAGATACAAATACTTTAGCTGGAACCAAATTCTCAGATTCAGAATATATCCAACTTCTATTAATTGTTTGTTTGTTTGTTTGTTTTTTTTTCATATACTGTGTGTGATCTTCAGACATTGCATACATTATGCATTAAGTACTTTGATACATGAGCTTGTTATTGCTAAATGAGCAAAGGAAGATCATAAATTGAAATCTAGTTTGGTGAACATGATTTGGCTCTAGTGCCGCAAAATTTGAAAATTAGAGATGGTCGGGACAACCTACTTACTACCGAGTATTTCTTGAAAATACTTGAACTAGATTTTACATTGTTGTCATTTGTTTACATATTCTTGTGCTTACTCACCGTATTATCGCAGGCATACATTGACTTTGAAATATCGGAAACCAAGCACAAGAGAACACGGCAACTCTATGAAAGGCTACTCAATTGAACGAGGCACCTCAAGGTGTGGTTAAGTTTCGCCAACTTTGAGGCTACTGCTGGTTTGGAAGACAAAAAAAACGAATGGCCAGGCGGAGTCCGAGAATCACGATCCCTTTTCTCATGAGCAGCAGATGGAACGTGTTCAGCGGTGCCGAGGTAAATTTAAACAAACTCTTGCCTTTCCTTTTCTTTGTTATCTGGCAGTAAAGATTTAAATCAATTCGAAAGGTGTGAAGATTCAAATCTTAACCTTGTTTTTCTTTCTTTTTCGATCAGCTGTTTTCGAAAGGGCCTTCGACTACTATAAACTAAATGCCCCTGAACTAAAAAGATGAACTGGCGATGCTGTTGGACGAATGGATCAGAATTTGCAGTCCCGATGACATTAGTATAGTGCTGGACAAATTGCTGGGAAAAGTAAAGAGGAAGAGGGCCATACTGGCCAAAGATGGCACTCCTGGGTATGCTCTCTCTCTCTCTCTCTCACACACACACACACAAACTCATTTTGAAACCTTAACTCTTTTATTAACATATTTTCGGCTTATTGTAGATTTGAGGAGTACTATGACTACCAATATCCGGACGTGGATACAGCTGACTTGAGGATATCAGAATCGGCATATAGACGGAAGCGGCAGAAAATGAAAGTGAATATGTAGTGAGTACTGCGCGCATACTTCGGTAATCCTTCTCACTCTTTAATCAGGCATTCTATTGTCTAACTAAAAGGATAACTATGTAAATTTCATACAGATAAACGCGTAACATTTTGTTAAAAAAGGGTGAAAATGTCGGTTCCGTGTTTATATATGATTACTGTTTGTACATTATAGAATTTGAGATCTTCAGACCATATTTGGTTTTGCTTGCTGCTTTTTTAAAAAAGTAATGTTTGCAAATTGAAACTATGTGATTAAGTTGCTGATGTAATCTATACAAATAATTTTGTAAAAGGGATGAACTTGTAATCTAAATAACAATAACAAGAAAAGAAATACATCTGTAAAAACATTATTCCTCTCAACTTTCGCTTATATTGATTTGAATTTTTCTGCATTAATTTGTTTGGGATTCGTTTAAAGTATCTAGCTAACCTGCAATTCCTTTTAGCTGAAAAGCTTGCAAGGATATTAAATTTGAAAGTGCTGCCTTTAAATTTGTTAAATTACATTTTAGCTCCTCAAACTACGAGCGTATCAGATTTTGGTCCTGAAATTTTAGTTTATTTCAATTTCTATCTGAAAACTTTTTAGATTATTGCAATTAAGCTCTACAATCTAATTTAATTATAGGAGTGTTGTGGTATATTATTTTTTATCATATCATCATCTACAGTAATATCATATCACTATTACATTAAGGCTGCATTTTGTTCGGGTATAAGTAAGAACAGTCTATTCCAGAAATAGGTACAAGTTAAGGTATAAGTAGGAACTAGATCAATTTTACGTTTGGATAAAAATTTGGTTGTTTATGGGAATAAGATAAATAGCATTTGGATGGTTAGATTGGAACTAGAGGGATAAGAGTTATAATTTTAAGTTAAAAATATTTTATCTAATTAATTAACATCAAAATATTAAAATAATTTAATAAATTAATAAATTTATTAGCTATGAATATTGTATAAGATAATAAAAAATATATTAATTAATTAATTAATTAATTATAAATTATAACTTAATTTTTTAATTATTAGTGAATTATTTAATTAGTTAGATAATTAGTTAAAAAATTAATTTAATTAGTCAAAATATTAATTAGTTGACCAATATAAATATTAGTTATTAGATAAACACATTAAATAATTAATTTTTAGTAAGCTAATTAATCATAAATATTAAATTAATTAATTACTTAACTATTGACTTAAATATATTAAATAGATTAATTAATAAGTTAATATAATGATTAAAATTAATTTTAAACTTTAATTAAGCTTGTTCCAGCATGGGAGCAAGCTTGTTCCAATGGGAGAGGGTGGAACAGCTGTTCCATTCTTATTCCTCCTTATTCCACCTATAGGGAACTACAGTTCTCATGCTCAAAAAATAGCGTTTGGATATAAGGAGGGGAATAAGAGCTTATTCCCCTCCTTATACCCCAACCAAACACTACCTAACAGTATATCACTAGCATTTGATTGCAACAATTCAAAATATTCGAACTAGAAATTATAATAAATTAAAGTTCAAGAACGAATATGCCGCGCGCTTCATGTTTAAAAGTACAGTGTAGCCTTAAATTTGACTGAGCTCTTAAATAAGTAAATTAACTTAAAGCACAAGAAATATTGCGTTACATGTATTAAGAAAATATGATAGAAAAATATCTTATTTGTTTCTATGCGTAATGTCGCATCCATTATATCGCAATGAGTTAGTTATGATATGTTTTCTGTGATTCCATCGTAAAATAGCGAATCATATCTATACATACTTTTACCCCAAGTGGGCCCTTAAACCGAGGCTGAGCCTCATTTTGAGCTGGGGAACTGCGTCGTGCAATTGATAGAGACAGGCCGGGCCGGGCCGGGCCGGGCCGTGCCAACCGAAAAAATGAAAATTTTGGCCCAGCCTACATTTTTCGGGGCCTCCAATTTTTCAATCCCGGCTCGATCTAATGAACTGAACAAGCAAAACTTCAGAAAGTGTAGGAAGTCTATTTCTACATGATCTCCTTTGTGTGTGTGTCTGTGTCTCTGTGTGTGTGTGTGTTTGTGTCTGTGTCTGTGTCTGTGACTGTGTGCCTGTGTGTGTCTGTATCTGTGTGTGCGCGTGTGTGCGCGCGCGTGTGTCCGTGTGTGTCTGTGTGCTGTGTGTGTGTGTGCACGCGCGTGTGTGCGCATGTGTGCGAGTGTGTGTGTGTGGAGCAATTTTAGTTTATTGTTTACACCCTGCACATTGGGTCACATTGCGAACAAATTATATTTGTGTGTGCGCTTGTGTGTGTAGCAATTTTAATTTATAGTTTATACCCTGCACATTGGGTCACATTGCGAAACAAATTATATGTTATAAGCATGTTAGTTACGCACTTGTAGCCACTTAATTATATTATTACACATATTTTTTGTGCATAGATGTGCAAATGGGCTTTTCCTAACATTTCCTATAAAACCATGTGTATTTATAATAATGCACGTGCTAGTGCAATTGGCTAAGGAGAGTGTACTTTTTCTTGGGAACGGTTACGTTTTACTTAATATTTAAAGGGCCAAATATAAAGTATGGGTACTCCTATTATTTTGAAACTGTGATTGTTTGTACACTTATTATGGTTTTAAAAGAAAAAAAATAAAATAAATTGATCTGGACCTTCTTTTTTTTATCTTAGATATTATCCGGTTCAAATGAACTATTATAAATCAATATAATGTATTGATCGAGAAGAAATTCATATATTCTATCTACTTGACTTTAGAAGTGATCGAACATTTTTTTGAATTTGAAGTAAAATAAAATCTGTATAATGTTCAGAAACTAAAATATTTAAGCAAAGAACTATAGAGACCGAGTTGCAGCGTTGTTTACTTCCAATCAAATGTGTAGCACACAGCGTTCAAATTGACAGAAAAGGATAAATATTTCCTCTATAAGGAATAAAAGGCTTTTTTTGCAATTGGCCCCCTAAAAAAATTTATTTTAAAAATATCTCCGGTAAATTTATAATTACAAAAATGACCCTACCCTTGCTACGCAGGCGCCACGCCAGCGCCACGCGGGCGGGTGGGCGCCGGATTGGCAAGTTGAACACGATGAACCATTCACCGTGTTCAAACACGGTGAATGGTTTACCGTGTTCAGTTACTTATACTGTCCCGAAAAGATAGTGTAGATCAATCCGCACGAATAATAAAAGAAACACGGTGAACCATTCACCGTATTTGAATACGGTGAATGGTTCACCGTGTTCAACTTGCCACCCCACCTCCCAGCCCGCCCGCGTGGCGCCTGCGTGGCGCCTACATGGCAGGGGTAGGATTATTTTTACAATTTTTAAATTTATTGAGACTATTTTAAAAATAAAATTTTTTCAGGGGTCATTTACAAAAAAAAAGCCAAGAAATAAAGCGTAAGCCTAGTTTTTTTTTTTTTTTTTTTCTCTGTAGTGATATGGTTTCGTAGCGTGTTGCAATGCGACAAAATGTGTGCTCTCATTGCCTACATTGATATGTTAAATTAGTCTTAAGTGCGCTTTCTTAGCTCGGAAAAATCACCAGCTAAACATATTTTTATACTTGTTGCTAAATCAAACCTTTCGTGTTGTTCGGGGTGTATGATTTATTATTTAATTATTACTTAATTAATACGGTAATAGAAAGAAGAGTTGTTTTAAGTTTCTGGCGTAAGGTATATATATATTTTTTATTTGAGATAGAAAGGTAAACTAATACTTTTAATTAGTCCGAGGTCCATTAATTTATTGTTAATAGAGGAGGTATATAGTCATTTTAGTTAGGTAAAAATGTTGGAGACCCCCTCAAAACTACGGGCCTTTCTGAAATAGGCCCCTCAACGATTTTCTTTTTTTTCTCCTTTTTCCGATTGAGACTCTCTCAATTTTTATTTTTTTTATTTCAGTTTTCATACTTAATTAAGTTAGAAATTTTATCAAACTTAATGACTGATTAATTAGTAGTTAGCCATTAATTAATCTAGTTTTATTTGCGTTAAGAAAGTATGATAGAAAAAATTCTTTTTTTTTTTAACAAAGACCACTTTATTCTGAAAATTAAAAGCTGAGGGGCTGGGTCTCAATAAAACATACACATATACATATAGTTGAGGGGCCTATTTTATTTTATTTTATTTTATTTTATTGAGAAAAGGTAGCAAGCTACCTGCTTCATTCATTAAGCAAAATGAACTAAGTATACATGATGGAAGCAGCTAAGGCCTCCTAGGTAACATGGAAAGATAAGAAAAAGGAAAAAAAACAGAAAGTAATAAAAATTTTAGCAGGAGTAAAGAAACTGAGCGAAGAAGGATTGGTTACTCCGGGACAGAAAATCTACGAAGCGGTAGTCCGCAGAAATCTATTAGCAGAACTCGTTCCACGTGTTAAGAAGGGATTTGACACGTTCCAGCGCATGGGAGGGGGTGGAGTAGTTCGCTCGGGGTGGAGTAGTTTGAGGGGCCTATTTTAGAATGGCATTTAGTTGAGGGTATGTATACATTTTTACCTTTAGTTTTCTCGCAATCTCTTTGGGTAAGAAATATAAAAGTTGATATACTTAGGCAGTGAACAAGACATTAATAGATCAATACCACTCAAAAAATTACGTCTCGCTTGGTATTGTTGCTGTATTTTATATATATATATTCTCTGCGATCTGTAATTTTTAAAGACTCAAATTAGAAATTTTTTTGCGACAATCATGTGATAAAGGTGCAGATAGTTAATATCGATCAAATCTACAGTAGGTGAAGAGAAAATCATATAAAGGATTAATTATTATTAATTTTTTTATAAAATATATTTCGCAACCTAATAGTGTCATCACTGTCGATCTCTATTAGATTTGGCTTAGGTATGATTTGATAGTCTATCTTTACTATTAGTTGTTTAGATTTTCACTTATATTTTTCTATACCATAATCTCAGTTTTCATCAGATTCGTCCTTCTTTCATTAACTACACAAGTAATTAGAGAGTCCTTCAACAAGGAGAGTGAGCTATGAAATAAGCGGGTTTATATTTTGACCCAACCCAAACTGATCCGACTCGAATCCAATTCGATTTAGAGCTTGTTTCGCCTGAACGATTGCACATTGCAACACCCGCTTGCGTGAAGGTGATTCGTCTGACCACTCTCATGCAACTGCATCAATAACGTGCTAACACAGAAACTCAAATTTAGAGCTCGGGAACATAATATTGTTGGATTAAACATACCTTAAACTACTATTATATATCTTACTGATTGAAATATAATTTTAACAGAGTGTCAAATGCGAAAATATCATGTAACCTTTCAAAGTCAGTATAAAACGAACAGATTCGCGCGTGTTGAGGATAGAAAAATTGAGCTGAGTAGGTCATGTTTAATTTACAATACAATGATGAACGTACTAGATAAATGGTCTGTAGTTCAGATAAGTTCTATAAAATTTTATCTATATATATTATTTGGTAAACATCTATTTAGATTTTGTAACTTTTTGATCCAATGAGAGGTCGCATTCCATAATCCATACAACCCATAAACATTAATAACCTTGTCCTTCATCTTAATTTATTTGTACTGTCATAGAAGAGTACACCCAATTCACCCTTTTGCTCGTACATAATTTAATCAAATATTAACACAATAATTTATTCTTTTTGAAAGGTACAATAAATTTTATATTTAAATAATATTTTTATAAAATGAAATTTATTATTATTATTATTATTATTATTATTTTTTATAACTCCTGTGCGTTGCAGGGTGGATACTGCTGCAGCAGTTTGGCGCGAATCCCAGTGCTCGCAACTGAATGCGTGGGGCCACTTAGGGTGAGTGGGCCCCACACTTTTCTGTTGCATTGAAGGAGCCCCACGTGGAGGAGTGTATTGTGTAGTAACTTCAATTATATTATATATATATATATATATATATATATATATATATATATATATATATATATATATATATATATATATATGCTAGGGCTACTATACTCTTATGAGTATAGACCCCTTTGTCCTCATAAATTTTCGGCCGTTGGATGAAGGAATATGCGGTTATGATGATAGTGATCTCCGGTTAGGATGATAGTGGTGTCCTGGGTTGAGTGGATGAGTAGTTAAATAGTATAATCTAACGGATAAAAATGGTCAAAGGGGTAGATCTAAATGTCGAAAATTTATGAGCATAAAAGGGTTTATACTCATAAGAGTATAGTAGCCGGACTATATATATATATATATATATATATATATATATATATATATATATATATTAGATTTTTTTCAGGTGGAAAGAAAGTGGCAATATCGACGCTACATAATTTATATACTGTCAATCACATTTTTTTTATAAAATAAAAATATAATAAAATTATTTTTTTTAAATTACAATGAGATGAATGAGCTTAAGAAGTGCAATTTGATTGATTGGAGATATCGTATCATTCATATAATTATTATATTTTAAATTAAAAAAAAAACGTAATAATAACAAATCAACCGTGTCCAAGAATTAGTTGGTTCGACAACTGAATTGCCATCCTATTGATCCAAAAATTAAAAGTAAAAAGATGGGGGATAAGGGGTTAGCTAGCCTACTATTTGTCTTTTCTTTTTTCTTTTTTTTTAATTATATATATATATATATATATGAGACCGGCTGGGATACTATCGATAGCACCAAGCGCTTGGTGCTACCGAATTTTCTGCCGTTAGATTTATTTCTTTCATCATTTTTAATCGTTAGATCATACTATTCAACCAACCACCTACTCAACCCTAGGGGACCACTATCAATCTAATCGGGGACCATTATCATCCTAATCGCATATTCTTTCATCCAAGTGTCGAAAACCTAGTAGCACCAATAACTTAGTGCTATTAATAGTATTTCAGCCAAATTATATATATATATATATATATATATATATATATATATACTTTTTAATTTTAAGAGCAGTTGTTGGGGTTACCCCCACACCACTCACTTTTCTCTGAGTCAAAGTTTCCCTGATTTGAGTTTGACTTCGGCGTGAGGATCTGAATCAACACCTTTTTGACTACACCAGACCAATAATAAAGGGTTAATTGCATCATTGATCCTAATCTTTATTTAATTTTTATTTTATTTTATTTTATTTTATTGCTATTAGTTTCCATCCTTCTTATTCTATTGTAACCAGGTTTCAACCATTTAAATTTTTATTAATTTTTGATAGAATAAACTACATCAGCTACAATCAAGCCCGGCCTACTCAGATGCACCACGGTCATAGTTTGATTACTTTCAAATTATCTTAAAATTAATTTTTTAAATTTCTAAAAGAATTTGGTAGCATACCGAGTTTAATTCCAAAATTTTCGAATACTTCAAATTTAAAATGCAGTAGACATCATGTGCGAGATTGAAATGGACAGAGACACGATGGACAATATTGACGGTGGCGACATCGGGCTTTACCGAATGAGCGCAAAGTGGAAAAATGGATAATGGTTAGAGACCAATAATATAATTAACCAAAATAAAAATAATTGGATACGTTACATACATAAAAAGAAATAGTTTTTATTTATTTCATTTAGCTTTCAGAGTATTACATAATTGTGACTTAGTACCCCAAATTTGCTCTTATATTTCAATTTAGTTTTTTTTAATAATAAATGGCTTTCATTTGATATAATGATGTTCTTGATCTTACATAAGTACTCATTTCTGGCTCAAGAATGATAAATTTGCTATGTTATTTTATAGAAAAAAGTTTTTTTTTTCTTTTGACATTATAACTAAAGTTACAATACATGAAAAAAAAAACCATAGATTAAAATGCTTCAGTATTTAATATGGGGCCAATATTCTTAATACAAACCTTTTGATAAGTGATTAGCCTACTAGCATGTGTCACAGACTCAATAACAACATATGAGAAATCAGACAATATCGAATTTGAAAAAGCTAAATTGAGCGAAACATAAATTCGACGAAATAGGATATAATTAGTACTAACCCTAAATCGACCCCACGATTCTGATTCGGGCTAAGTTCTGATACTATGTTAAAGCACTTAATTCAATCCAAAAACTTAAGTTGACAGGTTAAGAACCCCTCACATTATATACATATCAGAATTCTATGATCTTGTGACGACATTTTTTTTTATTTATTTATTTATTTATTCATTTTTAAGCTTTTTGCCATCTTTGAGTTATAAATTATAGGGATAACTTCAAATACCATCCATGTGGTTTCGTGCTTTCTCATTTTAGTACCCTGTGGTTTAAAACGTATCATTTTAGTACCCTGCGGTTTGGTTATTCTCTTTTTGTTATCTTTTCGTTAATTTTTTCGTTGAATTAATAAAAAAGTTAAAACTATAGGATAGTAAAGTGAATATTCGATAAACCATATGTGAGATATTTAAAATTTTTTCTGTATAATTTAACGAAAAAATTAACGAAAAGATAACAAAAAAGAGAATAACCAAACCACAGGGTACTAAAGTAATATGTTTTAAACTACATGGTACTAAAGTGAGAAAGTATGAAATCACAGGGGTGGTATTTGAAGTTATCCTTAAATTGTAAGCGGCCGACAAAAAAAATAGTAGATACAGAGGCTCAATCTTTCCCTTTTTAAGGGTTTGAATTTCTTTCTCCGTCACAAAGAGATTTTGTCATTGCCAATGTGGTGAACCTGGGCCCCACTGGTTGAACATTTCAAATGGGCCCCAGGTGTTTGGTGCATTCTAAAAAGTTCATTTATCTTGATATTCTTGCAATGTCAAAAATAGGTTGTTCATTTTTGTCCTTGGGGCGTGCTTGGTCGCACGTAAAATAGTTTAGAAAATAGTTTTCTGGTTGGAAAAGGGTTTTCCCAGTGGAAAACTCGAACTGAAAATTACTGTAAAATCTCTTTCTGATGACTGTTTCTAAGCTATTTGTAATAATCTTATTATGTGCACCAAAGACTGCCTTAACCAACTTGACTAGTTAACAGAAATCCAACACGAACTTTATCAAACCAAGTCTTGCTGCAACCGAGCCAAATCGACCATTGATAGTCTGTTCAATCTCAATCTAAGGTCTTGTGACCACCACTGCTTAGAATAATTTGTATATATTTTGATTCTGAATTATGAAATTTTATTCGAACATTTGCTTTGAGTGAAAAGAGTGTGTAATCTATAAGCATCGTAAACAATAAAAGGATCTCACAATTGCCTGGATATAATCCGCGACATCAACTAACTAGATCCAGTCAACAACTTCAGGTTCTAAAGATCGCAAAATCTAAATATAAATTACTAGAACCAGTCAACAACTTCGGGTTCTAAAGATCGCAAAATCTAAATATAAATTACTAGAACCACTCAACAACTTCAGGTTCTAAAGATCGCAAAATCTAAATATAAATTACTGCACGTGATCTGCAATCTTTAGATCATAACTATGTATATCCTTTTTTTATGTATAGTAGGTCACATCCAATAATTGAAAATTTTATTTTAGAACCTTCATGATTCGAGTTTAGAAGACCTCTCAATGCATGATTGACCACACTCATGGCAAAATGATTAATTTATTACAAGCAAGAGGAGTTTAAAGTTTAAGCTATTTGAGAACAATATTATATAAATTGAACGGTGTTACATAAATTTAAATCTAAAAATTCTCCTCAGAGATCGATCTTAATCTCTAGATTAATTAATTGATTATGGACAAAGAGTATATTACATAAACATGACCGATCCTATTTTTAGACAGGTATTTTAAATCAATTAAATAGTATATATGCAGAAATTTTTCGTGTACTTAGATGCTAATTTATATATTAGGGATATTAACATGTCCGTTTCCGAGCTCTTTTTGAAAAATACCGAAATTGAACCCGAATAAAAGATCGAAACCTAAAACTTTACCCAAATTCGACCCGGTATTAAAATTCAAAACCAAAACAAACCTGAATAAAAAACGGGAAATCCGTACTTGAAACTGAAAAACCAAATCCCACTATTAAATATACTAAATATTAAACTAAATTATTAATATATATATTAATTATTAAAATAAATATATAAAAAGTAGTTTTTTTATATGAATTTGGTTTTGGGTTCGGGTTCGGTTGGAATGCAAACAAAACCATAACCGAATCCAAAAACTGTCGTGTTTTCGGTTTGTATACCTATAATCGAAATCATACCCGTTTAGTATCGATTAAAACTGCCTCATTCAAATTCGGATACAGATAAAATTTGAGGTATCATATCCATTTACCTCCTTAATTTATATATCTTATCCTTGCTACTTAACTATCATTTAGAGCCATACATTAATGGTGCCATGAATCTTATGTCAATGTGGGCAATATTGCTTAGCTATACAATAATACCACAATAAACAACTTATCTGTGCATATGTGCATTATAGTGGTACTTATTTTACCTTTCAGTTGAAATCCAAACTCTCGAATAAAATTACCGATCAAAAATTTCAACTTTTACGTCATTCACTTTCTGCCAAACAAGTAAGTTGAATATGAAAAAATTTAGTTGCACAACTATAAAAATAAACAGCCAAATAAAAATTAGGTTAATTACATACAGGTCCCTGTAAACATAATGAATTGCAGATATTATCCTGTAAAGTTTAATTTTCATAAGTTATCCCTCCAAAAGTCCTAATGTTATCAGATATGTCCCTGCTGTTAGGATCCGTTAGAGAAATTTGGTTAACCACAGTTAAAACACTTAACCATAATCAGAATTGACAATTTTACCCTTCTTCCTCTTTCTCTTCTTCTTCCTCTTCTTTTTTTCCCTTTCTCTTCCTCGTTGTCGTCGTGCCCGCGTGGGCCATCGTCACGGGCGCCTGCAACGGCATCGGCCGCGCGGGCGGCATCGTCGGCGGCGTCGACGACGTCCTTGATGGGCGATCGCCTCCGCCGCCTCCTTCTTCTTTTTCTTCTTCGTATTCAGCTTTTGGAGGAACATATTTGTAAGGGCAAAAATGTCATTTCATGAGTCTACTGTTAAAAAATAAACGGTTCTCTAACGGATCTTAACCAGAGGGACATATCTGCAAACATTAGAACTTTTACAGGAATAACTTATGAAAGTTGAACTTTACAGGAATATATCTGTAATTCACCATATTTACGGGGACCTGTATGTAATTAACTTATAAAAATTTATCTGAACTACGATTTATCTGATAATTTATTTTAATTTAAATTTCACTTTTGCTAAAATAAACGATTTTAACGGGCCCCACAAAGTGCAACCTAGGGGTCTTAGGACCTTGACATTGTTTCGCCAGTGAAATTAAAGTCGTGGTGTAACTTCGATTTCAACTTTTTCACATCACAATTTATGAGGCTACATTGATTTGTGTGCCCACTGCGTACTACGACAACAAAAGAATTTTCGCCAACAACATATACAGAGGAAGAGAAATAAGTTAGGCCCCGTTTGGTTGGACCTAAAAATATAACATAGTTAAACTATACTACGCCCGTAGGAAAACATTCCTGCGAAGTGTTTAGAAGCAAAAAAAATAAAGTAATTTTTGGAGTATAGTTAGACTATACTCAAAAAAATGAAGTAAACTTATAATCCAATCCAACCAAAGAAAAAAAATTTCACCATTATTGGGCTAGCTCTCTCACCCCAAAAATGTTCTAAGATTTAAATTTCAAAATTTAAATTCTAAATTTTAAATATCAAAAATTTAAATTTTAAAAATTTAATTTAAATGTCAAATTTAAAATTTTAAACTTTTTATTTTCAAATCTCAAATCTCAAATCTCAAATTCAAATTTTAAATTTTAAATTTTAAATTTTAAATTTTTTATTTCATATTTCAAATTTCAAATTTCAAATTTATTTATAAAATTTAAATTTAAAAATTTAAAATTTAAATTTCAAATTTCAAATTTCAAATTTCAAATTTCAAATTTCAAATTTCAAATTTCAAATTTCAAATTTCAAATTTCAAAAATTTCAAATTTCAAATTTCAAATTTCAAATTAAAAAATTTAAAATTATAACTTATAAATTTTTTTAAATTTTAGATTTAATTTTGAATTTCAAATTTCAAATTTCAAATTTCAAATTTCAAATTTCAAATTTCAAATTTTAAATTTTAATAAATTTTAAATTTTCAATTATCAATTTTATATTTCAAATTCAAATTTTAAATTTTAAATTTTTTATTTTTTATTTCAAATTTCAAATTTCAAATGTGAAATTTTAAATTTCAAAATTTCAAAATTCAAAATTTAAATTTGAAATTCAAATTCAAATTTCAAAATTTTAAATTTTAAATTTCAAATTTCAAATTTCAAATTTCAAAATTTCAAATTTCAAATTTTCAATTTTCAAAAATTTATTTATTAAATTTATTCTTAAAATTTAAAATTTAAAATTTAAAATTTTAAAATTTTAAATTTTTTTTTTTGAAAATTTAGAATTATAACTTTTAAAATTTAAAATTTAATTTTTATTTAGATTTTAAATTTAAAAAGTTTTAATTTTAAATTTTTAAAATTTAAAATTATTTTTTAATTTTTTAATTTGCATAAATCTTTTGAAATCGTACTATGTGAATCCAAATAGCTAATAATTTAAATTTAAAGTTTCTAATGGCTAATTTTTTAAATATTGTGAGAAATTCTATGAAATTGTATAATTTGTATCCAAACGGCTTTTAAAATAATTTCGTAGAATTTTTTTGGAGTTACAGAATTTCGCATTTCATCCGGACCAAAACTACGGTATTTAGACTCCATGGTATTTTTTTACTGCGCATCCAAACAGGGCAGTGGATGGGGAGTGTATTAAATGGGTTATGTATCCTAAGATATTTAGCCATTTGCTTGTTATTGTCACAGAAATTAATATTGTCAGTGTATATTTTATTTTATTGTATAAATTATGATTATATATGATGTAATAATATTAATGTTTTATCGGTAATTTTTTGATCAATACTTATTAGAATAAGATATTATCGGAGTAAGAATTTTCAGTTTATAACTTACATGTTAGCAGTGATATATATATATATATATATATATATATATATATATATATATATACCTATATTTCGTACAATAATATAAAATTCGTGTTGGCCTATCTATTTGCTTAGCTTTTTAGGTTGATATCAATTTTCACATAAATTCGTATTGAATGTGATTATGATAGGAATAATTTTGAATGTGATTATGATAGGAATAATTTTGACTCCGTAGAAATGAGACGAGATAAATTTATCTTCGTAAATTAAAATTTTGAGAATGTATTCAAGCTATATTTATTAGCTTAGCTCTTTAGGTTGGTATCAACCATCATCGCTTAAATCTGCGCCAAATAAGGTCGGGACGAGAATTATTTTGATTAATTGGAAGCACGAAGGGACAAAATTTTTTTTTTTTTGTAGTTTGAAATTTTGAGGGGCAATTGCTTATATACTCTTTAAAAATTTCTGACTTTTTTTTTTTTTTTTTTTAGAAAGCTAATATTAAAAATAGCCTTTTAAGATTTTAAAGTTTTTCAAATATGCTTATAGAGTTAGATTCTGTTAGTAAACTATTAGAAAAAGTTGTTATTTCTGTAAAATTATCATTTTGTCCTTTCAAATATATCCTTCTAACGTCACTGATTTTTCTTCTTTGCCTTTAAGTTAGGGGTAAAAGAAGTATTTTTATTTTTTATTTTTTCAAATATTTTTTTTACCGTCATTAACTTTTCTTATTTATTCTTAAATTATGGGCAAAATAAGTATTTTTACTATTTTTAATTATGGTAGAAATTTAACTCAGATTTAATTTGAGATGACTTGAGTGGCATTAGCAACAGAGATATTTTTGAATAGCGGAGAAATATATAAGGAGCATATTTAAAAAAAATAGAAATATATATAAAAAAATTCCACGTGGCACTCCTCACTCTACTCCCAATACTAACCCTTTGCCTCTTCGTCTATATAAAGAGACATACACTGTTTCTCTCCCCAAATCATCACACAACAATAAAACTCAAGTAACCAACCAAAACGCGCATACAAAACAACGGACACAGAGAGCGAACGAACTCGGCGCCGATTCAAAAACCGACGCCGACTTGTTTTAACCCCTGTTTGGTTCGGCCCTTGTTGGGAATCCACATGCACTCCCCAGTTGAAGCACCACTCAAAACACTCCCCCGAATCCCGATTTAAAAAACCCCACGAAAAAGATTCGAACTTGATCCGATTCCCATCGACAAATCGCGGTTTCGGCGCTTCACTGAGGTCGGTTTCGTTTGAAATCTCGAAAAAAAATGTGTGCTTTTATAAAAGTTTTGTTTAATGGGTTTGTTCTCCCATGTGAAAGGTGGTTTATTGTTTTTTAGTTTGTAATTTCAACACTTCCGTGAGGTTGGTTATATATATGCTCAACATCTCGAGAAAAATGTGTTCTTTTCATTATTTTTTCCTTATTGGGTTTGTTTTTCAATGTGAAACTACGTTTTTTGTTGAAGTAGTTTCTTTGACTAGGAATTCTCCTACCTCTACTCTCAGTTTTCAACAATTCTCGGAGGTTCGTTGTGTTTAAATTCTCAATAAAAGCTCGTGCTTTACTGGGTTGCTTCTCCCCGTGAAATATAGTTTCTTGTTCAAATAGTTTCCTTGGTTACAAATTCTCACAATTTTATTCGTAGTTTCAACGCTTCTCTGAGGTTCGTTATGCTCAAAATCTCAATAAAAATGTGTTCTTTTGTCAAACTACCATTGGTTAGGAATTCTCCCAATTTTACCCATTGTTTCAGCACTTCCCTGAAGCTGGTTTTGTTTAAAATATCAGGAAAAATGTGTCCTTTTTATCAAATTTCCCTTACTGGGTTTGTTCTTCCATGTTTAAGATAGTTTCTTGTTCAAATAGTTTCCTTTATTAGGATTTCTCTTACTTTAATTTTGGGTATCTTTGGTTGGTTTATCGATTCTGATGAAAAGCTGCACAGGAATAGCATCTTTTTTCCCGTTTTTACTTGTTTTCTAAGTAGATTCCCTTTGCTCTAACTTGTATCTTATATTTCTTATTCCTTTTGGGCATGCTTAGGTTGACTTTGCTCTTAGCAGGTAAGCTGAAACGTGCTTTTCCCTGCTGAATTCTTATTATTTATTATGCTCTCTCATCGAAAACCACGATCTCCAATATATTTTCTAATCGTTTTATCACATGGTTGATAGTAAATCGTGTCGCGGTTTCAAGATGCCATCTTTTTAAATCGAGCCCGGCCATTGTTGCAGATAAGCGCGAAAGTTTGACCGAGCGTCGAAGATGCTGGAGAAGGAGGGATTGAACATCGAAAAAGTGATCGGCGAATTCGAAGAGCTCACGAAGAATGCTGTCGAAGTTCAGAGAGAGACCTTAAAGAGAATCCTCGAGGAGAACGGCGAAACCGAGTATTTGCGGAGTTTGGGTCTAAGAGGAAGAGTTGATCCAGTGAGTTTCAAATCATGTGTCCCACTAATTACACACCAGGATATAGAGCCTTACATACAGAGAATTGCGGATGGGGATTCTTCTCCTATTCTCACTCGGAAACCAGTAACCAATATATCACTAAGGTAGTAGTATTACGAATTCTCCTTTCGGTAAAATGTGAATTTTTTGTTCTAAATTTTCCTAATTTTGTACGATTTTGAGTCTGTAGTTCCGGTACGACGCAAGGGAAGCCCAAGTATTTGCTGTTCAACGAGGAGTTGGTGCATTCGACAATGCAGATATACCGCATATCGTATGCTTTCAGAAACAGGTACTGTTCTATTGCAGGCCACTTCGTATCGGATATTTTCTTCGAGTTTACACTTCATTGTGTTTTTCGTATTCATCTGCGGTGTTTAGATAATACCAAAACTGGTGCTGGTTACTTTCATTACATAAAAGAGATATGTATGGTGTTTGTCTTATTCCTTTCTCTAGTGGCCTTTGTGGGCTTCTCTTTTCAATAAAAGAAATAGGCTAGTTTTAGCTATAGTTATAATTTAATTTTCGTAGAGTTATTGAGTGTTACACATAATGTTGAATGGGTGGTCATTTTCCTCTTTTTCGCTTCAAACATTATTATACAGATGATCATGAATATATATGTATATATTTTTATTTTTGGAAATCTACTTGTCACAGGGAATTCCCTATTGAAACCGGAAAAGCACTTCAATTCATCTACAGCAGCAAGCAGTTTGTGACCAAAGGCGGGCTCGTCGCCACGACCGCCACGACTAACGTATACCGCAGTGAGCAATTCAAGTCCACTATGAAGGATATCCAGTCCCAATCTTGTAGCCCCTTCGAAGTCATATTCGGCCCCGACTTCCACCAGTCCCTGTACTGCCACCTCCTCTGCGGACTAATCTATTCAGACGAAGTTCGATTCGTATCCTCTACATTCGCACACAGCATCGTTCACGCCTTTCGAACCTTCGAAGAAATCTGGGAAGAACTTTGTACTGATATAAGGGAAGGAGTTCTCTCCTCGAGAATCACTATTCCATCTATAAGGGAAGCTGTTTCCAGTCTCTTGAGCCCGAACCCCGACTTAGCCGATTCGATATACGAGAAATGCGTGAGCTTGAGTAACTGGTACGGAGTGATCCCCGAACTTTGGCCTAACGCTAGATATGTGTATGGAATCATGACGGGCTCGATGGAACCGTATTTGAAGAAGCTGAGGCATTATGCAGGGAATCTACCGTTGGTTAGTGCGGAGTATGGGGCTTCGGAAGGATGGATCGGGACTAGTGTCGACCCGAAGTTGCCTCCCGAGTCGACGACTTTTGCCGTGATTCCTGATATCGGCTATTTTGAGTTCATTCCCTTAAAACCGAAGGTCGAGGCGAGGGAATCGGAGACGAGCGGTTCGCATGCGGAGTTAGAACCGGTCGGTCTAACCGAAGTTCAAGTTGGCGAAGAGTACGAGATCGTCGTCACCAATTTCGCAGGTACATCCTCTATATATTTCACCGAATTCGCGAGCAACATATTAACTTTTTCCACTGTTTTGAACATTGACTAGATGTCTTGTTGGAGCACGTAAAAAGTGATTTAGAAGGAGAAAAAGGCAACTTTTAGGTAGAGGAGGTGCCTTTAGAAATAGTTAATTACTGTAAAGCAGTTGGAAGTCTCTTTCAAAGTGAGATTAGTGTTACCGGTACGTAAAAACGACGGCCCAATTCGGTAACTAAAACCGCGTAGTGTTGCAGTTGTTTGCAGCAAATCTGGGTAGCTTGTTTTCCTTAGATGAATCTTATTCCAGGGAACTTAAACATGTTATTCTTAAACTTTAATCTAATTAATTAAAGTTGAAATAAGCTTAACTACGAGAAACTTGTTCAGAGTATGTAATTAAGCTAGGCACATTGAAGAGTCAAACCGAGAACACGAGCGGAGGAAAGTGTACTTGTCTTAGGAACGGATTATTTAACGTGATCACGTTACTGCATTACGCTGAAATATCAAATTGCATACGAAAACCTACGACTAGTTAACACGCGTCTTGAAGATAATACGACTGAGTACTGGACCTCTTTTTCCCGCAATCTTAATTATTCTAAGTGTTAAACTTTGCAAAAGTTAGTTTGAAATCTTTCATTATCATATTAAATTAATTAAGCTCTCCTAAGCTTGATGTTACGTTGCGTACGAAGCGGTAGTTAGGTTAGTTGGCAAAACCTTGAATAATCTTCTATCTTGCTTAGTTCTCTGCATTTGTTTGTTGGACAAGTCAATGTAGGGATTAATTCAGGCCTTGACTAATCATTGGTTAGGTGTCGAAAAAGGTTTGAATATTATTCACTAGACTAGAACAGCTGATACTTAGTCTATATAACTGTTGCTAGTTTTCGCTTTTTCTTTTTGCGATGTTTCGGTTCCAAGTAATCTTGCTTTTTAAACATTTTTTTTGTTGTTGACTCGCAGATTTGTGAAGTCACTAACTTGTATTTGCGTGCTACGAACCACATAGTCAAATATATGATGGTTATATATTGATCGATTAATCGGTGGCACCGACATACATATATATATAGATATCATTTTCTTTCATTCGTTGTTCTAGATTAGGTAAATATAAAAATGCGTCACGCTATCCTCTAGAAAACTTAATAGCCTTAATTTGCAACTTTATGTTCATGGTGCATTAATCCTTTTTGAGATCTAGTAACAAGTTATTTGAACATTTGCATGCAAAAGTAACTATTCATGATAGTAGATGATCATGTTAAGAAACTCGTAAAACCCGAAAATAAGATCCAACGTAGTCGTTGCATATATTTGGTTTGCGTTTGTAATAAACCTGTTGTAATGCAAACAACAGGATTGTATCGATACCGGCTAGGTGATGTTGTGAAAGTCGCGGGTTTCCACAACTCGACACCGAAGCTCAAATTCGTATGCAGGAGGAACCTCCTGCTGTCCATCAACATCGACAAGAACACCGAGAAGGACCTCCAGTTAGCTGTCGAGGAAGCCTCCAAGCTGCTGGCGGCGGAGAAGCTCGACCTAGTCGACTTCACGAGCCAAGCCGACATGTCCACGGACCCGGGCCACTACGTGATCTTCTGGGAATTGAGTGCTGATAATGCCCCAAAGGATGTGCTACAAAGCTGCTGCGATTGCCTGGACCGCGCCCTCATCGACCCGGGCTATGTCGGGTCGAGAAAGATCAAATCTATCGGGCCCCTCGAGCTCCGCGTTGTTCAAGGAGGGACGTTCCAGAAGATTCTTCACCATTTCCTGGGTCTCGGGGCCGCGGTGAGCCAGTTTAAGACGCCGCGATGCATCGGACCGGCGAACGCAAACGTTTCGCAGATTTTGTGTGATAATTGTGTTGAGAGCTTTTTTAGCAATGCATATGATTGATACATGTTAGTATCAAATGTCAACATCATCTTATAAGAAAATCTGTTTGGATGTGTTGGGGAACTGAAATTAAAGAAATAAACGACTTTACTTTAATTCTTTTCTTTGTTTTGCTCCGATGTTCTTGAAGATTTGTGAAACACATGAGCGGGGATCAAACCACAAGTTAAATACGAAAATTAAACCCAAAACTTCTTGCGGTAGAGAGGCTTTAAGCCCGACTCTGATCTGATATTATGCTCTATTAAAGATTTATCTAGTAAAAAAATAATTTAGAAATAGCTAGTTTTAGAGTGTGTTAATTCATCAAAAGTGGGATGTAAAATTATCAGTTCTGAAAAAATGAATATGAAAATACTCACTTTTTCCTAGAACGTTGGAATAAAAACTTGTTGTAGAAAATTGATGGCCCAACTTTTCAAACAAGGACCGACCGTTTCTAGCGCAAGTGGCAAAGGGCTTGGTGGTTGGTACCCGAGGTCTCGAGTTCGAATCCTAGTTGATTCACATTTCTAGCTAAGTTTATTTCTGAAAGAAATAAACGAAGCGGGTAGCGTGCTACTTTTCTCTAAAAAAAAAAAAACTTTTCAAACAAGGACGAAAACAGGTACGAGATCGATTTTTTGAATAGTTAATTAATAGATGCTTACAAATTCAGCCAAATTCATCTTGCGAACAGCAATCAATTTCAGTCTATCTGTTCAACTAAAAAACTATGAATTTAGCCAAATTCGTATTACAGATAGCAATCAATTTCAATATATCTGTCCCATCAGTATCTCACTAGCACTAGAAACCAATGAATAATGAGAGTTGTTTGGAGTTGAGTTGGCGGAATCATTGCCGATCACGTGGTAAGAGCATCAAAATTGGTGCGAGGACGTGACAACGTGGGTAACATCACATGTTGTGCATGGCTTGTGGGACACATCGTAGATGCCAGATTGGATCGAACCCAAGTCGGACCCGCAAGTGCCGTGCATCTATACATTTTAATTATAATGTAGTTTTTTTTTTTTTTTCTTTCTTTCAGTTCGAACTTTTAGAATTATTAATCAGCACCTTCAAATCACGTATCTCACTGAGAAAACTAGAGTGACCATGTAAGTAGAATTTCGACGGGCTTACTCTTATGTTTAAAGTTATTTCTTTCTGTTTTATTATTTTTTTCTAGAAATAAAGGTAACATACTATCTGCTTCGTTTATTATTTAGAAATGAAAACATATATTATATAAAAGCATTAAATAAAAGTGCGAGGTTTTGAGTCGGATTATATGTGCCTGGTTCGGCTCAGTCTAATGGGCCTCCTGAGAGGCCCAATTTGATGTTGCCACGAGTCCGAGACCTAACGGGTCGGGCCATGGGCCTGTAATTCTGATGGCTTCGTTTGGTCCAATAGCGTTTTCAGGACCCGATCCAATTAGAAAAGTGAAATCCGATCCAAACAAAACGGAGAGCGGCAAATGGTGAAGCCCTAATCCCGCGGTGAAAGAGATGCTGCGTCTCCCGAAAATGTCGTACCCAATTCGCCATTGGGGGAGGAGGATGAGGAGGAGGAGCAGCAGCAGCAGCAGCTGCAGTAGCTTGATCTCGCAGCTGAGGTGGCGGCGATTGCGATCGAGCTCGAGCTCGGCCATGGCGCGGGGGGGAGAAGGGGAGGAGCTCGGGGGGTTCTCGGAGTACATGGAGAGGCTCAGGAACTACGAGAGGATCGGCGTGCCCAGAGGCGCAGGGACCGACTCCGGCGACGGCTTCGACCTCGGCCGGATGCGGCGGTTGCTCCGCCGCCACGGCGATCCCCACGCCCGGTTCAAGGTCAAATCGCTCCTCTGTTTTTTTTTTTTTTTTTTTCCCTTTTTTTTTTAAAGTAAAAACGCATGGAGAATCCCTCACCTATGGGCCATGCTGAAATAGCCCCCTCAACTTTTAATTATTCTTTTTTTAATTTGAGTTTTTATTGTTAGTCAAGTTAGAGATTTTGTTAAAAATTTAATGATTTTATTAGGTATTGACCATTAATTGGTTTACTTTATTCGCTAAAAGGTGATTAGAATCATTAAATTTGGTGAAATTACCAATAATTTGAGAAATTTCTTTTTTTTTTTGTTGACTTGAGTCGCTTAATTCTGAAAAAGAAAAAAAAAAGAGGCCTATAGGTGAGTGGTCTCCATAAATTTTCACTCTCTTTTTTCTTTTTTTGGTTTTTGAAAAGTCTCAATTGCGTACAAGTTAAGTGGTTTCGCGGTAACATATATTGTGTTTTTTTGGGGGCAAATGCATATATATATCACTGCAAAGTTTGAAAATTGCGGATTTTTCATGCAAAATTGTAATTCTTTGTTACAACTTGCCATTTTCAAATGGATTCCCTCAAAATTTCAAAATGTTGCAGATTAATCTATGCTAATTGACTATGGATAATTGACTATGTCAGTTGACGACCATTATGCTCTTGAAAGAAAATCAAGTACCATTGACTGACTCAAATCAAACAAATTTTTGAAAGTTGGATGTTAAAATCAAATTTTTGAAAGGTCGTGTAGCCGACTCAAAATGGTCCATAGTTCAGTACGTCTGTACCCAAAAAAAAAAGTTCTTTTAATAAGTTTTTTCTAGATTTAAAATTTAAGGTTCACGATGAATGACAGAAAATATAGAATGGAGACCTTATAAAGGTACTCATTCGGCTGTATGATGGTCATTTTTACAGGAAAAAGTCTGCTTTAGCTCGTCGGTCAGCTGGCAGAGGGATAAATTTGCAAATATTAAACATGTAGGGGATATATTGTCTGTAAAATTTTTGAGGGACTAATCTGCAATTTCATTGCTTTGCAGAGATATACAAGCAATTTTCCCTTGCTCTGAGGTAGCTGAATCTGTTTTTAGGCTTCTGGGTTTTATGTACTACTGTACTGAATGAATTCTCTATGAATGTTCTGTGCATGCTCTTGATTTATGAGCAAGACAAAGTGGATAGAGAATTCTATTTTTGCAGTCAACTTTAATTTTTCAGATTAGAATAGTCAAATAGCCGAATATATATGGCAATGTCACCGGTGTGATCTTGTCTATAGGCTGTTCATATTGCTGGCACTAAAGGGAAAGGATCATCTGCAGCATTTTTGTCCAATATTTTACGAGAAGAAGGCTATAAAGTTGGCTGCTATACCAGGTTTTACATGGTTTTCCAATTTCTTGCAACAATCTGCAGCAATAACATAACTTTGGAAAAATATTTTACATGAGAATGAGATGGGCGTTGATGCACTTCTATTTTCAGTTTCTTGATTCTTTAAAACTTATGTTAAGCTTTCATTCTATTTACATACCTTTTATCTTCTAATTATCACACCATCTTTTATCCTCACTTTTCTGTCTCACGTTTTGTTTTGATTTTTTTCTTTTGAGTTTTATATGTAAGTATCAGACATTTTTATTTTTTGACGTGGAAGCAATTAAATTATTTAAGCAACTATTCAATAATTTCAATTTTGCGGATATAATTACTTGTAATTATCTCTAGTCAAGGTTGGCTGCAAAACATCTAATGCCCTTGTTGTGCAGTCCACATCTTTTGACCATTCGGGAACGCATTTCTTTAGGAAGAAATGGAGATCCTGTTTCAGCTGAATTACTAAGGGATACTTTCCATGGAGCGAAGGGAGTTCTTGATCAATCGATAGAGCTGGAAAAGGGAGCTCTGACCCATTTTGAGGTATGTATTTTGCGATAAGCGGTTACTGCTCTTCCAATTTTCTCTGCATGTCTCTCTAGTGTTGCATTTGCTTTCATATGTTTAGATGCAACTGGGGCTGTTTATTTTGTAGCTTTCACTGCTATTTACCGAGTGCAAAACTATTTGGATTCCATGCATGATTCTACAATTCAATATTTATTGCTTGTACAACAAGTGTTTTGTTCTGTCTCTTCTTTTTTTTTTTCCTCAGGGTTTTTGTGATTTGAGCATATTTCATGCATTTGTAGGTGTTCACAGCTCTTGCGTTTCTTCTATTTTCCCAAGAGAAAGTTGACATCGCCATTATTGAAGTAAGTAGAATGCAATACTTTTTTACCTAATGGTCCTTTCAAGGATTTGAATGCTTATATTTATTTATTGGAGATATAGCACTAACTAGAAATATGCTTCAGTTTGTGCTTTCTATAGATTAGCAATAGGATGTTGTAATATCATGGTAATTAAATCCCTTGTTTGTAACAGGCTGGTCTTGGAGGCGCAAGGGATGCAACCAATGTAATTCGCAGCAGTGAACTTGCTGCCTCTGTATTAACTTCGATAGGCGAGGAACATTTGGCTGCTCTGGGTGGTTCTTTAGAAAGTGTGGCGATGGCAAAGTCAGGAATAATCAAGCAAGGGCGTCCGGTTGTGTAGTTTTCACCGCTTGGTTCTTTCACATACCTGCCCCTTTTATTTGTTATTGTTGATTATACAACTTGTAATTAACACAAATTTTGGAAGTGCTGATCAGAGTAGCTTAGTAACTAGTACTTATCTGTCCTTAAGTAGCTATACTACACCAAGCTGAAATCCTCTAGAAATACTTAAATTAGAACTTTTTCACAACTAACATTTTTTCTAATTTGTCAGGTTATTATTGGCGGCCCTCTTGAGGAAAACATCGAGCGCATTATTAAGGATAGGGCATCTGCCATGAATTCTCCGGTCATATCGGCATGTGATCCTGGAATACGGAGCATTTTAAAATGCTTCGCAAGAGAAGATGAAGAACCTCACCAAACTTGTGACATACTTGTTGACATTCAAAAAGACATGCAACTGGTAAAATTTGGTACCACTTTTTTTTGGGGGGTTATGTATATATTGTTCCCTGCAAAACTTCTATTTATGTAAATACCTGTCTACAATCTGAATTTTCATATATGCCCTCAACCAGTGCAATCTCTTATAAAAACATCCTTATCTTTTGTTGGGGAGTCATCCAATTTATGGGGGGAATTTTTGCAAGTACAAATAGTGTATATCAAAAAAAAAAAAAAGACTTTTGAAGAGCATAAACATTTCTCTGCATAAGAGTATTTCTCCCTTAGAGGATTTGCTTTTGCTCATCAGGAGATAGCTGAAATATTATGCAGGGTATCAAATTACACGATTTGAAACTTCACATGCTTGGAGCTCATCAGCTACAAAATGCTGTTACGGCAACATGCACAGCCCTCTGCCTCAGTAAACAAGGTAAAGGGTCTGTATAACTCTGGTTCTGTAATTACCGACCGTCCCTAGCGCAAGTGGCAAAGGGCTTGGTGGTTGGTACCCGAGGTCCCGTGTTCGAATCCTAGTTGATTCACATTTCCAGCTAAATTTATTTCCAAAAGAAATAAATGAAGCGGGTAGCGTGCTACCTTTCTCTCAAAAAAATAAAATAAAATAAACTCTGGTTCTGTAATTCATAAATGAAAATCGCCTAACTACACTTCTGATAAGTGCTAGTGCTATCAATCAAACTTTTAAAGTTAATTCTTGTATCATCTCTGTATAATAGCATGTCGTAATAATCACGCTTAAAACAAGGTTGGAGAATATCGGATCCATCCATTCGAGCTGGCTTGGAAAGGACAAAGTTGCATGGTAGAAACCAATTTCTGACTCAGAAGGAAGCTTCGGCTGTTGGGCTTCAAGGAGTGTCATTACTTGTTGATGGAGGTTTTATTGATGTTCCAACCATGATTTTTATCTTTTTCTTGTTTTTTTTTTTTTGTTTTTTTGTTTTTGTTTCTTGTCTCCGGGAGGCCTTTTGACATTTGGAAATATGTTCCAGCTCATACTGAAGCTTCTGCGAAGGGCCTATCAGATGTAATAAGAATGGCGCATCCGGATGGACCGTTGGCTCTTGTGGTGGCAATGGCGAGTGATAAAGATCATCTTGCATTTGCTCGACAGCTTCTTTCAGGTAGAGTAAATACACACTCGAGTCATTTACTACCTTTGCCGATTCCGTAATTCTTCTTATAACACCTTGAGCCTCCTTGTGCCTTTGTATGCTGTACTATTGTTGGCGAGCTGTGTAACATGTGTTTCTAATTAATGTGGATCTGCGACCTTACATAACAGCTACTGCAGTTCCCACAATCACTCTTCTTTATCAGTTTCTTTATTTTCTTTTCATGATTTCTGTGTATGTGGGGAAAGAACCTGAGCAATGTGCTAACAATGCATCAACGGTCCTCTACTCCTTTCCCCATCAAAAATATTCCTCAGTTAGTTAGTTACGAGATTATCTCGAACTGATTTGAACTTTCCTATTAAATACTACCTTTCCCCGTCATAGGCAAGAATTATTGACCGGCAAAGTTGTATAATTAGGTGAAATAATCAACGTTTAATGTCTAATTCTCTTGGAGGATTAGCCATGCTGCTGCAAATGTCATGAAATTACTGTATACTATAGTTTGTTCTTGTCGTTCGTGTCTTATTCTTTCGAGCACTTATATCTAGAATTTCTTTCACAGGCAGGAGACCCGATATCGTCCTTTTAACTGAGACGAGCATAGCTGGAGGAAAATCCCGCACGATTTCGGCTTCAGCTTTGAAAAATATGTGGATAAAGGCTGCGCAAGACCTCAGTATCAATCTCATAGACCTTGGAGCGGTCGAACTTCACAAACTTTCCAAGGATAATAATTGCTCGTTAGGATCGATGAGTGACAACGAAACTATGTTGATCGGTTACCAAGTTGCACCGGTTAATGATTCGATCAGGGTTTGTGCTCAGTTGCTTCAGTCGAGAGAGCGGGAGGATCGGAATGGTCTCATTGTTGTAACAGGCTCACTGCATATAGTTTCGTCGCTGTTAGCAGCTGTATACAAGTAATAGTTGTATTTTATTCTATTTATTTTTTGTAGGTCTTTTTGATATTTTTAAGGACCTGATAAATAGCAGCAGTTGTTAAAAGGCAATGTTGTTGACCTTACTATCTAGCTGTATTATTATTGCATTTCTACCGTTTTTTGATTGATGCTGTCAAATTTCTAATTGTTGGTACTAAATTTTTTGTCAAAAAAATGTTGACGTAATGTTTATACATCATCATTTTGTCAGTGAATTATACATCTGCGTGTTAATTTGATTCGTATTAGAGGTTCAGGAGGGATTAAGTTTACTTTCAAAAGATAGTGAGAAAGTAAAACTTTGGTAAAAATTTACAGCTAATGAGGCAATTAATCCCGTCCTTTTTTTAAAGTAGGATAATTGGATGATTGGATTCTAAAGTACAAGATCTTATGGGATTAGATGTACAGCAGGTGCACATAGGGATGCAAATGGATCCGGGTTGGTGGGCATTCCCTTCCGATCATTTCTGAATGAGGTGATAAGTGAGAGTCAAAAATAAGAAAAATATAACTCACTCTGAATCCGCTCTGATATGCTAAAAGATGAATCGGGAGGCATGGATCTCCTTCCTTTCTTTGTCCGTCCAGATCCGACAAAATAAGAAAAAAATCTAATCTGTTCCGAATCCGTTTTGACCCGCTAAAAAAAGTGGGGGGATGGGGAGGACCCTCACGCCCCTGGATCTGTTCCGTTTGCGGCCCTAGGTGCTCGGCTTTCATTTCTCATGGGCTAAATAGTTCCAAAATGTCCACTAAAAAAAAAAAAAAAGGCAACAACCAACAATTAGTCATTTTTGCGCATAAGCAACACAATAATGTATTGTTACTGAGAAAATTCCAATTTTTTCCACAACAAACCTTTTTCTTTTGTTAAAGAAAATCCATGGGTTAAAATTCCATTAAAAAAAGATCAGTTACAAACATATTAATTAGGTTCATTAGTAAACATCATTTTTTTACCTTTTTATTAATAATCCAATAAAACCTATTTATATGTGAACGGATCTAACTTTTTTTTATGAACTCAATCTAAAACGAGTTAAACACAGCTGACTCGTCAATTTACTATAAAATATATCATCAGTTACATATAATTATTTTAGATAAAATATATTAAATAATATTACTAATTTGGCATGCTATCATGCAATTAATAACATAACATGAGAAGAAAACCGTGGAGAGAGACTTAATTTCGTGCCAATTGAGTGGACCCCACTACATTGATTTATTGTGGAGAATAATTTGAATTTGACCCTCATACGTAGATGAGTTGCATTAAAAAATACTAATAACATTACTACTTCCACTTTTTTAATTATTATAATTAAATTTTACAAGCCAATAATTAGTTTTTATTTTCTCATTTTTTTTAAAATACAAAATTTTAATTTTCTTATTAATTTTAAAATTATAGAAAATATAAAATATAAATTCTAAGATGAGGTATACAATAAATAAGTAGGGCTGTCAATGAGTCAAACACAAGCGAGCTGTGGGTAGCTCGTGTTTGCTCGTTTATTAATGAGCTGAACACGAGCTAGGTTTTTAAAATATTGAGTTGAAAAATTCTGCTCATATTCGGCTTACTTATTATCGAGCTGAAAACAAGTTGACTTACGAACAATAAGTTAGATTGACAGCCATACTATTGAGTGAAAAGTTAAAAAAATTAAAATTTATAAAATATAGATTTTTTAATATTTAGATTGGTCTAAAATCCAAATAGTGCATATATATATTCGAGCAATATTGAGCTGAATAGAAGTGAATAGAAGTGAACTGATTTGATATGTTTGACTTGTTAAGATTTTGAATCGAAAATTTACCTGGTGTTCGGCTCGTTTATTAAATTAGCAATAGATGTATCTTATTTCAAAGTCGAAAATGAGTTGACTCGCGAATTATGAGCCTTAAATAGCATTTCTCGTTTAGGGTCTCTTCTGTTTCTTCTCTGCTCTTCTTCATCTTATTCTCCCTTTTTCTTTTTCACTTTGCTACCCAAAAAAAAAAAAAAAAAAAAAAAAAAACCCTCTAAACCTCCCTCTCTTCTTCTTCTTCTTTGAGCTCCTCCTTTTCCTCTCCCACTCCTTCCTCTTTTACTTCATTTTTTCCATTTTTTTTTTCCTCCCTTGTAGGAGGAGATGGGTTCACATAGGGAGCCATGGCCATCTCTTTACCGTAGCAGGAGCAACCACATCTACGTCAAGCTCTTCGTTTCCGCCCTTCTTGTGGGGATCTCCTTTCGCCTCCTCTTCTCCCACTCCACCCCCTTCTTTTCCTCCTCTAACCCACCAACCACTGCTGAGGGAGCTGTGGCTTCTGAAGTTGGAGTTGGAGATGAGAAAGCTCGGAAAGGTGAGAAATTTTGGCCCTTGGATCTTGTTTTCGAGTTGGGTTTTTGCTAAGATGCGGACAAAATGAGAGTGGGTTTAAGGAGGAGGAGTAAAAATTGGATCTTTGTTGGAATTCATGCTTGTGTTTTTATTGATGGAATACTTGAAAATTTCATTTTTTTGGGGGGAGTTTATGGTTTTGGGTATTTGTCCTGGAGAAGATCTGGTGAGTGTAAATCGCATAAATTTTGATTTAATTGTTGAAAATTGTGAAAATGTTGGAAATTGGGTTTGTGTTCCATTGAAGGATCTTAAAAAAAAAAAGAATTTTGACTACTGCTTTGGTATGCTTCTAATTATATAAACATGTTTGGTTCTAGTTAATAAGAAAGGGACAATTTGAAGAAGTTATGAATTTATGGGTTTTTCCTCTTTGATTTGGATGATATAAGTTGTAGTTGACATCTGGTCCCTCTCACCAGAAATAAAGTGAACTTTGGATGTTTTTGGTAAGAAACTTTACAAAGAATGGTTAAATCAATAATATTCTTACTGGTTCTGTAGTAGTTTTCAGGTTCACTTGTAACATTGCTTGGATTAGGCGAAAGAGTGTTTTGATGTTATTTTCACTGATTTACTCTTTCCATTTCCTTTACCATTGTGTGGCTTAATGCTAGAAAATCTGCATTGAGTACTTAGGAATTTATAATTTCCTGGGATTTATCTTCAATGTAATTTTACAGTGAATTGCGCGAAAATGGCAATTTAATGATTGTAATCATTGGTTGTGGACATGCCAAGATAGTTGGTAGCTACCGTTATCCTGGGGACTATGTGTACGATATTCTAATAAAAAAAAGGAAAAAATAAATGAAGATCAATTTGAATTCATGTGCTGTTTATCTTCTCTGATTTCTTTGAATACTTTTGCTCATCAGAAACTACAGTTATTGCGGAGGCAGCAAATCCTCAAATGGCGTCAGATGATGAAGAAATTTTTCAAGAAGGTAGTGCATTTCAAATATTTTAAACATGATGATGAGAAATAGTACGAATTCATGAATATAATCTTTTGTAGAAACTTATATCAACTGTGCAATTTGGGTTGTTTTAGTATAATTATTTCAATGAGAAAAGAAAATCCAGCTAGATAAAATGATTTGATTAGAGAATTTTCCGTATATTTTCTGTTAAATCAATAAGTTGGCCTGCCTTATATTATTTGCTGTATCCTGCCGCTAATTTTGATGTAAATCACCTACCTGTGCAATAACGGAAGTTAGCTCAATGGCGTGCTACTCATTTTTTTCTTTTTTCCTTTGTTTCTTGTATCGTAAAATTTTGTAGGTCGAATGTAAAGCAACAAAATTTTTATAGACAGTAATTGTTGTTATATTTCATGGTAAAACTAGTTCTCGGTTGTTGGTGAATTGTTGCATTTATTCGTAGAAAATTTCACAGTTATGTGTAGTATATCTTAATGGTTAGGTTCTTGTAAGAAAATTTGCTCGTCTTTTTCATACTATGCTCATGCTAATTGTGCCTTCTCATACGTATCCAAGTGTCCTATCCTTCTTTTCCCTGAACTTCCTGTGGAAGGTATCCAAGTGTCGTGCCCACATCCAAAGTTAACATTGAGTAGACTAAAGAATCCGCAAAACATTCCTTTTAGTTCTTGTTCGTATTGCCGTATCCATGAGATTCTGCTGATCCGAAAAGTTAAAAAGAAAAAGACCTGTCAGAAAGATAAAAGAAGCTTTCTTTTCTCTTTTCGTATGTGTTGTTAAAGTTGGCATGAAGAGCATTTGCTAATTGCCATGTATTCTTTTGCCATTTGTATTTCTGTTGTTTTTTTTCCTGTTTTTGTCTGTAACTGCTGCTTATATTGTGTTGGCTTTTGATGAAAAAGTATGAGCAACTTCTGCAACAAGTTGTGTAATTTCCTTATTGTTCTATACTGATCATATATGTTTTTTGTTGTATTTTTTATTTTTTGAGTCAGAACAATGTGATCTTTTTGCGGGGGAATGGATACCGAATCCTTCAGGACCAGCTTATACGAATGCAAGCTGCCGCTTTATCGAAGATCATCAGAACTGTATGCTGAATGGAAAGCCTGACACAGGGTATCTTTACTGGAAATGGAAACCATACGGTTGTGACGTACCGCCATTGGATGCAAAGAAGTTTCTAGATGCCATGCGGAATAAAAGTTGGGCGCTTATTGGTGACTCGATTCTTCGCAATCATGCCCAATCATTGATTTGCCTTCTATCCAAGGTATTTTTGACGTATATGATGTCAGATTCACAGCACTGCTTTTCTTGCTTGATGTTGTTTTTGTTTGATTTTCTTGCTTGGTGTTGTAAGCATTAACTTTTGTATGGTTGACTTCATGGTTACAACAATTGTGCAAGTTTGCAAACTAATGCATTTTGCGGAGAAGGTTTGGCTTTAAAATGATGATTGTTTTCGAGTTTTGTGATGACTAAACATATTAGTAAACATCTGAGGATCTGGAATGGCTTGTTTCTTCCGTTTTTGACCTACCGTGAAAAAAAAAAAACGAAAAAAGTACGGCTTCGTTTGTTGTCGAAGGGACTTTTGGACTACAAAAGGCTAGTGTTTGGTTCAGGCGAAGGGTGCACCAACAAACGACTCCTTGAAGACTCCATCCTTACCGTGCATCTGAAACTAAAAGGCTTGAGTTATTGTGAGGCCTGAGCCTGTACCTGAAACAGTTTTGCCTTGAAACTTATACAAAGATATGATTAAGGTGCCGACTAAAGGATGGGTACAGGGTCTAGTCCTTTGAGGTCCATACTAAACCATAAAGTTGAAAGGCGAACTTCCGAGAACTCAACCCTTGTCTTGTACCCAGTTGCTATTGCTTTTTATTATGATCTGCCTCTAATGTTTAGATCTCATTCCTATCTGACTTGTTCTGTTGTATGGTTCAGGCAGAAGAAGCTGTCGAGGTCAACCACGACGAAAATTTCAAATCGCGAGAATGGCGCTTCCCCTCCCACAACTTCACCGTCTCTCTTATCTGGGCTCCTTTTCTAGTCAAGTCTGAAACTTTCGAGAACGAAGACGGTGAGTCAAAATCTGAAATCCAGCTCCATCTCGACGAACTGGACCCGAAATGGATCAACCGATACGAAAGCTTTGACTACGTAGTCATATCGGGCGGGCAATGGTTCTTGAAGACCGTGAGCGTTTGGCAGAACGGAACAGTCATCGGCTGCCACTACTGCCCAGGAAAGAACTTACCCGAGCTCGGGGTGGAGTACATTTACCGAAATGCCCTCCGGATGGTCTTCAACTTCATCACCTCTTCAGCTCGCAAGCCGCGTGTTATATACAGGACGTGGACGCCCGACCACTTCGAAGACGGCGAGTGGTTTAACGGCGGGAAGTGTGATAGGACGGTGCCGTACAAGGAAGGTGAGTACAAAGGTAAAAGTATAGACCATTTAATGCGGAGGGTCGAGCTGGAAGAGTTCAAGAGGGCGGAGGGTGCAGTCCACGCCGCTCCGCTAAAGCTGATGGACACTTACCATCTTTCGTTGCTAAGGCCGGACGGGCACGCGGGCCCTTACAGACATTTTCATCCCTTTGATAAGGGTAGGAATGTGAGAGTACAAACTGATTGCTTGCATTGGTGCGTGCCGGGGCCGATAGATGCTTGGAATGACTTGATGACCGAAATGGTGATGAATGAGTGAAACTGCGAAAATATATGTAGATACTGAATTGTTTGGAGAGTAAGGAGGGAGGGGTTTTTCCGATCTAACTATTCGCGGGGGATTAGTTTGTGTTTGTATGATGAGTTGTGATTACTTGTAAAACTGCAGAGTTCGCGGTTGATCTATTCTTTGTTGGCTTCAGCTGTTACTAAAACAAACTTGATGTGGGATTTTTAATTTGCCCTTAGTTTTGGTCTTCTTTCCTTGTTCTTTTGGTTTCACAGGCAACAAAATCCATCATTAAATCAAGAAGAGCTAAAGCAACAATACAACCACAAAAAGAATGTTTTGTCTCGGGCAATTCCCTTATTAGTCTCATAAAACTGCACCTCTCTTTTCTCAACAGTTCATATCAAATATTGAACAACATCACCTACAATTTCTCAAATTTTTAATCCATGTCTAACACATATTTCAGAGATAATCTCACCTCCTAACTCCTATAAGATTAATGAAACTGCTCGATCAACAAGACAACCAAATTGCATGAGAACTTCAGCTCATATTAAACATACAAACATTTATATACAAAATCACTGTTTCAAGCTCGCTAATGTACATATACACAAGAACCTCAAAAAACAACTTAGAAAGGAGCATTCTCCTTGTTTGGATATTGCATCCTTCTAATCTAACTTTTCTGCTGCTGCCGCTGCACTTTGCTCCACCGCGACTTTTCTACACGCGATCACGCTGTTGACACCCTTTTTACAATGCTTCTGAAAGAACATAGTTACCTGATAAAATAGAAACAATTAACGGGGTCATTAACACCACGAAGTAGCCGGTTAAGTAAACATTCTCAAAATTTATTCTATCATGAGTATGTTCTCTGACAGCAATGTAACTGATTGCTAACATGGCCAAGCATTTGGAAACAATTTCTGATTCCTCTCGAATGGAAGTTGATCAAATATACTGTCGAGAGTTTCGCGAACAAAACAAAGGGGGATTAGATATTCAACTCCAACAGCTAAATTGAGGGAAAACCATATGTGAATTAGATGATAATACATAATACTAATCAAGAACTCCATATATAAAAAAGTAAAAAAAAAATGACATTACACAGTTTCAATAAAGAGGAGGATCTCAAAATTTTGATACTTCAATTCCCTTTTTTTATATTTTGTTCTAAAACTGCGGTGGAGGAGTTCCTTTTATAGGCAAAACCCTAATAAAAGCACGCTACCAAATACATCTGGATCAATTACAGTTCAAAGCAGGGAAAAAGAATGCCAAAGAACAACAAACAATGTCACTCAAGAAAACTGATTTTCCTATAGTAATGCCACATCAGCCTATATCATACATATTATCTGAATTTGGCTTAAGAGTTAAGACCACCTTAAATTACTTCAAATCTAAGGCACTTAGGTTGGCGGTCAAGCAATCTGCGATCGCATTCCTAATGCCCAACTACTGATTCAAGGAATCCGACACTTGTCGCATTACAACATATAAATGCAAGCTACGAAAGGAAGACTGGCGACATTAAAGCGACTCGCATTTAACCCCGTTCTGTTGGTGTCTTCCTAAGGTGCTAGAAGACAGACTGTCTCAAGAGCCGAAGGTGAAACTCTGCAGGAGTTGATACAAGCGATCGCATTAGCTGCTAGAAGTTGAATAGGGGAAAATTGAGGCGGCGCACAAGCCTATACAGGACATATCAAATTGTTGAACAACTTATGATCTTACAGGAAACCTTATCTTACAAGAGCTCATCAAATTACAACACTAGATAAAAATTGAAACTATGACATAAGTACATAAGAGGACTTACAATGTACCAATTCAACATTTAGTTGACATGAAAATTCCACAAAATGGTGAAAAGAGATGAGTGTTGAACAAAATGATGACACTGTTTTAGGCTCAAGAACATATTGAGCACATACCTACTTTCCCAACAAACAGGAAACTAGGATGGTAACAGTATAAAAAGCACTAGAATCATTAACAGTAATTATCTACCCAAAAAAATTTAGTCCTTGATTGTAGCCACCTTACTCAGCTTAAATCTTTCGTAGCGCCTAATATTCATCCTTTATGGTAAATACTGAAATCACAATTTTTTTTCTTCTATTTTCAGAAACTTAGAACGCTGAAGTACACTTTTAAAATTCAGGTATCCATTTAAAACAGCTTTAACCATGTATTGTTACACAACAATCTATAGAAAAGAGATTGTTTTTGGATATACAAGGACTGTAGATACTAGTATGGCGTATACGAGGGATCAAGACAATAAAAATGTGGGAATTAAAGCCCTTTTCGAATGTCGGAATAAGTTATCTGATGATAACTTATTCGATATGAAAATTTTCTTATGTGGTTGAAAGTTAAGAGTTTAACTTCTGCTCCTTGCAAGGTTTTGATATTTATAATTTGGTACGACAACATATTTCATCTATAGGTGATTTATCTGATCCGAAACAATAACTTGTAGGCCAATATAATATACCATTCTAAACATCTGATCGCACTTCTGATTATGAAATAATATATATGCTTTCTGAGTAAATGAAAAAGATGGACCAAATAAAATGTTCATGCATCCAATCAGAGTCTAAGGCTCTGTTTTGGGTGCATGAATATTTTGTTCTGTATAACTCATTAATTTACTAAAAAAAAAATTATACATTTTATAGATGAGGAGTGCGATAAATTGTCTAGAATGGATACCGTATTCAGCTTTCAAGTCATTTGAAATCACCTTGTAAATAAATATGCAATCCTATCCGATTATAGCTATCAATACCTCTCGAGAAATAAAAAATCAAATTCTTTACAACGATGCTAGAAAATTCTCATACTAAGTAAGTTATACTCTGATAACTTATTCCGACAGCTAAACAAGGGTTAAATGCTATGCACGATAAAATTACACATTATAGAGCTGATGATCCTCAACTATGTGTACAATTGGATCTGAAGAGAAAGCCAAGGTACAGAAGAACTAAGCATTCTAGTACTGACAGGACAAGTAGACAGGCAAGATTTGCTGTACATTGGACTGAATCATTACACCCCAAAATAATTAAAAGGATAAAACATATAAAACTTACCTGAATTATAGATCGTTTTGATTCTGATCATCCAACCTTTTAAAATTTTGATTTACTATCTTATCATTCAATTTGTTTGATTTGAATAAGTCAACAGTACTCTAACTTCAAAATTTAAATGCGTCATTTACCTCTACAGGCTAACTAAAGTTAATTAATTTTATATAATTTTCGTAATTATAAATTTATTAAAATAATTTATTAGTTGAAATCAAGGCGTAGCGTCGTTGACCGACTCAAATCAAACAAATTGAAAGATTGGATAGTAAAATTAAAATTGTGAAAGATTGGATAGCTAATTCAACATAATAATTCATAGTTCAGATAAGTACCTATGGGGGTTATCATCGGCAGGGGAGGCGGAGGCGGAGGCGGGGTGGGGGTTGTGGGAGGGGATGGGGTTGGAGCCTCTGAGGGCCCAACCGAGGGCGAAGAAGGAGAGGGCGGCGAGGGCGGCGGCGCCCCAGGCGCGGGAGTACCACCGGCTGTAGCGCCGCGTCGCGAAGAGCCACTGCTCGGGGAGCGTCGCCGGGTCCGGGTTCGCCGGGTCCGGCGGGTTCGGGTAGCGCGGGCCGCCGCTCCACGTCGCCGCCTCCGGCGGGTTCGGGTAGTGCACGCCTCTCCGCCACGCCCCCGCCGCCGGTGTCTTCGGAGGAGCGCGCTCCGGCTCCGGCTCCGCCATGGCCGGCGAGCTCAGCTTCCGCGTAACTCCCCCACGCCACTTTTCTGAGCGTTTTACGAACCCTTCTTTTATATGCGACGGTTTAGTTAGCGGGTGGAAGCGGCATGAAGCCAATCGATGGTTCTAGCGGTTGCTTCTTCTTTTTTTTTCTTCTTTTGTGTGTGTGTGTGGGGTTTAAAATTTACTTTTTTTTAACTTTTTCTCCTTAACTTTTAAAAATTTATATCGTGCACCGCTAAAATTTTCAAATATTTTTACGAATACGATGTTAATGAAGACGACAAAATAACCAAATTACATTTACTTCTTTTATAATAGTAAATAAATTTTTTAGTGCAGTTCTATTATTTGGAAGAGTATTTTCAGTATAAACTATAAGAAATGAACGAAATAGTGATGGGACCTGACGGATGGGTGGCTAAACGCAACAACTCGAAATGTTGAGAAGATAAAATATAGATTTTTGAAAGTTAGGGAGAAAAAGTGAAATATAAATCAACACTGCTTCTAAGATAAGATTCTCGGAAGGAAGGATTCCACAATCCTTCTCAATCCAGCAGTGGCCTTCAACCGTTAGAAAATGCTAACGACAAATTCTGATTTACAGTCGCAGAACACACGAATTATCTAACCTAGAAAGGAGTCAGTCAAGGAAGGGGAAGAAGCGACCAGGATTTGGTGCGTCTTCTCCAGAGCATGCATTGGCTATATAAGGTTCGATTCGATCCGGTCGGGTTTTTGATCAGGGCAGCTTGATCGAGTCTCGTCGAGTCAAATTGAGTACAAAGTGGTTTACGAAAAATCTAGTTCAAAGGCGACGTTGGTGTATCCATAACAATGGCGAAGACCTAATAAAAAAAAATATATATATAAGGGCGAAATATTAGTAATGATCATAAATATATGATAACACTGATAACAAATAGTTAGAGGAGTCATGTGGCATTAACAAACGACTAATACAGTTAGGTCGAAAAAGATAGGGTAAAAGGGTTGTAGAACTGATCTTATATAATCTACACAACGTGTTATTATTTATAATAATAAAAAAATATTTTCTTAAGAAAAAAACATAGAAATTTATTCTTTTGTCAAAAAGAACAGAAGATATCGTGGGTTTGAGTGAAGGTTAGGAATTGGGATCAAAGTTAACAAAAAACAAAAAAATGTTAAATGTTTTTGATAAGGCTTGTGAAATAAAAATAATAGTAGGTTTTGTGTAATAAAAATATTGATATATATGTATAGCCAGAGGAAACCTTCTTCTGTACTCTATTATTAACACCGACTGTACTTACCGCAGTTAGCTAAATTTTTTTGAAACTTAATTATTTTATATTTCTTGCTGAATTTATTTTTGAAAAAAATAAACCAAGAAGCATGCTAGATTTATCCATATATCTTATGCTGAATATATGGGCCTGTTTGGCCTAGCTTATGGAAAAGTGATTTCTGCAGAAATAATTTTGGTTTGGAGAATTGATTTTGGTGAAAAGCTGTAGAGCGTTTTGCTGAGTTTAGTTAAAAATGATTTTTCTGAAGTAATTTTCTAAAACTGTTTGGCAAAAAAAATTTGACGCTTGTATATATTAATATTTTTACTAAATTTTTTTTTAAAATAATTTAAAATTTGAATTTTTTAATTTGAAAATTAAAACTTGTAATTTTAAAATTTAAATTTTAAATTTTAAATTTTCAAAATTTCAAATTTATGTTTTAAAATCTGAAATGTCAAAATTTAAATTTTATCTTAAATTTTAAATTTTAAATTTTAAAATTTAAAATTTAAAAATTGAGATTTGAAACTTAAATTTAAAATTTAAAATCTAAATTTTAAATTTTAAATTTGAAAAGTTGAGATTTAAAAATTCAAATATGAATTTAAAATTTCAAATTTTAAATTTAATGTTAAATTTATACTTTTAATCTAAAATAAAAATAAAAATTTAAAATTTGAGTCCAAAATCAGAATCAGTTTTGGAGAAGCAGCTTTTTTCTGTTTCTGATTCTGGAGCTTTCAAAATCAGTTTTCTGATTCTGAAAAGCAGAATCAGATTTTTCAACTGTCGTTGCCAAACACTCTACTGAACTTAAAAGTGATTTTGAACTCAGAATAACTTCTGAGAAGCTAGGCCAAACACCCCCTATATCTTCGGGGTTTTTTTTCATTTCCGCCCTGTATCCACGAGCTAGAGAATATTCTCGAGGATTTGAGTAAAGAATGCAATTCGAAAAGGATTGCAGTTGATGTAGAACCGTAACAACTCACACATGACGCTATGCATGAGAAAAGGAAACGATGAAGATTTCGAAGGAGCATTAAATAAAATTAGAATTTTCCCCAAATCACTATTAGATAATGTTACATTGTGAATTGCTAGTATTTGTGAAATCGTCGATGCCCTGTCCTTTTCATCCGTCATCTCCACTACATCACCATCACGCATTTATAATCGACACCTTGTGTTATTTGACATGGCCTACTATTAAGTTTTCGATGCAAATATCGCCGTACAGAACGCAGTTAACCAAGAACTTGACTGGTGGTATCTGAAGTCTCAGGTTCCAAATCTATTTACTTCATATTTTCTAGCTCAGTATTTATTTCTAGAAAATAAAAATAAAGAATAAAGTGGGTGGCTTGCTTGTCGCTAGCTACCTTCCTCGAAATTTTCTAAAAAAGTTTCCGATGGAAATTAAATAAGTGATTACTATTATTTGAAGGCCTAAGAGATATATAACCTATATGTGTACAAATCTTCTCCTTTTTCATTTCTTTAATTAAGTTTGAGTAACATTATTTTCATCTTCTTCCATAGAGTTTTGGGGCTAACTTCATTTTCCTCATGTTATGTCTATAGGAAATGTAATATTTATCATTTTTCCTAACTATATTTTTGATGTAACCTTGCTCTAATAAAATGCGTATGAGCTTTTGCTTTAAAGATAAAAACAAATATACATACAAAAATTCAACCCCAATTTTATATAAAGTTGGTCATTAACCCATGCGTTTCGCACAGATGCGTCTCCTATTTTTATCTCTGTAAAGTAGTTCAATATTTTTAAATTATAAATAATATTTATTGCCTTAATTAAGGTTGCCATATGTCAATAATTCGGCTTGTCATTTGGCGGAAGTAGAAATATCAGGCTTTGATACCATATATTATATAGATTTTTTTAAAAATTAAAGCGAATAATATAGGAAAAGAGTATTCATTTTCATGTATCCACATGATTCACATTGTGCTATTGAAAAATAAGGTCAAATGAAATACAAAAGAAACATAGAAACCCCACAAGTAAATCCTCTTATTATTTTTAGGAGGAATATAATCTCAATACCAATCAACTGATCTGTACATTTTGTTGTCACCTCCACGTCTGTCCTTTTTTTCCTATATTTATATGGAGAATAGTTGACAATATTCTCCTAAAATCAATTGATAAACAGGTCATTTCTCTACCCACAATAATGGAATAATATTTAGAGGCAAATATGCTCATGGTGGTAGACCCCATTTTATTTATTTTACACCACAAAGAGGCTCTATAATGAGATATGAACAACTTTTTTTTCATTTTTTTTTTTTTTGGTGGTAACACACTAACACTATCATAGTACATTTTGAATGCAGGGATAATGCAAATTAATATCTCTATCATCTTCCTCATCTCTTCATATTTCAATTTTGTACTTAGAAGGGCTCTTCAAATGCAAAAAGACATGGAAAAAGGTTAGAAAAAAAAAAGCATCCAAAATACACAAAACATATAGTACAGCTTACAAAAGTTGGAAGTAAAAGTCGCAAATTGAATTTTTTTTGTCTAGAGATTCTTATTTCTTTTGAAAAAAAGAGAGAATGTTGCACATTGCAGAGAAAAGGCTAAGGTGATAGAGAGAAAAGAAGAGAAATATAAGAAAAGAGAAAGAAAAGAAAGAAAAAAAGAAAAAAAGAAACAAAAAATAAAACAGAAAAGAGGGGGCGCACGAGAAAGGCAGATTAGTGGCAGTGCTCAGACCATAAACTCAAAAGGCTTTGAATACCAAGTAAAGTTTGAGATCAATTTGTACTTCTGTCTCTGAAAGTAACTTTATTTCTCTTGAGTCATAATAGCCCATCAAAAAGCCGAAATTCTAGTAAAATCTCTTTTATTTTAGCGATTCAAAGCTCATGATCCCAGCTTTCCAACGCAACTATAATATATAAACATTTTGATTTATCTAACATCAACCAACCATTATTGTACGTATTTGTTAGGAAACAGTATCATTGGAACATGCAAATTTGCATTTCTGCTGCAGGAATACAAAGATGCGAAAGTACAAACGCAAATTGAAGACTGCAATATTCTAGAAGTTGAATAGGTGGTCGATTACCACGATGTGCTCGAGGAGTCAAAAAATCAAAATCCCTGGCCCTCTTATCATTTGGTGAGATGTGGCCTTCAGTTGATCAAGCTCGCCTCTTCTTCTTCTTATTTGGTGAGCCGTGCCCATTTTTATCTTCTTTCTAGAAACCCGAGGAAAGAACTACTTTAACGGCGGGGCCCACTTGTAATATACCTAAGCATTACGTCCCTCTTACGTCACCACCCTCTCTCTCTCTCTCTCTATTGCTACGCCCTCTCTCTTTGTCCCAACACCACACGGCTAAAACTCCCCACGCCCCTCCTCTCTCGCACGTGTATATAAACCCCCCCCCCAACCACAATTATTATTACGCACGACCATTTTTCCTCTTATTCCGCCCCCTCCCCCTCCCTTTTGTTTTAGGAATAACTTTATTTTTTTGCTTCGTCGTCTTCGTCGTCTTCTTCTTCTTCTTCAACCTAGATCAGTAGCTCCTCGTCCTCCCATGGAGAACGGGACGAGAGCTCCGACGCCCCACGTCGCGCTCCTCCCCACGCCGGGGATGGGGCACCTCATCCCGCTCGCGGAGCTCGCGAAGCGCCTCGTGGCGGCCCCGCATGGCTTCTCCGTCACCATCGTCGCCTTCGCGAGCACGGCGAGCAAGACGCAGCAGGCGTTCCTCGCCTCCCTCCCCTCCTCCATCTCCTCCCTCTCGCTCCCCCCCGTGCCCCTCGACGACCTCCCCCCCGACGCCCACATCGAGACGCGCATGTCGCACGAGGCCGCGCGCTCCGTCCCCGCCCTCGCGGCGCTGCTCCGCGGGCTCAAGGCGGAGACCCGCCTCGTCGCCTTCGTCGCCGACCTCTTCGGCGCCGACACGCTCGACGCCGCGCGCGAGGTCGGCGTCCCGGGGTACCTCTTCTTCCCCTCCAACCTCCACCTGCTCTCCCTCCTGCTCCACCTCCCCTCCCTCGACGCGTCCACCGCGTGCGAGTTCCGCGACCTCCCGGGCCCCGTCGAGCTCCCCGGCTGCGTCCCCATCCCGGGCTCCGAGATCCTCGACCCGCTGCAGGACCGCTCCGACGAGTGCTACCGCTGGATGGTCCACCACGGCGCGCGCTACCGCGAGGCCCGGGGCATTCTGGTGAACACCTTCGAGGCGATCGAGCCGGGCCCGGCCGCGGCGCTCCGGGCCGAGGACCCGGCCCCGCCCCCGGTCTACCCGGTGGGGCCGCTGGTCCAGAGCGCCGATCCGGCCGGTCCCGACCCGGCCGGGTGCGTGGCGTGGCTCGACGAGCAGCCCCCGGGGTCGGTGCTCTTCGTCTCCTTCGGGAGCGGGGGCACGCTCACGACGGAGCAGATGCGGGAGCTGGCCCTGGGGCTCGAGATGAGCTCGCAGCGGTTCCTGTGGGTGGTGCGGAGCCCGAGCGACACGGGGGAGGCGAGCGCGGCGTACTACGACGCCGAGAGCAAGAGGGACCCGTTCGCGTACCTCCCCGAGGGCTTCGCGGAGCGGACGGAGCGGGTGGGGAAGGTGGTGTCGTCGTGGGCGCCGCAGATGCGGGTGCTGGGGCACGCGGCCACGGGGGGGTTCCTGACGCACTGCGGCTGGAACTCCACGCTGGAGAGCGTGGTGAGCGGCGCGCCCATGATCGCGTGGCCGCTCTACGCCGAGCAGCGCCAGAACGCCGTCGTGCTCGTGGACGGCGTCGGCGCGGCGCTGCGGCCGAAGCGGGCGGCGGCGGCGGTGGTTGGGAGGGAGGAGGTGGCGGAGGTGGTGAGGGAGCTCATGGAGGGGGAGGCGGGGAAGAAGGTGCGCGCCAAGGTGAGGGAGCTCAAGCAGGCCGCCGAGACGGGCCTCAACGAGGACGGCGCCGCCTACAAGGCGCTCCTCCAAGTGGCCGCCAAGTGGAAGGAATTAGTAAACTGACCAACAACCCCCAGAAAAATAAAAAATTCCGTCTCCCTACTGCTGCTACTAGCATATCAAACTAAACTTCCGATTACTTTGCCGGAATTCAGTTCTGTTCAGTTCTGTGCGGTTCCGTTCATGCTTCTTTACTGTGTATTCTTTTCGCCCCGACAGTCAGTTCAGCCGTCCAAATTGCTCTACATTTTCAAGAGAAATGCTCTCGCCGGTTCCTGTCATAAGTGCCCTTAATTTGTCGCTGTCCATGTCCAGCGACATGCTAAAAATGTTGTACATTAAATTGTGTGTGATATATCAGTAGAGAGGTAGGTATCTTTAAATTAAAAAAGGTTTGATTTGATGGATGGTGAATGTGAAAGTGTAGAATAAAACGGAGAGTTGGGATGCGTTAGGTGCAGATTAAAAATCATTTTTTTTTAAAAAAAAAATAAATATATGTATTTCTCTTGAGGAGTTTCAGGGCCTTGGGGGGGACTTTGGGGTAGTGTGCAGTGGTGGGATTAGCTTTGTGGAACGCGACAGCGGACCACTGGTCTTAAATTCAATGTGGGGTCTCAATTCTCAAAGTGTTAAAAAAAATATAGCATACTATTAGTTTTATTCATGGGAATATGAATATAACTGTAAGCAATAAAATGAGGGGAAACCGACCGTCTCTGACGCAAGTGGCAAACAGCTTGGTGGTTGGTACCGGAGGTCCGAGTTCGAATCCTAATTGATTCGCTTTTACAGCTAAATTTATTTCTAAACGAAATAAAACGAAGCGGGTGGTAGCGTACTACCTTTCTCTCAAAAAAAAAAAAAAGAGGGAAAATAAGAAAAAAAGTGAAAAAGAAGTAAAAATAAAAATAAAAAACACGTCAAAGAGCCTATAAAAAAAGTCACATAGCAGAACAAAACTCCAATCGGTTATTATTGTCCTGCACATTTGTGGTTGGTTAACACCTCTTTGTACAGCTACATATATTTATGTTGGTTACAAATTTAGTTTGGGAACTTTCGAATTTGATGTACCAATTTACTGTTTAGGGTTGTTGATTAATTTTTAGGAACAAACTAAATCAAGGTCAAACCATCAGAGACCTAATTGAATCTTTAAGTAGAAACTTCTAATTAGGGTCAAACTTAAAAGAACTAAACTATTGCAATTAGAATAGTAGGACAAAATTGAAATTTAAATCAAGTTTCAAAAGACTAAATTTCTACGTAGCCCTTTTCTTTTCCATGACATGTTTTTTTAGAAAAACGCTGTGCGTTTGTTATGCCTGTAGACTACACTAACGCGCACTATAATAGGAAGAAATTTCGCATGTATTGCGCTGAGTACAAAAATGTCTCCAAATCTCGAATTTAAAATCTTAAAATTTAAATCGAAATCGTCAAATCTGATTCAGAACACCTAAAGAAGATGTATAAACTAAATTGAGGTTATTGATCAATCTCTCTGTTTCTCAATCAAAAACTAATTAGTGTTTATAGAACAAATCTTAATTATACACTCATTACACTCATTCCTCAATCCCCACTTTGATATATTAAGCCTATAATGTTTCACTAATTTAATTATTCTTTCGTTATTCATTAATTATATATAGTCAATAGGCTTATCATTGTAGCCTCAGCTCTATTTACTAATAATGCTAACTAACATTTTAAATTGGTCGATTTCTAATTAGGAGAACATGCAGTTAAAGAGGTTTCTAGCATTAGGAGACACACACTTATATTAATATCAAGGAAAATAATAATAATTTAAATTAGCCTTCCCTTGGACTGATGTGGGATTATTAGGGGTGAAAACGGGTTGGATATATAATATACGACTTGACCCGACTCTGAATTCAAAAAATTTTGGTTATGGGTTGGAATTTTACTATTTGACTTGAATTTGGATTTGAATTCGAACTCGGATTTTAACCTAGAATATTTTTCGGATTTGGATTTACTATAGTTCTTCAGATTCAGATTCAAATTATCCGAAATCGAAACTGGTTTTGATATATTTCCAACAATATGTTACATCCTCTTTAAATCTTCTTTTTTTTATAGAATTCTTAAGTTTTTTTTAATATATTTCTAACTTTTTTTAATGTAAATTAAGAAGCTTACATATATATTGATTAATTCTTTTTGCCTTTAGTTCTAACTATTTCACAAATATTCAATTCATATCCGTATCTGTTTAATATCCAACGTCCGACTCCGAATCTGTTTTACCGGATGTGAATTTGAATTTTAATATTCAATCATTATCCGAGTCCGTATTGGATCCGATAAAAAAATATGGATACGGATATGGATTGAGTATTATCCCATTCATATCTGACGCTCTTTAGTCCTATAAATTAGGACACTAATAAGAGTCTACAAAAAAAATTTATATAGTAGTAACTTATTTGGTGATTGTGATATAAAAAATTCAACTTAGTTAATACAAGATTCGAATAGTTATAATTTTTCAAAACGTGCATTCCACTATAATTAAGTTGATTAATTTATCTGATCGTAACAACTGAGAAGTGATAAATCATATAAAAAAATAAGCGCATCATCGCTCTAGTTTAGACAACATTTCTATATGTCTCACAATAATTTTATTATCATTGTTTAGAATAGTCAGCGACCTACCGCTCTTTTCTGATCCTATGAGATCAAATCTCGCTTCGATCAAAATCTATCTGCGCATACTAATAAGAAGGCACAATAAATGAATTTAATTGCAACTGTCCACACTGGAACAAGTCTCCACATGCAATATTTTCATCACCACTCTCACCACTTTTTTTTTTTTTTTTTTTTTTTTTTGGTGTGTGATAAGATATTAAATGAGTTGTTAGGGGCTTGGTCCTAATTTGAGATACTTCATTGGGGTCTCATGCAAAATTCCATTAAGAGCACTTTGTGCATGTCCATATGCATGTGAGTTGGGTCCCAACAACTCGGATGAGCCATAACGACTACGTGAGTGGGGAGGCCAAAACCAATTCCCAAAAGTAAGGGGGTGAAAAGGTAAAAAAGCAACTTGATGAATATTGTATGGGTATTCCATGATTACTTAATGATATGTTTATTTAGTGCACAATTGGACTAAAAAAAAATTTGAAAATATAATGGGATAATGATATCACCATATTTATTTTCAATAGAAGTAGATTAAATTCAATATCAAATATAATTTAGCATCTATCTATCTGTCAATAAAAAATATCAATTTATTAATAATGCTACCTGTGAAACAACCGTTGTACTTTAAAAGCTTAACCTATTAAAGAACGGTATTTAAATATTTTTATATTTAACACTTTTCCTCACGTATGGGTCGGAGACTTTTCACTAAGCCCATGACGTGGGCTTGAATTAAATGGTAGAAAATTAATAATGTTAGAAGGCTGGTGTGATTCGAACTCAAAATCTCCTGCTCTGATACCATGTGAAACAACCGTTATACTCTAAAAACATAAGCTGGTAGAGAAGGGTGTTTAAATATTTTTATATTTAACACTACCGAAAATATTATGGATAACTTCAAATACCACCCATGTGGTTTCGTGCTTTCTCACTTTAGTGCCCTGTGGTTTAAAATGTATCACTTTAATACCCTGTGGTTTGGTATTCTTTTTTTTTGTTATTTTTTCGTTAATTTTTTTGTTAAATTATACATAAAATTTTTAAATATTCTACCTATGGTTTATCGAATATTCACTTTACTATCATGTAGTTTTAACTTTCTCATTAATTTAACAAAAAAATTAAGAAAAATATAACAAAAAGAGAATAACCAAACCACAGGAATCTAAAGTGATACGTTTTAAACCACAGGACACTAAAGTGAGAAAGCATGAAATCACAGGGGTGATATTTAAAGTTATCCCAAAACATTTTTTTTTTTTTTTTTTTTTTTTTGGGTCCTAACCGAGGCCCAGCTGCCTCACTTCTTAGCCTAATTCATCCTTTCATTGAATGAAGCGGGTAGCATGCTACCTTTTCCTCAAAAAAAAAAAAAAAAATTCCGAAAATATATCTCCTATATTAATTTTCTTATAGTTATCTTTTAGAAGTAGTGGCAACAAAATGTTTCTACTTAGAAGCTCATATTCTCATATCCTCATTAATAATAATAATAATTAGCTACTTTGTCACTTATATGGTTTTGTTTTCAATTTGAGTTTGGTTATGCCGTGACTTTTCAACTAACGAGGTAATGTGGGGCCGCGTAGTAGCAAAGTTTTCAAAGAGAGGATAAAGTGTGGGCAAAATGAAATGGACATGTTGGATTTATATTGGAAAGAAAGAAAAAATAAATTAATGCTATTTTTTTATTTTATAATGATGGTTTTAAAGGTGGATGCACCACCTTTGATAGTGATTTTGAGAAGCATCTTTTATAGTATGAAATTTTGAAAAAAAGTTTTAAATTATATATTGTGATACATTTAAGCATAATTTACTATCTAAATCGTCAATATTTTATATTTTATATTTTATATTCCATTATCTTCCTCGCATGGAATTTGAACTTAAAACCTAACTCTGATTTTATTTAAAAGTAATTAACTACTTTAAAATCAAGCTATCAAAAATAATAATTACGTTAGAATACTATTAGTAGTATGAAGTTCTTCATGTTACCAAATTATTTTTGATGATGGAACATCTGAATCAACGATCGGCTTCATTAGTCATGATCTATGCTATTGAAAGTATTTAGAAACTAACTTTTTTGATTTTTCGATATTATTTGCTTATAAAACGAATAATTTCAAAATAAACAACTAAAAAAATCTCATAAAAAAATGATAAAAAACTTAAATTTCAAATCGGAGACACTAATCTTGCTCTAAATAGTATATAAAAAAATCAAAATTTCACTTAATTTAAATTATTTTACACCGTTAAATTTACAAATGCTTACTAGTTAAATAATGTCGAAAATATATATCAGTTTCTTAAAACTTTCAACAGCATTAATCATATTAAAGAAGCAGCTCGTCGATTCGGATATCCTAGCATCGAAAACAACTTAATAGTACGGAGTTTTGTATTACTGATAGTATATCAGCCGAACTCACAATATTTGTATTCAATAATGCATGATGAATTGCTAGTAATTAATTGGAAAAGATGTTGCACAAAAGATTTTGTTTACTTTTTCTCTATGGGTAGTGCATAGGTTGTTATCGGATCCTTTTCGGGTGAAAGTGGGGACGCCGAAAAAGCCGGATTCAGCTAAAATTTTAGTAGGATTAGAATACAAATTTATAAATAATCTACAAATAATACGAAAACAATTTTAACAGTTTTGCTCATGTTGATGATGGGGATAACTTTAACATATGCAAATAGTAGTAAATGATGGAGTTATAATTAATTTTTTATTTTTTTCCCTTTTTTTTTGGTTGGAAATGTTGTTTATACATCAAAAAATAGGGTGTAACTCTTATATCTATCCATTCAAAAATTTAGACACCCTTTTTAGATGTTTAATAACTTTTTAAAAAAAAAAGAATTAATAAGATTAGTAAGAAACTATTAACCTCGAGATGAACAGAACATAGTGTATGATTTACAACCACTTGCTTAGTACATAAGTAGAGCATTGTTCGCCTCTAAAACCACGGCCACACCCGACCCAACAAGGGAGGCCTTTATACCCGGTCCATGCTATTCAGGCCAGAGGACCAGTGATGGGCCACAGGTCCATAAAATTGAGTCCGCTTCGGCCCGAGTAAATGTGGGTCGGGTCAATGTTACCTCCTATCCGTACCCCAACCTTATCTTTAGAAGGTTCGCAGCGTTGAGAGTTAATGTTCTTAGGGCTATTAACTTGTGAAGACCAAATCTTAGCTCTTTGCTATTTGAGACGATACAGAACAATTACATGTCATGTGTATAATGCTGATTCATTTAAGTATTATTCTGAGATTACAAAAACTTCAAGCCCAAGAGTGCTCGAACTGAATCCCGATCCGTTCAACCATTAGGCCTAACCGCTACTCTCAAAGAAGCTTAGGGTGTGTTTGATTGGATGAAATTCTGACTACGACATCCGGCAAGTAGGAGACGAAGCCGCGAGCTCTGATCATACCAGAGCACACTACCTTCTCTCGCGGGCATCGCTCTGACTTTTGCGTCCGGCTTCGTCCCGACAAACGTCTGATGGGGTCGCCGACATCGACCTCCCACCTTCTCCAGTCCAACCACATTCTCAACCAAAAATTGAAAAAAAAAAAAAAAAAAAAAAAAAAAAAAAAAACAGCTGTGGACTGTGGACCCAAAAGCATTGATCACTTCTTAGTATTAATGGTCATGATAATGAAACTTTTATTAGTTTTTTTTTATAAAATAAAAAGGGCCATAAATAACTAATGCATTGGGTCGGCAACTTTCAATATTGTCTCAACTTTGTAGGTACCCACAATGTGGATCTGAGTGCCATATTTGTGCAATTTAATGGAGCTTTCAATGTTTAGTTTTAGATTTCTTGCATTTCGCATATTTTCCTGCAAGCTTTGGAAACTCGTTACTTATCCCTGAAAGTTACAAAAGAACTACAGCCTCCTGCTTTGATACAATATGAAATAATCATTTATTTATGCCATGTTTGAGTCGGAATCAAATATTCCGTAATAACTAACGCTGTATACAAATTTTCTTGTATAATAGACTGTTAGGAATTCCTTTTTGGCTCTTTCAAATGATTAAACTGTCTGCCGCGAACGAACCCGGCCCCGCCGCAAGGCGAGTGGTCATTCATGGTACAGATTAGATTTGTTTAAATTTTAATTTGAAATCAGGTTTATAGGTTCATGGCTTCCAATAGACGCAAGCATCTACTGTTAATTACCCCACACTGACAGTGTTAAGGAACCCTTGATTAAGAGACCAAATTTAATGCTGATAATAAAAAGAGACCATAGTATAAATATGAACTTTGATTTATATAATTTTCAAGTACATGGCTTAAGCAGGGGCATACCCCCACTGTACATTAGCGAAATGCTCAGTTTACAGACTTGGCGGTCGGTTGATTTTGAGATGCTCAGTTTAATGACATGGCGGTCGATTTGAAGTTGGCGTGCTCAGTTTAACGACTTGGCGGTCATTTGTTCAGTTTAACGACTTGACGGTCGTTTGTTCAGTTTAACGACTCGACGGTCATTGTTCAGTTTAACGACTTGACGGTCACTTTGAGGTTGACGTGCTCAGTTTAGCGACATGGAGGTCGGTTGATTTTGAGATGCTCAGTTTAATGATATGGCGGTCGATTTGAAGTTGGATGGAATTTAGTTTGCACAGTTTACCGACTTGGCGGTCAGTTGTTTAGTTTAACGACTTGACGGTCGTTTGTTCAGTTTAACGACTTGACGGTCGTTTGTGTTTGAAGCCCGTGAAATTGGTTTATGAAATTAATTCATGATAGAAGCCCATTTGGAAAGCTCATTTTGGTTCATGAAATTAATTCATTATGTGAGCCCATTTGGAAAGCTCATTTTGACTCATGAAATTAATTTATGATAGATGTCCATCTTTGTGGTTCATGAATGAAGCCTCATTTGGAAAGCCCATTTTGGTCCATGAAAAAGCTTATTTTTATTTCATGGAGTTGATTCATGAGAAGTCCATGAAATTGGTTCATGTGAGGTTCATGAAATTGGTTCATGTGAGGCCCATGAAATTGGTTCATGAGAAGTCTATTTTTATTTCATGAAGTTGGTTCATGAGAAGCCCATTTTACTTCATGAAATTGGTTCATGAGAGGTCCATGAAATCATTTGGCTAAATTTGGTTTGGGTTGGAAGTATTTGTATGATATAGGTTTGATAGTTTTGGGGCTTTATGCTCTTGGGCTTTGGTGGGTTTATTTATGAAATAGATTGAGTTGGGTTTTATTTGTGAACTTTGGGTTTTGGATTTTATTTGTGGACTTTGGATTTTGGGGTTTTATTTATGAACTTTTGGCATTGGGTTGGATCAAGGAATTTATTCATATGGGACTGGATTTTGAATCTTATTGATTCTGGACCTGAATCTGCATGTGGCCTGAAATTGAAGCCCATATGTGGACTGGGTTTATATTGGCAGATGGGCTGAATTCAGGGGCTGTGTGAATACTGGGTTTGTATTGGCATGTGGGCTGGGTTTGAGCCCACAAGTAAACTGGGCCTGCATTTATTTACGGGCTGGATTCAGGGCCCGTGAGTAAACTGGACCTGCATTCATATATGGGCTGGATTGGAGCCCATATATAAACTGGGCCTGCATTTTTATACAGGCTGGATTCGGGGCCCGTATGTAGACTGGGCCGCATTTGTACATAGGCTGGATTCAGGCCCGTATGTAGACTGGGCCTGCATTTGTTTATGGGCTAGATTCAGGCCATGGACTGGATTGGACTGCATATGAGGCTATGTTCATTGAGCCCATGAATAAATTGTAGATTAGGCTCTTTATTAACTCCAAACCATTCTCGCTTTTTTTTAAAAAAAAAAGATTTGAATTAATTTGATCCGATTTAAAAATGAATACCAAATTCATGAATCATTAATTTTCTTTTGCACTCATGAGATGTTGATACGACAACCCGTCCCAAACACGAAGTTCGATGTAGCCAAGTTAAGTTACGCCTATCACGAAGATGGCGATTTGATCAAATATGTGCCTATCACGAAGATGGCGATGCGATCAAATCGAACCGTGCCTATCACGAAGATGGCATATGGTTCGAATATTGCCTATCACGAATATGGCGAGTTGATCAAGTCGAATCGTGCCTATCACGAAGATGGCATATGGTTCGAATATTGCCTATCACGAAGATGGCGAGTTGATCAAGTCGAATTGTGCTTATCACGAAGATGGCGAATGATTCGAGCAATGCCTATCACGAAGATGGCAAATCAAAATAATGCTCATTCATTTTTTATTATTTTTTTATCATCATATTTGTCCAAGTACACGGGTTTGATCGTGTCGAGCCTATCACGAAGATGGCCGTTCGATCAACCCTTCGACCGTGTCGAGCCTATCACGAAGATGGCCGCTCGGTATAGAGATTAGCGATACATACACCCGGCGAAAGTGACGATTTGATGTCAAGTTTGATCGGTTCAAGCCTATCACGAAGATGGTCGGGTTGATCAAAACAACAAAATAATCGTACTTACACCGTTTGTATGCACGCGTTACCCTTCAATACTGTGGAAGTCGCCGTGATTGTCGCTGTCGGAGAAGAAGAAAGAAGAGGCCAAGAGGCCTCCTCGCGCGTCGCTGTCGTCGTTGTTGAAGTCGAAGTCGCGTAGTCGTTGCCGTTGTGCTACGCCTTCAACTTCTCTCCTTTTTTTTTCTTTCTCCTTTTTTTGTTGGACTGTGAGCAAAGGGGACCCCAACTCCCTCTCTCTCTCTGTGTACGAATCAGAGAGAGAGGAGGGGCCCTCCTCTTGGCAGGCGCTCTCTCTCTCTTCTTCTTTTTTTGCTTTCTTTCTTTTTTCTTTTTTTTTTTGTCCAACCCCCCTTTTTCTTTTGATCCTATGGTCTAATTTATAGTGATTGTAGAACCAATTCATTTTGGGAAATAATTCAAAATTTTGAAAAGAAGGCAATAATATATTTTTCTTTTTCTTTTCCTGTTTTGACGGTTGGTCATCTAAGGAAAATGCTAATCTTTCTCATTTTCTTTTATTGCCTTCTATGGTTTCAATTTGAAATTTAAATTTTTTTTTATCTCAAACATAAACATTCATAATTTGATAGAATAGTAAATTTTATGTATAAGATGATATATTTTATTCTGAAAAAAATAACTTGACGGCTAAATATGTTACCTATTATGAACATTTTATGATTACGCTTCTTATCTACCAAACACTACATACTACCTATATAATTCAAAAAGAAATGCCGACTGTGATATAGTCGTGCATTCAAATAGTGCCTTAAGCTCTTAACAATTTGCAGAAAAACTTTGTAGAAATTATTTGCCAGAGAAGCAACCAAGGATAACTTTAGACCTAATTTGATAATATGATAGCTAAAAGGAGTATTTTTGTACTATGAAAAGCTCAAAAAAATTAAAAATGCTTACAATCTTTTCTTCCTTCAATACTTTAAAATTACGATTGTAACCGCCACCGAAAAGGATGCGGCTATATGCTTCTTCGGCAGCGGTTCCTACAGCAATTTTATGATAATAATAATATATATATATATATATATTTTTAAAAAAATTGTAAAATAAAAATAATATTTTTAGCCACCATATTATCAAACTTTAGCATTTTAATTCTATCCATTTCCCTAACTATTACATTGCGAATGCATTGGGGGAAGTTAAAGTTTTTTTTTTTTTTTTTGGTTGCTAATTCAAATATCAAAATATGTTGAATACTCCCTCGAATTCCACGATTTGTTTGTTTTCAGTGCACAAAACGAGGCCAAATTTTAAATTAATCACGATTACTTTTCATATACGACCTGTCCCGTATGAGGCCGATCTTAATTTTTAGGGTATATATCCTTGTCCACATAATATAATAATAAATTATTTGTGACCAAATACACGGTCCATGTTTAAATATTCGCTCTTGTTTTTATTGTACAAAACAAGGTCGTGCTCTTGACCAACTAATGCAACAGTAACGGATAAAATGTACATCGATAGTCCTCGTATTATCCCAAAATTACAAATTAGTAATTATAATTTAATTTTTATAATCTAGTTTTCGAAATTAGACATATCCTACACTTTATTCTGAAAGTTTAACTTATTTAATCTGTTCGCATTTCAGAAGAGATATACATATGTATATTAATTAGTATCATTTCATAAAAATTAATATATTTTCAATGCTTAGAAACTTATAAAAGTATCTGTACATTTTACTCTAAGGCCCTGTTCCGATAGTTTCTCTCTTTTTCTTTTTAAATATCACAGGGTGATTTTCGATTGGGGATATTGGCAGGTCGATTTTCGAATAATTTTAGCGAAACCTGAATAAAGAACCGACATCCAAAACTATACCCGAACCCGACCGGATATAAAAAATTCAAATCCGACAAAAATAAAAAAAAAACCTAAAACCTGTGCTTGCAATTGAGAAATCAAACTTGACAATTTAATAAAACTAAATATTAAACTAAACTATTAATATACGTTAATTATTAAAGTAAATATCTAAAAAACTTTATTATATATATATATAATAGGTTTTATACGTGTTTAGTTTGAAATTCAGGTTCGGATTGATTACAAATAATTTTTTTTTTTTAAGAGAAAGGTAGCACGCTACCCGCTTCGTTTTATTTCGTTTTAGAAATAAATTTAGCTGAAAATATAAATCAACTAGAATTTAAATTCGGAACCTCGGGTACCAACCACCAAGCCTTTTGTCACTTGCGCAAGGGACGGTCGGTGATTACAGACATTGATTACAAACAAAGGTCATAATCGAACTCGAATTTGTCAAATTTTGTTTTTTTACATTTATAACTGAAATCATATCCGCGCGTCTAGCATTAGTCAAATCTGTCCTGATTAGGTAACATGATGGGTACCCTACCCATTGACATTCCCTAAAAAGAATGCTGGCCGTGCATTACTTATCATTTCTCCTTTTTTCTATACAGTCACAAGCACACATAAACAGAGAAAGAGAGAGAGAGAGAGAGAGAGAGAGAGAGAGAGAGAGAGAGAGAGAGAGAGAGAGAGAGATGGAGAAGAGAATTAGCAAAGTTTGTGTAACTGGAGCTTCTGGGTATATTGGATCATGGCTTGTGAAGAAGCTCTTGGAGAAAGGCTACGTAGTTCATGCCACAATCAGAAACTTGGGTCCTCTCTCTCTCTCTCTCTCTCTCTCTCTCTCTCTCTCTTTCTCTACTTAATTTTCATAATATTTACCATTTTAATTACTTGTAACTAATAGCTAATAGTGTTTTACACTTTAATCCAACAGTAATTACATTACATTTGATGATCATGAACATGTTCTATAACTATTGCTGCAGGAGATGAGTCCAAGAGTGGGCTTTTGAAGAGCATTCCAGAATCAGAAGCAAGGCTCTCTCTGTTTGAGGCTGACATATATGATTCCAAATCTTTTGAATCAGCAATCAAAGGATGTGATTTTGTTTTCCTTGTCGCCACTCCACTCCAGCACAGCCCCTGCAGCTCTCAGGTCGGTGGTGGATCTCCTAAACTTAATCTTTGTTTGAATAAATAATAATTATGGCGTGTTATCTAGTCAGAAAAAATTTTGGACTTGAAATGAAAATCGAAATAATTGCCTTAAGCATCCGTGGATAGATTCACGCGATACAACTGTTTAGGTTATTCCAAAGTTTTTTTTTGTAAGATATCAATTTTTTGAAGAGTGTAGTATCAGAATCAGTTTTAAACCACTCCGTTGATCCAAGCTGGGATCTTGGCTTGTTAAGAAGCTCCCAAAGAGAGGTTGCATTGTTGGTGCTACTTTAAGACACTTAGGGAGTGTTTGTTTTTTCGAAAAATATGTCAGAAAATAATTTTTCTGCTGAAAAAAGTAACTTCCATTCTTTAGTTTCTAGAAAAAGCAAATTTTTTTATTTTTTTCCCTCATATTTCATGAAAAACCAGCATAGTATTTTTATTTTTCAAATTTTTTATTATAAAAATAAAAAACAGTAAAACAGAGTGTTTTTCATAGTAATTTTTTTTTTGAAAAATAATTTTTTAAAATTTTTCCAAAACCAAACATCCCTTTAGGTATCTCTCTCTCTCTTCTCACTTTTCATGCGTCCTTGCACTTGTTGATGTGACTTTCAACTACTCTCTTTTTTCTTGCTGTTCATTCATCTTTGTACTTATTGATGTGACTTTCAATTATTTATTATATTTCATACTTTAAATTCTAATTACTTAACTTAATAGAGGTTTCAGTATTCTATTTAAGCATGGATACATCGATAAGGGACTGTTTGGTTCTATGTAAAACTGTGAAAAAAAAAAATTTAGTGAAAAAATAGTTCTACGTTTCTTACTGTATGGTTTGTAGAAAAAAAAAATAATTTTCAGCCACGCTTGCTTGGTTGAAAGAAAAAGATGAATAATTTTTTTTTATATAAATGTATATATAATAATTATTATACTATATATATTATTATAACTTATATTTGTAAATTACATATACCATAATTATAATACATAATAAATTGATAAGCATATAATATAATATATTTAATATTTAATAGTATGTATATAATACTCTATAATAAATAATATATATAATATATATAATAAATTTTCACCCTTATATATATAATATATGAGGGAGAGAGAGAGAGTGGGTGAGTGGTGAGTGGTGAGTGCTAAGAATTGGTGGAAAACGAAAAGGCGGTTTTTTCGCTGAATCCGTAAAATAGTTTTTTTATGAAAAATTATTTTACGCCAAACCAAACGGTCAGAAAATCATTTTCAGGTCCGAAAAAAAAATTTCGGTAACTTTTACGTGGAACCAAACACGTCCTAAGCTATTCAGTATTCTATTTAAATTCTAATTACTGTAGATCTCGGGTTAGAATCATATGCCCCTCTGTTCGAATTCTGCAGGTTATGGTATAGTAGATTGATTCCCTGGATATGAGGGCTTTGGGTCGGGCTTTAACCCATTCTTTTAGAAAATTAAGGCCCGGCCCAGGCCTAAGCCCAAAGCTCGATACTTATTGGGCTTTATTTTGGCCCACTTCAAATGGCACATAAATATTTGTATCGTACCATGGAGTCTAAATACCGTAGTTTTGGATGGAGTCTAAATACCGTAGTTTTGGTCCGGATGAAATGCGGAATCCTGTAACTCTAAAAAAATTTCATGGAATCATTTTAAAAGCCGTTTGAATACAAATTATACAATTCCATAAAAATTTTCACAATATTTAAAAATTAGCCATTAGAAACTTTAAATTATTAGCTATTTGGATTCACATAGTACGATTTCAAAAGATTTCTGCAAACTAAAAAATTAAAAAAATAAAAATTCATTTTAAATTTTAAAATTTTTTTTTTTTTTTTTTTAATTTAAATCTATATAAAAAAATTTTAAAATTTAAAAATTTAAAAGTTATAATTCTAAATTTTCAAAATTTTTTTTTTTGAAATTTGGAATTTGAAATTTGAAATTTTAAGAATAAATTTTATAAAATAAATTTGAATTTTGAAATTTTGAAATTTTGAAATTTTGAAATTTCAAATTTTTAAAATTTGAAATAAAAAATTTAAAATTAAATTTTTTTTTTTTTTTTTTTTAAAATTTAAAATTTGAATTTGAAATATAAAATTGATAATTTAAAATTTGAGAAATTTGAAATTTTAATCTAAAATTTAAAAATTTATAAGTTATAATTCCAAATTTTATAATTTAAAATTTGAAATTTTTGAAATTTGAAATTTGAAATTTAAATTTTTTTTTAAAATTTAAAAAAATTTAAAAATTTAAAAATAATTTAAAATTTTTAAAATTTAAAAATTTTAAAATAAATTTAAAATTTAAAACTATATTTAAAATTTAAATTTTGAAGTATGAAATAAAAAATTTAAAATTTAAAATTTAAATTTTGAATTTGAGATTTGAGATTTGAAAATAAAAATTTTTTTTTTTTTTTAAATTTGACATTTAAATTAAAATTTTAAAAATTAAAATTTTTTTTTTTATTTAAAATTTTTTTTAAATTTTTTTTTTTTTTTAAAATTTAGTACATTTTTGGGGTGAGAGAGCTAGCCCAATAATGATGAATTTTTTTTTCTTTGGTTGGATTGGATTATAAGTTTACTCCATTTTTTGGAGTATAGTCTAACTATACTCCAAAAATTACTTTATTTTTTTTGCTTCCAAACGCTTCGCAGGAAAGTTTTCTTACGGGCGTAGCATAGTTTAACTATGCTACGTTTTTAGGTCCATCCAAATGGGGCCTTAATGGCACTCTATTATATTGTGCTTTACAAGTTTTTTCACTTCGTGTACTGTACTGTACTTTTTTTTTTTTTTTCAAAGGCACCATTCAACTACTTTTTTTAATCCCTACACTATAAACAATAAACATATAATTTCTTATAAAAATTATTAAAAAATATTGGTTAAAAATAGCAGAGCATATATTGAACTCATTTTGCCATAAAAAATAACAAAATATATAGATAATAAAAAATAATTTAAACTAACTTGGTAGAAAAAATTTAATGAGTCTATTATGGATATTTTATTTTTGCATTTTTTATGCTATTTAATTAGTACTCTTAATGAAGTTGTTTTTTTTTTTTTTTTTAAGATATTAGGTTTGTTAACAGTAATTTTAAAGATAGGCGAGAAAAAAAAAAAAATTCTGATGTCTATGAAAAAAGAAAATACTACAATATAAAAAAAATTAAAATACAGTGTAGAGATTGATAATATATAATAATATAATATTTTTTTTGAAAAAATTATTAATGTAGCAAATAAAAATAATAAAAATAACACTAGAGTACAATGCAGTAGAATGTAACTAACCCAAATATAATAATATGAAAAATATTAGCTATACACTTCATAATGGAGGCAAAGATCTTAATTACACCCTTCATCCAAGGTTTTGCAAACCTCTTTAGATGTTTAATATTATTAAAAAATATTGACAAGACAAGAATACGATAATGGCCCTGGAATAATAGGATGTGAGGTTTACACCTACTTTTGAGATGTACAGATAATATTGCTCTAATAATATATGGGGTAAACTTTAATTTGCCTCCACGTGGTTTAACTCATTTTCGCTTTGTCACTCTATGTTTCAGAAAGTTATTCTTAACTACATTATGATTTTATCTCTATATTTATTAAAAAATATCTACTATCAAATAGGATAGCAAAGTGAATTTCTTTAATAACTATAAAATAGTTAAGTACAACTTTTGAAACCATAGGGTAATAAAATAAAAATGAGCTAAACTATAAGGTAATTAAATGCACCTTTTCAGAAAACAGGGTGACAAAGTGAACATAAGCTAAACCACAAACAGGTAAATTGAAGTGTACCCTAATATATGCATACTATAATATAATAGAGAGATGCTACTTGCACATCCAAATATGGGATGTAAATCTTATAGGCACTTGTCTAAAAGAGTTTAGACATCTCTTTTGAAATTTTTAATATTTTATAAGGGTTGATAAGACTGGTATAAAAATATTAGCTCCTAGATGGATAGGGTGTAAAGCAACTTGTCTAAAAGAGTTTAGACATCCTCATATTATATATATATATATATATGAGTTGGGCTAGAATACTTTTAAGAGTATTTGGCCCTCTTTACTCCCACGTCGTTTTCGATGTTGAGACTTCCGAATCGACGATCGACTCCGTTAGACTTGATCTAAAGTATTTGAAATACCTAAAAAATAAAATTCGTAATTTTTCGATATCATTTGCCTGGTGATCGAAAGGGCTCAAAATCAATGGCTGAAAATAAAAATCTCACAAAATGTGATAATATGACTTTAAAATTTTGGATCAAAGATATTGATCTTGTTTTATATAGTATAAAAAAATTTCTATCAAATTTTCACGTGATTTAAATATTTCTACACCGTTAAACTTGCAAACGGCTCACCACGACCATTGAAATTATTGATTTTGAACCCTTTCGATCACCGGGCAAATGGTATCGAAAAATCACAAAATTTATTTTTTAGGTACTTCAAATACTCTAGATCAAGTCTAACGGAGTCGATCGTCGATTCGAAATCGAAAACGACGTGGGAGTAAAGAGGGCCAAATACTCTTAAGAATATTCTAGCCCAACTATATATATGTATATATATGTATATATATATGTATATGTATGTATTTTATATTATATATATATATATATATATATATATTATGTATATTTATTATTTATATATATATATTATGTTTATATTTGTATTTTTTTTTATATATTTATTTATTTTTTTTTTATTAATTTTTTTATTTTTTTTATGTATTTTTTTTTTTTTATATTTTTTTTTTTTTTTTTTTATTTTTATTTATTTTTTTTTTTTTTTTTTTTTTTTTTGTTTTTTTTTTTTTTATTTTTTTTTTTTTTTATTTTTTTATATTTTGTGTATATTTTTTTTTTTTTTTTTTTTTTTTTTTTTTTTTTTTTTTTTTTTATTTTTTTTTTTTATTTTTTTTTATTATTTTTTTTATTTTTTTATGTTTTTTTTTTTTTTTGTTTTTTGTTTGTATTTTTTTTTATTATTTTTTTTATTTTTTTTTTTTTATGTTTTTTTTTTTTTTATTTTTTATCTTTTTCTTTTTTTTTTTTATTGTTTTTTTTATTTTTTGTATTTGTTTGTTTATATATGTTTTTATGTATTTTTTTTTATTTGTATATGTATGTATATTTTATGTGTATATGTATGTATATATATTTTTGTATATGTATTTTTTATATATTTTTATATATATTTTTTTTATGTAACGGTCAATATATAATTTGACCCAAATGTGGTGCAAAAATAGTGAAAAAAAAAAGAATTTACACCATACAAACATATTTAACAAAAGAACCTATATAATAACACAGTTATAATGAAAAAAATATTTTGTTAAATATTAATGTTATATATAAGCATTTAGACATGATTTTCAAGTAAAGATATGCGACTAACACGCACAAAATCCACCAATCCAAAATGCTACCAATAATAGCTAAGCATAGTGTTATAATTCCTTATATTTAGGGTATGTAATAAGTATAGCATTAATGTAATAATAAATTCGTGAAATTATTTAATTTAAATTGACTTATACAGTATAAAGACACCACGGAAGCTGCAGTGGATGCGATCCACACAATCCTACGGTTGTGCGACGAATCGGGTTCGGTGAAGCGGGTCATCTACACGGGCTCGGTCACGGCCGCTTCCCCCTTGAAAGAAGACGGCACCGGATTCAACGACTTCATCGACGAGTCGTGCTGGACTCCGCTCGATGTCTCGTACGCTCACTCCGAGGATCACGAGAAGGTATCTTTTTCAAATTATCTTTTGCTAGTTGGAAGTTGAGCTCTGTATCACAAGTACTTCTATAAGCCTCATGTGTCTGTGTCGAACACGTGCGTATCCGTGTCGGACTCGTGTCCGACACGGGCACGCCATGAACGCGCGTTGGAAAATAATAGATTTATTGTTTCTAGTATAGGAATTGAAAAAAATGAAGAGTTGAGTGGTGCTTTTGGAAGAAAAAAGAAAAAGAAAAAAAATACAATGTAAAAACTGAAAATTTTCAGGCCTACATATCTTCGAAAACCCTTTCGGAGAAGGCCGTGCTAAGCTACAACGACGACAAACGATCGAAAGGGTCGAAATTGGAGGTGGTGAGCCTAGCATGCGGCCTCGTTGGCGGCGGCGACACGATCCTTCCATATATGCCGTTAAGCGTACGCGTCATCGTCGCGCCGCTGACCGGCGAGGAGATTTGCCACAGACAACTGATGTTCCTGCAGGCATTGCTAGGCTCGGTTCCTTTGATTCACATTGATGATGTCTGTGAGGCTCACATTTTCTGCATGGAGAGGCCTTCTATTGCTGGTAGGTTCCTTTGCGCTGCAGGTTACCCTACAATGCAAGAGTGTGTGGACTACTTGGTGAAGGAGTTTCCGGAGATCACATTGATCATTAAAGAGTAAGCTCGATTAACTTGAATCATAATTTAGATGTAATTTTCTTATATTTTGGTCCGTAAAGTTTTAAGTTAGAGAGCTAGGCTCTGTGCTTTCGAAAGTACAAAGACCTTCATACTTATAAATTATTTTCGATGATGAGACATTCGATTCGGCGATCGGTTTCGTTAGACATGATCTGCAATATTGAAACTATCTAGAAAACAAATTTCATTAGTTTTTTTTAACTTTGTTTGCCTAGTGAACAAATAGCCTCGAAATGAACGACTGAAATTAAAAATTTCATAAAAAATAGTGATAAAAAGCTTAAAATCTAAATCGAAAGTATTAATCTTATTTTTGATGTTAAGTAGAATTTTGTATTAAAGTTTTACGTAGTTTCGATTGTTCTATACCGTTGAACTTACGAACGTGCCACATTAGTTGCTAAAATAATTATTTTTGAGATCCTTTTGATCATTTGGTAAATAATATCGAAAAATTATAAAATTTGATTTCTAAATAGTTCTAATAGCGTAGATCATGCCTAGCGAAGCCAATCGTCAAATCGGATGTCTCATTATCGAAAATAACTTACAAATACGAAGGTCTAGAAAGCATAAAAGACGTACGCTAGGTTAGGATCAATTTTTGTTTTCTATAGTTTAAGTCTGGATCCCTAATTTCGCTCTCCGGTTGCAGTAAGCATAGCATATGATTCACGACTCAATAAATGAGCAACTATATACCACCTAAAAAATCAACCTAGTGACTACTTAATTATGAGTCTGCATTTTTATGCGGCTGCTCGTCAATTTAATAAAAGTATAAAAATTGGAGCCAATAATTATTGCCACATGGCACTATTGACTTTGTTTGCCATGCAAAATACACGTGTCATTACTAATGCATCCTTTTATGTTATTCATTATTATCAACTGTGAAAGTAAATAATTATTTTCTAAAAATTGAAATATAAGGAAGTGTATATAAAATAACAACAACTTTGACGGTTAAGAAGATGCTATATAAATTTCTAAAATTTAGAAGGATAAATTGATCATAATCGTGACAAATTCTTAGGATTTTGTGTGTTTTAATCTTTAATTTTCTGTGTAGTCTTATTATAGCTAATCGTTTTCTTTTGGCCATGATTTGTAATTTTAGGGTCGAAGGAGATCAGGGAGTAAGAGTGAGGCCTAAATCAGAAAAGCTCGTGGATTTGGGTTTCAGATATCGGTACGGCGTGGAGAAAATATTGAACGAAAGCGTGGGATGCGCCCAGAAGATGGGGAGTCTTAAGAAAATGGACTAGCTAGGAGATGATACATTCATTTTATGAACATTCATGAGTCTCTTCATGTTATAAAATTGTTCATGGAAAATGAGAATTTTACATGTATCTTTCTGATTGTGTTAAAGAATAGCTTTTCCCTAAAAGAGTCATGTTACAATGTGGACATATTATATATATGGATGTGTTTTGATGATCAGGTCGAATACATTCATTTTAATTTTTCTTCAACATTTAGATAATAAATTGGCCATCAAACAAGATGAGGAAGCGGTTCATATATTAAAAGTTCAACACGTGAAAACCTATTTTCTGCAAAAAAAAAACACTATCCCATAATTTTTTTATTTTTTCAGATAAAAAAAATTAAAAACAAAAACACAATGTTGTCATCAAATCTGAAAAACGAAAATTTTTTCAGAATAACTATTTTTCTTAGTAGTAAAAAAACTCGGAATAATTATTTTTCATATGAATCAAATGAAGAGAAAATATACTTTTCCAACTAGAAAATTATCTTCTAAAATATTTTTCGGAAAACCAAATATTTTTGTAGGTAGAGAGATATATTATTACTAATTTTTTTTATTAACAGAGATATGTGATTAGTGTTAAATATAGAAATATATAAATACGGTTTTTTAATAGCTTAAGCTTTTAGAGTACAACGGTTGTTTCACATAGTATCAGAGCAGGAGGTTCTGAGTTCAAATCACGTCAGGCTCTTAACATTATTAATTTTTTTCCATTTAATTCAAGTCCACGTCATAGGCCTTGCAAAAAATCTCGAGCCCAGACGTTAGGGGGAGTGTTAAATATAAAAATATATAAACACCGTTCTTTAATAGCTTAAGCTTTTAGAGTACAACGGTTGTTTCACAATTAGTTCAGTTTTAAAAATCGGTTTTGTGAATCTGACTGCCCCCATCGACCAGTCGTCACTAGTTCTTCTTAAACTTCGGTCATTGGGCGTGGAACCCAGTTGAATTGGGCGGTTAGGTCTGGTTCTCCTAACATTAGGTTTTTTATTTTTCGCTTTCATTTTTTTATTTTTCTTTTTTTTCGTCACTTAGTCAGAATGTATTGCAAACTATCCGCGCGACATCGGATTGACTGGTTTTGGAGTCTTTCATTGCAAGTTGAAAGATGCTCACAGGTTTTTCTTACAACCCAGTTATCAGAAACTGGGCGGTCAGATTCGGTTCTCATAAGAATTGTTTGGTTTCTCGAAAAAATGTGAAAAAAAAAAAATTTAAAAAATTTATGGAAACTCCTTTTCCAATTTTTCGCTCATTCTGTTTTTTAAAAAATAAGTATTTTTGAAAAAAAAATTCATATTTTATGAAAAACTAATATTTTCGTTTTTCGGATTTTTTTTAAGAAAACGAAAATACTGATTTTACATAAAATATGAAAACTGACGAAAAACTGAAAAAATATATTTTCATAAAAGACCTTTTTTCTCCAAAAAAGAATTTTCACTCTTTTCCGACAAACCAAACACCCCTTAACAATTGCTTTCTTTTTTTCTTTTTATATATATTTTTAAAAAAAATCTATCCATCACTTCAACGGAATGTGTTGCAAATCAACTCATCATAATAATAAGAGAAAATTCCTGACAGAATATTATTAAAAAAGAATTGACTTAGCCTTCCAATCATAATTTTTTGTAAACCTCAAATGTAAAACGTATGAAATTTATCTGAACTATGGCTCATTTTGAGCCAGCTACTAAACCTTTCCAATTGTTAAATTTACCACTCAATCATTCATTTATTTGATTTGAGCTAATCAACGATATTTTAACTTCAAAATGTAGACTAATTATTTAATTTAACAAATCTATAATTATAAGAATTACATGAAATAAACTAACTGAACCTATAAGAATAAATAATATATTCAAATTTTAAAGGCTAAATTACATAAAACTTTTCTGTCAATACGTCCTAGGTAGATAGGACAGCATTAGGTGTGTGTATCGATGTGTGTACTGTCTTCGAACTCCTCTCAGATCTAGATTCACTTCTGATCTGACCCTTGTAAAATAGAGTATACCCCTGTTTCATCAAAAAAAAATACTCGCTTTTTTACTTTTCTCCATGTCATTCAAAAATCTATATTTTGCCCCCTTAAAAAATAAAAAATATTCACAGGAGGGTACGGTGTGACAAAATGATCAAAATGCCCTCATCTTCTTTATCTCCTCCTCTCCAATCTTACTCATCCCGCATCCCGCACCCTCGCCCACGCCTCCCTTGACCCCAACTCCGACTTCGTGCAAGGGCGAGGCGGCGGCCGAGGGCATATGTGTGGGCATAGATGAGAATTTCAGAAATATTCTGGATATAAAAAATAAGATATAAACGGAACCCTAACGGAACACTAACGGCGGGGGACGAAGTGAACATTTTTTATTTTTTAAGAAGGTAAAGTGTAGGTTTTTGAATGACAGGAGAAAAAGTGAAAAAACAGATATTGACAGAAATTTTTTTTATAATTTAGCTAATTTTAAAATCAAAATATCGTTGAATAATTTAAATTAAATAAATTAAAATTATGAAAGATTAAGCAGACGACGCTCAAAATGGTCTAAAGTACAGATAAGTTCTGCGCGATTTTACCAATCTTGAAAATAATTAAGTGTTGGTGCTATAAGCAAAAGCCAGAAGGAGAGACATATAATAATAATAATAATAATAGTAGGGCGGAAACCCCCCGACAAGTGGAGGTACAAAAAGCTATAAAAGACGAGGCACCTTTCACAAGGAACTCTGAGATGTTGTAATCTTATGTCCAAATGCACCCAGGCATGGTTTGCTTTCAACGGATATATATATATATATATATAGAGGTACGAAAAGTTCTTTTTTTTAAAAAAAGATTTACCATACATATAAAAACATATTTTAAAATAATATAAGGTGAAAATATACAGAATTTATCTGAACTATAAATTATTGTGAAATCGGCTATTCAACCTTTCAAAATTTTAATTTTGCTATCCAATATTTTAATTTGTTTAATTTGAGCCGGCTAATGGCATTTTGACTTCAAAAATTAAGCTAATTATTTTAATAATTTATAGTCTAAAAAGATAAACAATACATTTATATTTTAAAGCAATTTATAGTCTAAAAAATAAACGGTATATTTAAATTTTAAAGTCAAAGTGTTATTAACTGACTTAATCAAATAAATTAAAAGATTGGCTACTAAAATAAAATTTTAAATAGTTCGGTAGCCGACTCAAAATAGTTCACAGTTGAGATAATTAAAGTTTGTACATTTTAACCTTAATATAATAATTATATATTAAAAAAATAAAAATATTTAATTAGATATACAAATTTTATACAAAATCTAATAAATTGAAATATTGGCTGCTAAAATATGAATTTAAATGGTTGGACAGCCAACTCAAAATAGTTCACAGTTCAAATAAGCTATGTACATTTTAACCTTAATATAATAATTACATTTTAATATGACGTGAAGATATTTAATTAAATATTATAAATTTTATACAGAATAACTGTTATAAAGAAGAAGAAAAAGAATTTACATAAAAATAAAAAAAAATATGCGACAAAGAACTTTTTGCGCTGCCCCAAGAAAGAAAGCAAGCAGGCAAAGTTGGCAACTACTCGTCAGCTGGATTTCTACTTGCCTTCTCCTCACCTGCCGTTCTTCCTCACTTTACCCAACCCAACGTCCCCCAAACTTCACACTTTAAATTCTCAACAACATTCTTTTCCATTTTCCAACATCCAACTGGGTTCCTCTCTCTCTCTCTCTCTCTCTTTCTTTCTTTCTTTCTTTTGTGGTGATATTGAGATGAATAAACTCCAAAGGAAGAAACGCAAGAGCTCAGGTTACGATTCCGAAGGTACGGCACCCTTCAGAATCTTTTTAGGACTGTAGAGTCTACGTAAGTAGCGTTGTTTGATAAAATATTATCTATTTATTTGACTAAATTATAAAGATTTCTTTATAAACATCTGATATTTCACTTTCTCTTCCTAATTTTTTTAAAAACTATATTTTACCCTCTTAAAATTTCAAGTTGGTGTATTTAATCCCCCTCCGTCAGAGTTCCATCACTATTATGTCCATTTCTTATAATTTATATAGAAAATGTCCTTCAAAATGACAGAAATATATTATTATTTTTTTTGCCCTCTCTATTAACGTCGTAACCTTTTGAAAATATTTCTGAACTTTTAAAGAGATAAAATATAGATTTTTGAAAGTAAAAGAGCGAATATTTACAGAAATTTTTTCTGTAATTTAACCTATTTATATTTTTCTCAATACATAACTTAAAGCTTCTGCTTTTTGAGCTCGTAAGCTCATTTTAGCAAAAGATTCTTCTTCAGCAAGGGCAAACATGCTATAATAAATATTACTAAGATGCATATGTAATCGTGGTTCATATCTAATTGGGCTTTGAACTTGTTTATTGATGTGAAGCAGAGGTTAGTAGCATTGAGTGGGAGATCATCAACATGACCGAACAAGAAGAAGACCTCATTTATAGATTGTACCGGCTGGTCGGCGACAGGTAATTAAATGCTCTGTAAAGATATCTTCAGAAGCTACTGATGTGTTGGTATTATCTATCAGTTATATATATAGAGCATCATATATATATATAAGAGGTACGAGAATTAGTACTAGTTTACTATTATATTAACATTTCTCTTCTTTATTAAGGTACTGTTTAACTTATTAAGTACGAGATTTTTCTCGCGCGGGTGAAAGTGAGGAATTTGATTTATTGCTCTTTGAAAAGTTCTAATATTATTTATGAGTTGATCTATTTTATTTTAAAACAAAAAGTTAAACGCTGAATATGGTACGATATTTAATAGCACTTCACATCTATCAAATATTATAAATTATCTGAATAAATTAGAAAGATATATATACTAGGTGTAATTTATTCATACATCCAAGCAGGTCTAAGTAAATCTATATATATATATATATATATGTTTTTGGCCCCCGTATGTATTTTCCCTAAATAAAATTACTACAAATTACTAATATGAAACACATTTGACCAATCCTGTTGGTATTTAAGTTAAGCCTATTTGTGATCAATTGCCACAAATGCACGCATGACACAGCACAGTCGAATGACCACATTTTTATAAATGGATATGTAACATGGTCATTGTCAACGTGGATTACATTGAATGATACTTTGGAATTGCTATTATATGCCAGTTGCCAAGGGCCAAGGTAATCCAGAGCCCTACAGTCCATTTATTTGTGAGTAATGTTATGCTCACTCGCACTTTTTACTACTTTCTTATTGTACGTAACGCTGATGATGTAATTCATGAGAAAGATAATTATAACGATAATGTAAAATGATAGGTCGGAAAATAGGGTGTCCCCCTCGCATAACCCAAATCGCTGCGCAAATTTGTGATCCTATTAAGAAAATCTAATTCCGTGTTTCTGTATAATTTCTCGAAAATATTAAGAAAAACTAATTTCACGCCGGTGTTTGCAGGTGGGTTCTGATCGCGGGCCGGATTCCGGGCCGGAAACCAGAAGAGATCGAAAGGTTTTGGATTATGAGGCATGGTGAAGGATTTGCTGAGAGGAGAAAATAATGGCAAAAGTAATTAAAAGAGGAAGACACTAGCTAGTTAATTTAGGTTGAAGATGATTGGGTACTGCTCTAGTGTAGTTTCATCTTGTTTCTAGTTTGACATTAGTTTCTAATCTTACAATGTAAATGCGTTTTAGGTATGTATTTAACAGTGTGTCTAAAACTCTCCCTCCACTTAGATATTTACATCTCTAACCATTTTTCTCGACATTAGGAGTCTAAAGAGTTCGAATTCAAAACCTCATATTTTGATACCACGTGAAACGACCATTTGTCTCAACAAAAACAAAAAAATTACGCGTCCCCCAAAAAAATGAAAAGTTTTTCACCGACTGAAACGATGTGGAATCCACGCCATTCATACAGCATTCATTTTTATCTGCGTGAGTCTCACGACAACTCTTTTAATAGCACGAATAATATGATTTTATATGCACATAACTAACTATGCATCGACATAGCAAAATTTCGCAAGAAACTTAAGCCGACACAAAACAGTATCTTTATATTCTATATTCAATAGTTCTTGCATTTTAAGTTTTGCTTCTAGCACAAACAAATTCTATAACAAAGAATAAACTAGAACACTTGGCTACATAATTAATTAAATTTTGGATTTTACCACGAATGTATTATATAGATAAACTTTCAGGTAATTAATTTGCTACTTTGAGAAGCAAAAGCAAAAGTATGTGGGTCACAAATGGGAGAAACTATTGCCTACACCCGGTCCACCATTAATGGACTGTCGAGTAATCTGCCCTTAATTCCATCTCTACTTCTCATCCCAACCACTCTCCAAAAAATAATTCTAAATTCAAACACTCCTTATATAGAAATTCCGACTATAACCTGCTGCTAAAGTTTCAAATAAGAGTTTCTGATTTTACACTCCGTATGCTCATGTTAGCTTCATGGCATAGTGAAAGCTCCAGATTTATTTTCCAAGCAATATAAACATGGATCCACTAAATTTTCTTGTCCATGAGTTGTTGTATTAACAAGATCATGATCATCTTAATCACGCCATTATCTGTACAGATAAATAGATAAGAATATATCTATCATTATTCCCATTTAGTTTTCAATCAAAACCACCGTTCGAAAATAAGAATCTATCTCTCAATCGATTCCTCTCCTTCATTCTCTAGAAAAAGAAAAAAAAGAGAATTCAAATTCTGTAAAAGAGAATAATTTCCAAATGCAATCAACAAGCAAGAAGAGAATAACCTTTTTGGTCACACATGTCGTTTGTACAAACATTTCTGTTCAATTTGGGCCTAGCAGTAACTGTCGTTTGAATAGATACACTTAAAAAGACGCTAACAAATATTATAACTAAAATCCTCAAAAAACAGCTACTTATTTGTGATTCTTAGATAGAGAAGCTGTTACAGAAGCCACGAAAAGGAGCACATAGTCCGGATTGCGAAGAGTGGAACTTTAGTTCAAAGAATGTGGAATTAGAACTTAAACCACTTATTCCACTCCCCAAATCAGAGTCCTTAGTGTAAAACTTTTTAATCACGGAAGGAACAATTCCCAAACTAGAAACAAGAACTTGGTGCTGCAATATTATGTGTCAACAATTCTTTAATTTACCCCTTTCTTTAGAAAAGTTGCCAACTCAACCCATTTTTAGTGGTTTCCATTTCAGAGATTACTCAAAATCAACTATCCCTAGTTAGTGGCATGATGTGGATCCAAATGAGGCAATTGTTGGCTCCTTTAAAGAGCTTTTTCTGAAGAGAACTTTACTAGGGTTGTTTTGGTGTAGGTTTTTGCAATAACTTAAACTTAAACCTTTTTCTAGTCATCATGAAAATTAGAAGATCAGGGTCAATTAACTAATTACATGAAAATTACGGAGAATTCGATATTCTGTTACAATGTAAAGAAGATACATTGATTGACATATTCTTGGTACAATGATATAAACTGGATTTTTCAAACAACCACTTTGCGCCGCAATTGTGAAGGTTTAAAGTAATACCAAAAATCCCCTCTCCCAAATTGGCCTAAAAACATCAAATTATACAAGTGTTATCATACAATAATCTTCCTGAGTCAAAAGACAGCAGTCACACCTTGCAATCCATCAAAAAAGAAATTGAAAAATGTTGCAGATTAGGAAGACCACAATATATTGCATAATAGTCCAGCGAAAACGGGACGTGGTTTGGATGTTGGTGACATGAAATAATGATTCAGTGCGAGCATAAGGCGCCAAAATCACGATAGGATAAAGTAAACGTAGTCGGTTGCTCACATTGAATTTATGGCTAACAAAGGTGACAAAAGTGAAGAGCAATGCTTTGATCATCGATCTCTTTTTCTTCATGGGTTTCTCCATTCACCAATCTACCAAAGGAATTCTTAACTTTAAAAAGTTAGATCCATCACCTAAAGAGCATAACTCATAAGCGTGCGCAACAAAATGCCACCTGAATACAACAAGATGTAAAAGAAGTTGCGTAAAGTAGTGCATACTCCCTGTACTATGATAATGCGATTTTGTCTCCGAATTTCTCATTTTAGTGCAATTCTAAGTTTTTCATATAAGATAACCATTTTACTCACATCAGATGGCCTTTTCGATCCAGTTTATATGAAAACAGGTTGAATAGGTCATCTTATATTATTAAAAAAAAATAAAAAATGAAAGGTATCATGTTATCAAATTTTTGTCTAACAGCTACAGATGACTAGCAATGCATTATCCGCGCAGTACAGGGACTATCAATTCATTTTACTCAAAGAAGTTCAATGAACATAAGTAATTCTCTTTTAGATTCGCAAGAAACTACTCCAAAAGTTCGGGTTCCACTTCCACCAACTTGTTTCTTATTTGGATCAGTGGAATTCATACTAGGACAAATTCTGGTTGTGGCAGAATCCAACAGAGAAATTATTTCTAGACCTAGTTCACTAAATCACTTGCGCACTACCCGGTGATCTGCCATCCATCTCATTCTTATTTGGATCGAAACAACTTCGAAGGACAAGAATTTTGGAATATGAATAAGGCTGTAGCTCACCGGGTGGTTGGGTTTAAAATTAAAGATGTATGGATCAACCGGGTGGTCCACGACAGATATCGTGGTGGCGGACGAGTTCCATTTAAATTCCTTCATACATCCTTTGTCTCCTTAGAACGCGTAGACAAGCTTCGACTATATAAATTGAAGGCGCCTATGAGCGAAAACACAACCAAATCCTCGTGCCTTACTAAATGGTCTACATTTTCTTAATCTACTTGGTGTCAACTATAAATAACCCATGTGTACAATATAATACACTTGCAATATTAGCCAATTCAGTTTCGTTCGCCACAAACCGGAGCATGCTCTAAAAGAACTCCTTTGAAGAATGGGAGGGATGTTACGCACAACAGTCGGAATAATGGGTAGTCTTTCTCTCCTCTTTTGTTCGAAACACGAAGCGAAAAAAAGCAAACGATTGTTTATTGATAAGCAACCTGGTTGCTGTTTTGCAGGGAATGTAGCTTCGTTGCTTCTTTACGCAGCACCCATGTACTGAATTACATGTAATGATCCTGCAATAATAGGGAGGTTTTGATCACACTACTTAATAATTTCTTCTTCATTTGCAGATTAACGTTTAAAAGGGTGATAAAGAAGAAAAGCACAGAAGAATTCTCTTGCGTACCTTACGTTATAGCTTTTCTGAATTGCCTGCTATATACTTGGTACGGTCTGCCGGTTGTAAGCCGCGGACTTGAGAACTTCCCTGTGATCACCATCAATGGCGTAGGGATAGTTCTGGAAACCTCATTCATTTTCACGTATATATGGTTTGCGTCGGCTGAACGCAAGGCAAGTCCAAATTGTTTTCCTTGTTTCAGAAATCTTCGTATATGTAGATCTATACACGCTGTAATTAGACAGGAAGAAATATGGTTTAGCAGCGAATAGAAAACTAAAGTGATCACAAATGCATATTGTTTCGTTAGATTTCTTGTAAGCATTGCTGTCGATTGGCTATTTATCTATTGACCATTCATAATCTATCTGAATTTGTCTGCCGGTCATTCCATATGCACAACAAACATGCGCCGACAGAACTTAGCCTCGTACATACATCAAGTTCAAAAATCCACTGAACGAAAGAAGTAATTCCCCATACCAGCAAGTTTTTGCATGAGAAGCTTGGTTCATTCAGGTGTAACTTAAGTTAAGCATCAATAAACATGATCTCGAATAAAGAAATTCATGCAAAGCTTAGCAAACTCAATTGGTTATATGGTTTACCTGTACATATCAGTTGGCAATATACGTCATGACTTTCAGATCGAACCTTCCATTGGTTTAAAACTGTCTTCATGGCTTCACCTGTCGCTGCGGATATTAGCCTGCGCGTAATTCACATCATGATTAGCTTATGCATTTGCAACTAATCGGCAATGTATTGCTAAGTTTCTCTGGTCATTTTGCGCAGAAAACAGCGATATTAATGATGGTATCAGTGACAGTACTGTTCACTATGACTGTCTTTGTCTCAAGCTTTCTGCTGCATGATCACCACCGCCGCAAAGTATTTGTCGGGAGCATCGGTTTAGTGGCCTCCATATCCATGTATAGTTCTCCATTAGTCGCTGTGGTAGGCTCCCTTTCTCATACTATTGCATAATTGACTTACTAGTTATTAGTAATTTCACGATATCTCTAACAAATTCACGTTTTCGAGTAATATGTCTGTAACAATCTTAGCAACAGACGACAATGCAAAGATTTGTAAGACTTATACTCCAAATTGTCTGAATTTTTTTTCTAAAAAAATAAATTTCCTTTTCCAAACACTCAGTAACTTAAAAGAGTCAATTATGATTTTACGAAGCAATTGTTGCCTATCAGCTCATGAGTTTGCTGTAAAATTCAAGCTGGTAGCTCATAGTAATCCTCCATTCATGTTATACATATATTTTGTAGCATGCCGCTATTTTTCGCAGTTACTTATCACCATGTGGCATCCATCATGAATAAGTGAAACTAAAATCTACTTGTGCTGATACCAAATTGCAGAAGCAAGTAATAAAGACCAAAAGTGTGGAGTTCATGCCCTTCTACTTATCATTCTTCTCCTTCTTAGCCAGTTCTCTGTGGCTGGCATACGGACTTCTGGGGCGTGATCTTTTCCTCGCGGTTTGTGAGCTCAATAACGGTTCTACAGATGTCAGAAATAAGGTTTTCGATATCATTAAGCTAATGTTTACTTTCTTTTCTTTTTTGTTTTTGTTTTTGTTTTTTTTTCTCAGGCACCTAATTTCCTTGGTAGTCCAGTGAGCCTCCTCCAATTAATACTGTATTTCATCTACAGAAAAAACAAAGCAGCTCCCGAAGAACTTCACGAAATCGATCTGAACAAGAATGATCTAAAAATAGTACCCGAGCAACAGGAAGTTAATGGACGAAAGCTTGAAGCGTAAAATAGATTTTTAGATCCTTTTTCCCCCATTAACTGGGTTATAAGTTCATCATCATCCAGTGTATGCAATGTTGATGTATCCGACAAGATGCTATGATGCATACATGTGAACTAATGCAACCTATATGAAGAGCTTGTTTAATTATATGCATCGGCAGATCGAATTGTACAAACTCTACACCAAAACTGAAACTGAGAAGAGCATCAACTCCCAACAATTCGTTCTTATTTCAGAATGAATGATTTCACCAGTATAGGCCATGTCTAATGTCTAATCAGATTGGAGGAGCACCAGTCATCCAATTCAGTTGAAGCTGAGATAGTTATAGCAACTAAAATCGAAGTTTACACAGTAATATGTAATTTGGTTAAGGTTCAGAAAGATTTCGACATAATATTTTTTTCTCGACACGTGAAAGTTGATGGTGGCTAATAAACTTAATAAAAGTTCAGTTCAGAAAGTTAATTGAAACAAATTAATTGTTTATGTCAGTGATTTGCAATCATTCCAAATTTCAGATGGATCTCAAACTTTTGTTGTCCATCACTCCCATTGAAATCTGGATGGAAAGAAAGAGAGCAAGTTAAACAATCTCAATCCGATGACAGAAAGGGATGAAACTAAATTCAGCCACCCAATTGGATAATACCACTGATATTAGAGTAATAAATGCAGAGATCTTTGACAATTTCAGAAATATATTTGCCAATTTTTAAATCTTAAAGAAGTATACATTATATTTAAAGTTTGTAGAAAGAAATATACAATATCCTATGTTTGTAAGAATGTACGAGCAATTATTCCAAAAATAATACAAAAAATATGGATAATAATTGTCCTGCCATGAAAAATATATTGTGCTGCAACGAAACATAATTTAGTTAACTTTATTTCAAGTTTAGAGATATTCAATTAGAAATGCAGTTCCAGTACATTTCTAAGTCAGTATCTGTTAAAACATACATAATCCAGTGTAAAGTCATAGAATTATGGGAAAACTACACTTGAACAAGAATACAAGATATTCAGTCAACATCACGAAGTTTAAAATTTACATTAACTTAAAAAAGAATAAAAGCATTCCTTGCCACCATATAAATATACATAAGAAGATTCATGGTTCTACATCAGAAAACCTGTGAATTCTAAAATTTCGGAGACACCTCTTCGAGAATACAATCTAGTTTCTATAGACTTATCCTCTGATCTAATACTGCTGATATTTCTATCCGCATCTCGTTGCAAGAACGACGAGTCTTTGGATTTGAAGCACAACAATGTGCTTAAGGTTGCGACGGAGAAGGCGATGACGGAGGCTTGAAATCATGATACTGCATATCCAAATGAGAAGCAGAGAAAGTAAGAAGAAAAATAAGTTAGAAATAAGAATATGTTTTGTTACTGAATGTAGACAATGATGGATGAATCTTAGGACAATATTTTTTGTGCCTATTGCTGCATCACTAAGGCCAAAAATTTCTTCCAGAGAAACTAAAATCACAGGTTTTTATATGGCAAAAGTTCGAAAATACTGTACATTTTCCATCTTGTTATATCTACTTTTGAATCAATATCTCTTCTGATTTAGAATTTCAGGTGCCTCTGGATATGTCCAATCTTATAAATGAATAGGCTTAAATGGATTATGATTAGAGGTTTACGTATGGGTATGGTGAAAGAGGTCTCGGCTTCGCGGGAACAGATTCCTTGCTGGCTTCTGCAACGGGAACCGAATTGACTTGCGGAGGAGGCTCAGCTGCAGCCTCCTCCTTGACTACTGCCTTTGTTTCAGGAGCAGCTTCTGCTGTAGAATCTGTAGAAGCACTTGAACTTCCCGGTGCTGGAGCTGGTAGGCTCCTCGCACTTGTAGGTGCAGGTAGAAGAGCCTTGCCGATCATCTAGGAGTCACAAAGAAACATATATTATTAATCTTACCCCGTCAGAATAATGTACCAAACAAAATTGATTAGTCTAATTGATTGTTTCTTCAAAAAAAATTAAATTTTTTTTTGATTGTTGCTTGACCCATTTTCACCAGGTATTAAGGTCCTCATACGACATGGTAGTGATCATTACTTAATTAACACCAATGCCCACAATCCATTATTGTATGTAAAAAATCAATTCGGTAGTGTATGTTAGTTAATCATGGATATATCTTAGATATCCGCAGAAAAAAAAAAATGTGAGATGATTGCAAAGTATGTAAAAAGATGTGTACCTTTATCTCGTCAACAAGCTCTTTAGGAGCAACCTTGGTATTCAAGAACTCGTCAACCTGTCGGAGAGTTACCTTCCGGTCCTGTTAGCGAAAAAAACATGAGTAAGTGTTTCTTTTGGTCTAGCTTCTGAAATAACTTCTTAGTTAAGTAGAAGCAAGATTATGGGCAAATTGGGCCAAAGAGGTCCCAAGAAACCTTCCACACGGCTTTACTGTGACACGTGAGAGACAAATTGTATAGGAAAGTTTTAGAAAAAGTCCTAACAGTTGGTGTAACATGCATGGTGGAGGTCAGATGAACCATCCCACATGCACTGGCAAGAGAGTTAATGGACGAACCAAGTCAGATATTTCAAAAACAATATCGGGTACTCACTTCGGCAAACAAGAATTTCTTAGAAACCAACTGAATAATAGCTGCCGATCCCAAAAGCTGGAGTAAGGTCTCTATCTGCAGCAGAAAACAAAAGGAAAAAAGAATTGATTTAATGCATAAATAAAAGTTGTTAATAAAGCAGTTTCTCATGGTACTTCGTCCGTCATGTACAAAAGAACCACCTACCTCTGTAAAGGCAAATAAACTTAAACCAGTAGCGGCAGCTAATCCAAGAGTAACAGGCAAACCGTCTGAGCTCTCCTGTACATAATTGAGATCTTCACTAACTAGGCAACTTAGATATACTTAAAAGAATGCATTACAACGGAAAAATAAATCCTGTAGTGGAGAAATTCTGCGAAAGAGTTCAAATAACTGTCTTAGTATATTTTCATAGCCAAAGATTTTCCTCAAAAAAAAAATGTAATAGGAGCTGCAAAACTCAAAAATTTAAGATGATCCAATCATAAAAGAGTGTTCTGGCCAACTTACTCCCAGTGCAGTACTAATTGCATCCGTTAAATCGCCGAAGTCGACAATTAGAGCCTTCTTAGGTGGAGTCCAAGGAAGCCCACTCATCTGAAATTGGAATTAGTCGAATCGGTGAGCTTGTCAAAGCTCGTGAATTAAATATAAGGTACAACTAAAGCATCAAAGGAGACACTAAATGCACAGAATAATAACTATCCATCCTCGAGGTCCCTCCGCACCATCCTTGATCGCAAACGAAGCTTTAAAACCGTTGGCAGTGACCAGCTCAGCAACAAATTCAGAGTTCCCATCGAACCTGGTTTTAACAACGCTCATTTTGGAAACAAATATTTACAGTAGTAAAAGAAAGTTTCTGCTGATGAAATTCCTAGCTAGTAATACTTTTGAACAACAAGAACTACGAGATATTTCTTTGTACTCGGAAAATATTAATAGGCAAGTTTGAACAAGTGAAATATATCATATAAGGTGCTAAATGCTAATAACATACAGCGAATGATCCTAAATGTGCGCTAATGCTAATAACATATTGCGAAAGATTCAGGGAATGATACGATTATTGAAAGAGGAAGAGGATATTTATATTATCCGCCAAAAGGAATTGCTAGATCCCTAAACAATGTACCGTTGATCTTACATTATTGAGCATCGAATATACCTTGATTGCTTGATAAATTGATAACAGATCAGATCTCAATTGTATTTGCTAAGAGAATATCCTGCATTACACTAAACATGAATCATTCTTTTGAAACAAAATGAAAAATCAAATCACTCACTTGTCGAGAATGAACAATGTGGTATTCGCGGGGTCCTTAAACTTCGAACCGAGCTTCTTCAAGAAGCCCGGCTTATCGCCTCCTCTATACGTGATCGAAACCGCCTTCTTCTTCAACCCCTTAACATCAGGGCTCCCAACCTCCTTAAAGTCCCTCCCTTCCCTTATATCAAGCAACTGCGCATCGGGGTCCTGCGACAGCTTCGCATAAGCGCTTTTCGCCGAATTAACCCCCCAAGGCTTCGGCTTTTGGAGGATTTGGGACAGCAAAAGCGGAACCGCCACCGCGGCGGCGCCTCCGCCGACGATCAAGGGATTCTCAGAAGCGAATTTCACGATCGCATCAAGGAATTGGCTCAAATCGAAGTCGATTGAGTCCCCAGATGAGGATTCGGGGCTCATGCTCTGACCCAGAGCTTCCTCATAGCTGAGGGCGTGGGCGAAGCCACTGCTCCCGAGCAAAATCGAGGAGAAAGAAGCTAAACCCCCCTTCAAAAATGGCTTTTTGAACCGGAAAGGGAGGAGCTTTTTGGGTTCCGCTCGCTTCTCGGAGGCAAAAGTGCTTCTTTGAAGCGCGATTGGGGTCAACCCAGCTGCGTTGAGGACCTCCATTGCATAATTCCGAGCTAATTCAGGGCTTAATTCGAAAAATAGCAATGGTGATCGTTAAGAATCGGATCGATTAGCGTATATCTCCATGAAATTTGTGGAATTTTTTAAGCTTTTTTTTGGGGGGAGGGGTTTATTTGGAGCTTGGAGAAGCGAGGATGAAGAAGAGGATTACACGGCGGGGAGAGTTTAGATTCTCCGAGGGTGACGTGGGCGAATGGGAGGTCGACACGTGGAATTAAGGGATGAGGTGTTCTTTGGAATAAGTATTGTGAGGCGAGGAATTGTCGAAAGGGTTTATGGAGGTTGGAGTGGTTTTGCTTCCACTGTGTAGTACGTTCTACCGCGAAGTGCTTTGCAAGTACAGTATTATCAAAATGTTGCATTATTTGAACAAAAAGTTATAAAAAAATAGTAACAAACGCGAGATACTATGATGATTCACCGTTTATCACATCACCAGCTCGAATGTTAAAGCACCATCAGTAATCAATCGAGCAGGGTCTCACATTAGAAGATCAAACTTTTCGAATAAACATTTTTAGTTCTTAAACTTTCTCAGCTCAAAGAAAACGTCCTTCTTAATTAGTTCAAGAGCGCGAAGAAGTAAGTAGTTCTGTCGAAGGGATTAAACAAACAACTTAGATCATTTGACGGCCGCAGTTGAAATTATGTATTACGTAGTAGAGAATTCGGGAAGTGTAAGTGTTTAAGTAAAAATCTCAGAGACCAAGTAACAGTACAAGGACTATCCCGAGAAAAGATCCCATTTACTGACATGTTTAAGTGTTAACATTCCCAAAAGCCACCTCTCCTCTCAATTTCCAAACACCCAAAAAGAGGGAGCTAGATTCACCTGAAATAACTTACCAACATCTGTAACCTAAATACAGCAAACCGAAACAGTAGTAGATTTGCTGATCTACAAAAATACATTGATATCCGGTTTCAGTTTCCTCCGATCGATTTTGAGACGAAGTGCGCAATCGCCTCAACAGCTGCTCTCTCTGCTTCATCCTGACTCATTCCGGTGGACTCTTGGAACTTCTTTCCAATCTTGAAAGAGTGGTCGCCGCCATCGATCACGTGCAGCTCATTCTCGCATTTCATTTTCTTGCGTGTGGATTCGAGCTTGTCCAGTGGGCACAACCCATCTTTGCCACCCTATAAAAGTTATCCATCTTCAACTTAATTTAGTTTCAAATTTACCAAGATTACTCTGCCCACTATTAAACTCATCAGAGGCTATATGGGTGATCAACAGTGAACGGCTTTTAATATTTATCTTTGATTACCTGTACAAACATTGTTGGAACCCTCAGCTGCAACAGAGTATCATCTCGTACTGCTCCATTTATGCCCTATATCGTAGATTAATATCAACACAATATAAAGGTATTATGGTGTCGCAGGCAAATGGCTTCCACATGTGAAGCATCAGTTTATGCATATATGAGTGAAAAGAAAAAGAGAAGCTTTTATCTATTCATAATTTTTTTTTCTTTTCTAACTGTAAAACATAGAGAGATTTCTTATGCAATTTCATCAAATAGGAAAGAGGACGGTGAAAGTTAATTTAACACGTTTGCAATAATCTTAAGTAATGTAGTCACATCCGACAACATCAACTCCTACATTTGTTTAAGAGTAACAATAATTGGTTAATGTACACACAATGTGGAAGCTACTTCATAAAAATTTACAGCAATCTATTATTGTAATTAGGACTACAAGTTTTAATAAATCCAAAAAAGGTAACATAAAAGTATAAAGCATATAACTAACAGCATATAACTAACATGTATGAACATAGACATATACCTTCAGCGGATAGCCCAAGCATATAACTGCTGCGACATTGATATCTTCGGCAGCGGCTACCATACAGCTAACCCTGCCCAACAAAAATCCGTTAGTGTTTCAAACCCCTGTGTCGCTGGCTAATGGATTATTAGCAAGAAATGAAAGGAAATGAACTATTTTCCGATCGAGTGAAAAACTACCTTGAACCCATTGATTTTCCCATCAGAACCAGAGGATGTCCAGGAAACTTTGCAACAGCTTCTTTTACAACATTCAAGTGATGATCAACTAATTTTTCTGCCTTAGGAGGAGCTCTACGTTTTCCACCGGAAATATCTGTCAAGTACAAGAAGAATGTGAACATGCATGTAACTTACCTCTGTTTAGCTACCTAGAATTTACCGCACATATAAGATTACTCCGAAACAAAGTTTATAATTTATATCAAGCTTTTGACATTGGACTAAGGACTTAATATGTGAGGTCAAAGAATCTCCACTACACACCACTGAAAAATTGACACTGCCGACCATAAACTATGACACTGCCGGCTACGTCTCCATTTATGTTATCCTTTTCTACGTGATCAATATACTTCGTAAAACCTATCTTTACAAAATTACAAACTGTTCAAACTAAAAATATGTCAGAACCACGCCGTATCTATAATTCACGCAACTGAATCACCTCATATGTTATATCGATAAAAAATATTTTTCAATAATACATTATAAGTATTAAAGTGAAGCAACTTCTCAACATCTTGACCCATTACTCAATACATAATCTGCAAAATCGCTATGAACAATACAATTTTCGTAAAAATGTACAAAACTCACCAGAACTATGGACTATTTTGAGTTGACTACCCAACCATTCAAAATTTTTATTGTACTACCCAACCTTTCAATCTGTTTGATTTGAGTCAATCAACAGTACTTTGACTTCAAAATTTGAATACATCGTTTATCTTTACTGGTTTAGTTAGTATATTTCATATAATTATCGCAACTATGAATTTAATAAAGTAAGTAATTAGCTTAAACTTTGAAGTCAAAGTACCGTTGATTGACTCAAAATCAAACAGATTGAAAGGTTGGGTAGTAAAATCAAAATTTTGAATGGTTGAGTAGCCGACTCAAAATGATCCATAGTTCAGGTAAGTTCTGTACTTTTTATCTATAATTTTTAACTTACATGGATAGTCAAAGGTGACAACTTCAACAGCATCTAGTGCATCGCCGATCATTTTCTTCCATCTGCAACATAATATAGCTCATAAAATTGTTGGACACACACAAACACTCTCTTCAAGTACGAAAGGATTGATTCAAAAATATGGTTTTTTTTCTTTTTTCCCCGCAGATTCCAAAATCAGAAAATTCTCGAATTTGCCTAAAATAGCAATACAATATTTGCAATCAAAGAATGGCCCGAGAAAGAAGCTTTGGACAGGACATAGGGACAAATTCGAATTTTTTTTATTAATAGACTTAAAAAATACTATAATTATAAAAATAGTCCTCTAAAAAATTTATTTACAAAACTAGGTCTATACGGTGAATGAATTACCGCTTTCTAAATGCGATAAATCATTCACCGTTTTCTTCAAAAGATTAAAACTACTTTTAGTGTCTAATACTATACATCTTTTAGAGTTTGGATATAGAAAATATATAAATTAAGGTAAAAGCAGTGAATCATTCACTTAGAAAGCGGTAAATGATTCACCGCTTTTATCAGCCTATTTTTACAAATAAAAGGTTTTGCAGGCTTAGTAACCCAAAAACTCCGACAAATTCAGTGGTTTCTACAAGTAAGAAAGAGGGAGCCTCTGTTTAACTCTCTCTGGAAAATCATCAAACAACTTGTGTTCATATTTCGGTGACTAAAGTGTTTATGCGAGAAGTATAGGGACGGACTTGCAATATCGGAATAGAAGAGGGACCATCCATACATTTTACCCACCAAGAAAATCTTCTCCGAAAAGATACAAAAATTGATCTTTTTGATTCATTTTGGGGTAAAAAAGAAAAACAAACAAATTGGTGGCTCACTTGACCATCCATTCGGAGGTGGACGGAGCCCCGGCGCCGTGGGCAAAAACGACAAGAGGGGACGCCGCCGCCGGAGAAACGCCGGCGGCGGCTGCTGCGTCGTCGTCGGCGTGGATTTTCCGGCGACGCTTCGCCGGACGCGGAGGAGAAGGTGGAGCGTCGGGAGCCATGGAGGTCGGAGAGCCAAAACCCTAGACTTGTAAAAGCGCGGGAAGTAGTAGCTACCACTCTCTTGGTGCGCGGGAGGTGGGGCTACTACCACCCTTACTAGTCAGTAAGCTGTCAACGAGTTCGAGCCGTTTATTTAACGAGTTCAGCGGGTTTGTTAAAATATCAAGCTAAAATTTTAGCTTGTATTTGGTTTATTTATTAATGAGTTGAATACAAATTAGTTTTAAGTTAGATTTGTTAGTCCTACTATTGGGTAAAATGTTAAAAAAAATTAAAAAAAAATTAAAATCTTGATCGAATAATTGAAATTCACATTGGCTTCGTTTGGTTTGGGTATAAGCAAGAACTAGCTAGGTATAGATACAAGTGTGGGGATAAAAAAAATAGTGTTTGGATGAAAATTAGATTGTTTCCGAGGATAAGAAAAATAACGCTTGGATAGACAATATGGAATAAAAAGAATAGTGGAAAGTTATATATAAAAAATAGAGATATAGGTGGGGATAGTTATACCAGCTTATTCTAGATACCCGAGAACTACTATTTTCGAATAAAAAATTTACGTTTGGATATAAAGGGGGATAAGGGATTATCCCCCCTTATCCCCGATCCAAACGCTACCTATAGTATAAATCTATTTACATTTAGGGCATGTTTGGTTCGCGATTGGAATAGGAATAGGAAATGGAATTGGATTGCTTTGGAATGGGAAATGGAATGACGAATCATCACAAGACGTTTGGTTCATTAATGGAATGGGTATCGGAATAAAAATCTAAAATTTTTTAGAGGGTGTTTTGATTAAGAGAGAGGAAAGTGATGAAGGGAGAGGAGGGGAGGTGTTGGTGGAAGAGAATTTTTAGTAGTTTACTTGGGAATGGGCCAATCCGGTATTCAAGGCCGGATTGGACCATCAATAGATTTAGTCATTCCCATTCCAAAGTGGAATTGGAGTTGGAATCCGATTCCTTTAAAACAAACAACAATCATTAGAATCAATGAATCCCATTCCGATTCCATAGTCTAAAATAGGTGAACCAAACATGCCCTTAGATTGAACTAAAGTCTAAATATTATATAACGGTGTGGATCGTCGATTCGGAAGCTCCATCATCGAAAACGACTTATGAGTACGAAGGGTCCTATACTCATAAGAGTATAGTAGCCCTACCATATATATATAGGAGTTGAGTTGGAATACTATTAATAGTATTTGGGCTCTTTTGCTATCGATTTTTTAGCCGTTAGATCTACACTTTAATCAATTCCATATTTTAGATCATACTATTCAACCAACCATCCACTTAATCCTAGGAGACAACTATCATCCTAACCGTACAATTTTTCATCAAAGGGTTAAAAACTCGATAGTAAAAGAGCCCAAATACAATCAATAGTATTCCAGCTCAATTTCTATTAATAGTATTTGAGCTCTTTTGCTATTGAGGTTTTAATCCTTGGATTGAAAAATTGTAGGGTTAGGATGATGGTGGTCCCCTAGGGTTTAGTGGTGGTCCCCCTAGGATTGAGTGGGTGGTTGGTTGAATAATATGATCTAAAGGGTAGAATTGATTAAAGTGTAAATCTAACGGCTAAAAAATATGTATGGAATAGATCTTGTGTGCTATTAGGAGCACGGAGGCCTCCGTGTTCCTGAGCCGTTTTCGATAATGGGATTTTTGAATCGACGATTGGCTCCGTTAGACTTGATCTAGCGTATTTGAACTATTTAGAAAATAATTTTTACAGATTTTCGATATCATTTGCCTAGTGATTAAAAGGATTCAAGATCAACAATTTTTAATGGTTGATGTATGCCGTTTGCAAGTTTAACGGTGTAGAAGTATTCAAATCAGATGAAATTTTGATAGAAAATTTTTTGTACTATTTACAACAAGATCAATATCTCTGATCGAAAATTTTAATGCTACATCATAACTTTTTGTGAGATTTTTATTTTCAACCGTTGATTTTGAGTCCTTTCTATCACTAGATAAATAATATCGAAAAACCGCAAAATTTATTTTCTATATAGTTCAAATACGTTAGGTTAAGTCTAACGGAGCCGATCATCGATTCAGAAGTTACATCTTCGAAAACGATTTAAGAGACGGAGGCCTCCGTATTCGTAATAGCATACAAGACCTACTATATATATATATATATATATATATATATATTCGAGTTATATTGAGCCGAACACGAGCGAAATGATTCCAGCTCGTATTTATCGCATTAAGATTTCGAGCTAAAAAATTCAGTTTATGGTTGGCTCGTTTATTAAATGAGTAGTCAATTTCGAGCTAATTTATAGTCGAACAAGAGCTGATTCGTGAATAACAAGCTGGATTGTCGGTACTAATAGTTCAAATTATATCGAGCCCAACACGAGCGAGATGATCCCAATTTGTGTTCGGCTCATTAAAATTTTGAGCTGAAAAATTTATATCACGTTCGACTCGTTAATTAAATGAGTGATCAATTTCTAGCTAATTTCAAGTCTTCGATAAGCTGTTACGTGAATAGCAAGCTGGATTGTCGGTTCTACAACTACTAGTCGGTGGTATAGTGAACTTGTTGCCTGCACCATGTGTACCAGGTCATCGTAGAAAGATAAATTAAGAAATATTTATGGATTGCTACGGACACAGAACATATGATGTAAAAGATTTTTGAATGTTATTCATAAAGCCATATAGAATTGTTGTCACATCAACAACCCATTAAATATGTACATACTTATATTGTATTTTATTTTCAAGGCAAATATAATAATTAAATAAAAAATGTCAATAAAATTAAAAAAATTACTGGAGCATGAAAGGACAACCTCCTATACTAATTCCCTTTTATCTTTACCATACTAAAAAAATTTAGTTGAAGATAGCGGTAACAAAATTAGATCCACTTTGTTAAATGTAGAATAAAAAAATACTAATCCTATACTTTATTAGGATGAATATCGTGCACCTTTAAATTCAAATTTTTAAAAAAATTTTAATTAAAAAATTAATAAAAATAAATGAGTTAATAAGAAACAAAAAAAAAATCGAATATAAAGTTTACACTCTAATTAAAGAATACATTATATCAAGAATTTAAGTATCGTGGCATGGGGTTGTGCCGGAAATTTACCGGTACGGTGCGTGCGGGACCGTGCCGATGCGTGCCGGTCATAAAAAATTCATGTGTGCCGACACATAATAGCATGAAATATTTATTTTTTTTAGGAACAAAATATTATAACTATTTATTATGTATTTTTATCAAATTTTTTGAATTTTATTGAAAAAATTACTTACTAATTTAAAGAATAGAAAGTTTTGAGTTGTACCATTGGCACGAAATCTATATCGTACCGATATTTTGATGGCACAATACGGCACGATAGATACGGTCCGTACCGATAGACACTTAAATTCTTGCATGGAATGGCTCTTAAATATTATATCCTGTTTGAAAATGGTGAAGAGGACATTGGCTGATCGGTGGTCAATTCCTCCTGTGTCTTTTTTTTTCCTTTTTTTTATTTTATTCTTTGGTCCTTTTCGAGAGCCGTAGAAGTACATTTTTTTATATTCAATTAACTCAGCGAAAAATATAATAATACCAAAGTCTCTGAAACTCGATAAGGAAAGATCAATACAGGAATTCCAAGCCTAATGATACACCTACTGAAGTAGACAAAGAAGACAATGCGCTTTCATGGGCTCAGATGACAATTTTTTTACTCTGTTTCCTCTGGTATTACTATTGGGTTTCTGCAGTCACGTGTGCAAAAAATTAGATTAAGACGCACATTGTAATGACTCAGTCTACTGATACTAATAATACGTTCGATCTAAATTACTGTCTCAAGATATTTAAGTTCAGTTTTTAATATTAGGATCAATGATTATTATATTTACGAGTCCAAGTCCAATCACAAATGTGCCTTCTGCGGCTTCAAGAGATGATTCCCACCAAACATGTCGTGTAACATTTTCTCCCACATATACTTAACTTTTACTTTCTCCCGGTATTTGGCTTCGATACCAACTATAATAATTCAGCCGGTTAGCAATAATAACTCGTTGGTTCCAAACAATCAGCCTCATTTTTTTAGAGAGAAAAATAGCATACCATCAATTTCGTTCATTTTGTTTAGCAAATGAACTTTGCTAGAAATATGAAACAATTAGGCTTCGGCCACTTACGCTAGAAACAATTGGTATCGGCTCAAAATATTTAAGTCCAATTATTAATAATATCAGAATGTATGATTCTTATATTTACAATCATAATTCCTATTATATTCGTATTTAATATGAAATTATTGGAGCGCCACAAATCATCGGTAAAACGTTAGACACCACTGCTGTTGGATCAATCCTACTTTTTCATGGATGGTGGGAGCGCATTCTTTGCAACTCCATGTGCGAAACGTTTCTACAGAAAGGTTGACTCCACCGGCCATAAAAGATAAGATTGCCATCCTTGAATCATCATGCATGATTAAGATTAAGATCGATTCTTTCTTTTTTCTTTTTCTTTTTTTTATATGAATGGAGAGAATGATTATTCCGCAATCCTGTGTTTTAAAAAAGAAAAGAAAGAACATAAAATGATCCCACTATCCGTAAAGGCAGTGAATTCCCATTGCTAGATGCTAGACAGTTGAGATCTATCCCATTCTTTATGCACCACAATTTTTTTTAAAAGATTTAATTCAAAAACTCAAATTAAAAAAATTAAAAATTCAGAAAATCTCAGTAAAAAGGTAAAACGGTGAGTGATCCATTTCAAACCAGTCAACAAGTGCGGCGTTCTCCATACATTTTTCACTTTTTCTCCTTTTTTTTGTTCCCTGCAACAGATTCAGCAGCTACCAATTTGGACCCGAAAATATTGCCCAAGAAGATCTAATCGGAGCCGAGGGGGTCCGGCACGGGTCAACTCTTGGTTGGACTCATTTAAGATTTGTTTGAAATTGAGAATTATAGATGCTATATATATACATTAGTCCGAACAAAAATTAACACGAAAACACGCAAAATTATAAAATATATTATAACTTTAGATCCGAATGGATCAAATCTTGGTTCTATTACCATCTGATACAAATAAATCAAATAAAATCAAGGCGATAACATATAAAAATATATATTATGGTAACTAATTCATTCCCGGTGTACTATTACCACTGACCCCGCACACTCATTCCTCTTACGCTTTTGTGAGTGGATGTGTTTCAGTTTCACACGCACTCAAAACATCTCCTTTGTGCCCCCTCTCCCACCCCCAACCCCTCCTCTCTCTCTCTCTCTATATCGACCCATCGATCGAAGAGATCGAGATCGAGATCGAAATCGAAGTCGAAATCGTCTTCTACAATGGTATTGCTTCGCCTGTTCGATTTTTTCCCCTGTTTTTTCTACATGAAATTAAAGTATTTTACACATGATTAGGAAGGGTTTTGTTTTCCCCCTTTTTTTTTTTCTCGCTATTTTTGGGGTTTTTTTGATCCGTTTGTAGGGGGAGTGAGCTCGAAAGTTTCGGTTTTGGGGGTTTCCTTAGAAGCAGAGAGAGGAATCGCGATCTGTGATTTGGGTATTTGTGGGAACCCTTTCTTCGATCCATGACAAAAGCTTCTTGTATGGTGTTGTTGATGTTTGTTATGTTAAAAGGGACTTTTTGGGTGTATATTTTTGGTAAGTAGGATTTTGGACTAGGTCTTGTCGGGGAAGATTCGGTAATAGTTTTTTGCTTTTTAATCAATAAGGCCACTCAAAAGAGGTTAAGAAACAGTTATAAGTGGAATCAGTGAATTTCTCTGAAAATTTTCATTTAGATTGAGCAAGAATGGGGGTTATCTCGGATTCGCTTTTGAAGAGTATAGATGAATCAATAAACCAGCAGCATCTCGGCGCTTTATATATGCAGATTGTAGTCAAGGCAATGATGATTCTTAAATTTATAGTCTTTTCATGGATTGGAAGCATTAAGAATGTACGATATCCGACCGCTTGTCATACAATCATCTAAGAGGTGCTTCTCACAGAATTTTTTTGTTTTTTCGAAGAAAGTTGGTTTCTTTAACTTATTGAATTTCTCTGAATATGCTGTTTTTCTTAAGGGTATGGGATGTGACTGCTACTACAGATGAATCATATATGTTTGTCATTCTTTTTACGAGCTAGATTTTGATTTCTCATAGCCGTGATAGTATGATTCAGGTCTTGGAGTTAGAAGGCATGCTCGGAGGTGATTTTGGCAAACATTTCACCTTTTTATTCCCTTTGATAGTATTGTAGTTTATGTGAATTTCACAGTCTCTGCTCTTCCATGTTATTTTTTCTAAGATTCGTTTGCGTACTTTTAATCTGTTGTTTTACTTGTTTCTTGATCAGGTGATTGCTTTACTAAGAGCAGTTAAATTGATATACCAGTGACTCGAGAAAAAGATGAAGCTTATCAGTATACTGCTTATTTTGTCTTATCTGAATTATGTTGCTGAATCTGATTTTCAAGGTGCTTACATTTCCTCTTTCTGATCTATATGTCTGTTGTAAAGTAGAATTTTGGCTGTTCGTTGACATCATTTTGTGTCATCACATCTCATGCATTTAATAGTTCTCTTCTTGTGTAGATGTTTCTTTAAGTAATGTTTTCTTGCATTTCTGGATATTATTTTCATTTTAACAAGTTTTTTCCTTTTAACTTTGCTGTCATGGCATTGTTATTCTTTCTCATACAGTTAAACTATATAGACTTACACAGAGTGTGCATGTCTATTTATGTGTTTGTGTATGTCTATATCTGCTTGTTTGACTATGTTGTATATTTTTCAAGACAGAAGTGCTGTTGGAGTAGATCTTGATCAGAAAAGCACTAACATCTCTTGCATGGAAATCACTTTAATAGTTTCTTTCTGCTGTTACAAGGAGAAGTTTTGAACTGGAGATTTTGCTTTTGGGCCTCAGAAACTTATTTCAGATTCCTTCAACATCAGTATGCACAGTGCTGGGGCAAATTGGCAATCTTTTAATCACCTTCTGACACAAAACTTGTGCGCATTTTCAGGAGATGCATTATATGACATGAAGGTTAAGTTAAATGCCACGGGTAACCAACTGTCTGATTGGAACAGAAACCAAGTCAACCCTTGCACGTGGAACTCGGTTATTTGTGATAGTAACAATAGAGTTGTTCAAGTGTAAGTTGACTTGTGAAACTCTTTTCCCTTTCCATCGAAATCTTTGTGCTTGCTTTTATTTATTTTATGTGCTACAAGAAGGCCAAAATGGAGAAGTGTCTTATTAGAGATGAGGAAACAAGCGGCATGTGACTGCATAGGCAGTATTACAAACCTAGTATTACTTGGGTAATCAAAGAGTCTAAATGCTTATGCCATTAAAATTTGTATATATATGGGTCTGTATGACTATTATGATCCACAATATTTGGATACTAGCAATATTTAGTCAAAATCCATGTTACAATTTGTCGAAGAACTATAACTTCGACTGTCTCAAAGACTAAAGTTTCTACGATTACAAGGAACCTGTTAGGAGATCACTCCAAATTAACTATTTTTTTGTTTAGATTAAAAGTAATGAATCTATTATTCTATTTTCACTTGAAAAATTCTATGCTATTGTTTGAAAGCTTTTTAAATTGATGCATATCATTTGTCTCCACTTGATGTGTAGGAATAAGACATTCTCAGTTGTAGTTTCTAAGATTCTAAGGAGTCTAGATCGTAGCTAACTTCCATTTATTAGACAGTAATACTAGGTGATCTGTACATCTCATAGTTCAACAACAACTTTACTGCCAAACTGTCGTGATTTCTAGTAATATTTAATGAACTCTTGTTTAAAATTTTTTTAGTTTCTCTTGTTTGGCATCATGCTTAGTATAGCATACATACTTTACCATTCAATGTATTTTCTTCAGAACTTTGGCTTCCATGGGATTCACTGGCATTTTATCGCCAAGAATTGGAGAGCTGAAGTACTTAAGCGCACTGTAAGTATATTCTTTAGCCTGCAAATCATGTAATCTTTATCTCAATGCGCAAGATGGATCCCCTTACATTTCATATAAATCAATATCTCACTGTAATTTGAAGCTTTATTGGCAAGCAAACTTTATCACTCCACTGTGCATAGTGAGTTGATATGTGATTTAAAAGGGTTATGAGTTCGAGTTCATGCAGCTGGGAGATAACCCTCTTAGACATTCCTATTTAGATCTTGGATGTATAAGAACGGGAAGAAGCATGTGATTTAGCATTTATTGGCACAAGTCATTTAACAACTGTTTGGAATACCATACTAGATATTTAGAGCTTTTATAACTTAAATATTTAGATTTTTTTTTTTGAGTGAGAAAATGACTATTCTGTTGCTGATTAGGGATAAGATTCCTTTACTAGTTTACTCCTCAATCCTCATTCTTCAACTTTCTTATTATCCATAAATTTCTAATCGGACTTGGTTAGTTGATGAACATATCATATTTCTATCGTATTTTCAATATTCTCCAAATTAAACAGCTTTTTGTTTGGGCAATTTCCAAACTGATTGCATTAAGTAGGTCTCAAGATAATCAGTACAAATGAAGTAATCTGAAATTCCTGAGTGGAAAAGAATTGTTTTACTAGTTTGGAAGGGTTACTACATTATCCGATGCTTAGCCCATAAACTGCATTATGTATAATACTTGGCACACATAAAGAACGACAATAGGGAAAATGATTTAAAATGAATCAGAAAAAAAGGTTTTGCACTAGAAGTATCATTGATCTATATTCTATCTATATTATAAATTTGATCCCAAGTGGGAGGTATCTTAGGTTTTTTGGTCGTCTTACTTTCTGTAAATTCTAAAGCCATTTGTCATCATGTCCCACGTTTTCTATTTTCTCAGCTTTTGTCTGAGGTATGTAATTGTTATGTATGTAATTGTTATGCAGGTCACTGCCTGGTAACAGTATCACTGGCGGAATACCTGAACAGTTTGGAAATTTATCTAGTTTGACAAACTTGGATTTGGAAAATAATATTTTATCTGGAGAAATACCATCTACCCTGGGCAAGCTTTCTAAGCTCCTGATTCTGTTAGTAGAAGCATAACCTTGATGACTGGAAGCTTGTTAATCTTGCTTGGATATAACCTTAACTTTCTTGCTGCATTTATGTGATTTGTTTTCAGGATCTTAAGTCAAAACAATCTCAGTGGAAATATCCCCGAGTCCTTATCAAGTCTTTCAAGCTTAAATGACATGTAAGTGCTACAACTATTGATGCTAATCTTTTTCTTTTGCTAGAGGGGTAAAAGATGGATTTTCTTTGTACAGTTATATTGAAAACGTACAAATTTGCAAATTTCATACAGTGTGCCTTCAATATAAACTTATTCTATAATTTCATACTCACTATATTGAGTTCTGTTTCCTCAATGACTATAATTCTCCAAATGAGATATAATATGTTGTTTGACAATCTTTTTCAACATGTTGGCAGTCGGCTGGCCTTCAATCATCTCTCTGGTCAGATACCTGATCAACTATTTCAAGTGGCCAGATACAAGTATGCATAAATGATCAACCCTGGACACTAAGGCGCAATATTGGCAGCTGATTTTGTTTACTTACTTGATGCAGCTTTACGGGAAACAATTTAAATTGTGGCACGAATTTTCCACACTCCTGTGCCTCCAGTATGCCTTTTCAAGGTAAATCGATGTTATTACATCATGCAGTAGAAATCAAGTTGGAAGTTTCTTCTTTTAGATTTGGGAAGCACAACTTATTTTGGCTTCATTCCTGGCAGGAGGATCTCATAATTCAAAAGTTGGAGTTGTGGTAGGAAGTATTGGAGGAGCGGCAGTGCTCGTAGTCATAGGAGTTGTCTTTCTTTTTTGCAAGGGTACGAAGAAAGGCTATCGACGTGAAGTTTTTGTAGATGTTGCAGGTTTGTCTTCCAATTACTTTATATACTTGTTTTACCCAAAAAAACTTTTGAGAACTCAATTTGTTGTATTAGTAATTATAACTGTTCTTCACGACTCCTTATCGTAAGTTTCTACTTACTACATCTTGGATTCCTATGTACTGCCTTCGTCTTACCAGTCATCAATCTTTTACAAATGAAATTAGCATGGAAATGAATAAGAGAATGCATCCTGTGCTTGCATTCTCTCCTTCTTCAAATGAACATAGTTCAGGTTAAAGCTTCAAATCTGTTTGTGCTTGGTTTTCTGCAGTGCAGTGGTTAATGATAATTAAAATTTTCTCGTATAATTCATGGTATCCAGGTGAGGATGATCGAAGAATCGCATTTGGGCAGTTGAAAAGATTTGCTTGGCGAGAATTACAAATTGCAACTGATAATTTTAGTGAGAAAAATGTTCTTGGACAGGGAGGTTTTGGGAAAGTATATAAAGGAGTGCTTCCAGATAACACGAAGATCGCTGTGAAGCGGTTGACCGACTACGAGAGTCCTGGAGGGGAAGCTGCCTTTCTACGTGAAGTTGAGCTGATAAGTGTAGCAGTTCATAGAAATCTCTTAAGGTTAATTGGTTTCTGTACAACACCAACAGAGCGTCTCCTTGTTTACCCTTTTATGCAAAACTTAAGTGTCGCCTACTGTTTACGAGGTAACAACTATTTTGTCCTTCTTATTGACAGTTCTATTGGAATATTTGTTTTTATTTGATGTTTTTATCTATGATTGTAGCATTTGCTGATAATAATCTGCTTTCTGGGATTCATGTTAATGCCCACATGTTTGAGGTCCAAAAGCAAAAGCTCTAATTTAGAGCTTCAGCTTCTGCCTCTTGTGAAAGTGTTTCTTCTCATAGCACCTTAAACACCATTTTATTGAACAGCATCACATCCTGCAACAGTGTCGGACAGGCCCTTAGGAGCCTGTTGGCGCATCAACTCTTTGTTTTATTCTGAGACTGTTTTTCTCAAAGCATAACCTATCATTAATGAGTCCTAATTATCATGAGTTGTCCAGACTTTAAACCTGGGGAACCGGTGTTAGAATGGCCCAGGAGGAAACGAATAGCTTTGGGTACAGCTCGTGGATTGGAGTACCTTCATGAGCACTGCAACCCGAAGATTATACATCGTGACGTCAAAGCCGCTAATGTCTTGCTTGATGAGGACTTCGAAGCGGTTGTTGGGGACTTCGGCTTGGCTAAGTTGGTCGATGTGAGGAAGACATCTGTGACGACTCAAGTCCGTGGAACTATGGGCCACATAGCACCGGAGTATTTATCCACGGGAAAGTCATCTGAGAGAACTGACGTTTTTGGTTATGGGATCATGCTTCTTGAACTTGTTACCGGACAGCGTGCAATAGACTTTTCCCGCTTGGAGGAAGAGGATGATGTGCTCCTGCTTGATCATGTAAGTTTTATATGAAAATTACATGAATGATAGAAAAAAATTTCGTCATGATTATCTTGTGATGAGCAGAATTTATCTATGAACCATGAGATGAATAAGGATGTGGATTTGGATTCGCAGTCATGCTGGTATGGCAATGTGGTATATAATTGAAGATTTTGAAAGTATATGTGCCATGTTTGTTTACATTGTTAAAGATTTTATCATATAATGACTCTTTTGTAAAGTTCTAATGTCATAAATATCTATATTTGCATACAAAAGAAAAACCATAACAAATACACAATCATATTATTGTAACTTACATAACCCAAAAAGTAGGATTAAAACATCATAAAATGTGTGAAGCATTTAATTTGCCTCTTTCCTCTTACCAAAAGAATCCTATATTTGGCCGTCTTTAACATTTAACTCAATTATATCTTGATTGAACCATTAATCATTTATTGGCCCAATTCGACAATATGTTGACTTGCTTGATAAACTTAATCAACCAAACTTCCTATGTTGGATTGCATTACTTGCAACCATCTTGGGTGACACAAGGATCTGGAAACAATGGCTTTAAAACCATTCACCTTATAAATGCTGCAAATTTAGGCATCTTCGTGTCCCCGGGCATGGGTATTTCAGTTCATAAACTCTGATATATATTTGGCATTCTTATTTTAAAACTTATTTTGCTTTGCGATGGGTAAACTAACTGCATATTATTCATTGCTGATGAAGGTGAAGAAGCTACAAAGAGAAAAGCGACTCGACGCCATCGTGGACCGCAACTTGAACAAAGTGTACGATTGCCTGGAGGTCGAAATGATGATTCAAGTCGCGTTGCTTTGCACCCAACCTTCACCAGAGGACCGCCCCTCCATGTCCGAAGTAGTTCGGATGTTAGAAGGCGAGGGTTTGGCCGAGCGGTGGGAAGAGTGGCAGCAAGTAGAAGTCACGCGAAGGCAGGAGTACGAAAGGATGCAGCAGAGATTCGACTGGGGCGAGGATTCTGTATATAACCAGGACGCTATCGAACTCTCAGGTGGCCGATGACCAAATTTAATCAAAATTCAAATCCGGATTTTGAGCGGGGAAAAGTGTTTTCATTTCTTCACTTTGTTGTAAATTTTGTATTATCTTGGTTCTTCTCGACCAGGTCTAAGGTATTTCTTCGTGAAAACCCGTCCTTGTTTGCTTCTTTTGATTGCGCGAGACAGCAGGTGAGAAATAACTTGTTGTCCTTGTTGTTGTAGTAGGGTGGATGTTGTAGCATGTTTCTTTTCGCGATGTACTTCATTACAGGGCCATTGAACTGTATGAATTATCAGTTTACCAGTTATACCAAGTCCTTTTTTCCGTACAGAACTTGGTTAAAGGCCACTGCATGTTATGTTATAGAGCATTAGGCTGAAAAGAATTTTTATTTTATTATGCTGTATTCACTCTTCAAATTATTTTCTTGCAATGAGCCAAAATTAATCTTCTTGTAGCTTGTCAATCATAATAAATCACAGCACAACAACAGGCTTCGTTAAATCAGCACTAGAATGTTTTTCTTTTTTTATAAGATGATAATAGTATATTATTTACTTCATTCATTTGAAAAATAAATTTAACTACAACAACGAAGGCAGTTAGAGCCTTTGAAAATCAAAAAAGCCGACAAGGACAGAACAGAAAGAGAGCAGAAAAGGAAAAGGAACAAAAGAAATAGAAGGCAGATTATCTCAAGTGATGGATAAAAAAAGTTGCTTTCAATTTTTAATTTTTTGGTGCTAAATAAACACTTAATTTAGACGAGAAAATTACGAGCAACCCACCACCTTCTTCCATATGTAAAATGATAAAAGAAGTCAAACGAGGCCTTCCATATGTAAAATGGTAAAAGAAGTCAAACGAGGCCTGAAGATGCGTAAGCGACTCTTACTGGCGTAATTTGTTAATCCAAACGGCTCGAATGCATTCTGTCACTTACAGAATAGTGACTAGATCACCTGTGGTGCACCCCAGTAAAGCTAGCCCACGTTTGTGGCCTAGTCACCTACGAATTAAATCTTCAGTACGATTCATTGTTCTCCGTGGGGTCCGAGTTAGGTCGCGCGACAGGCTTTTCCTCCATGTGCTCTCTCAAGCTTATTATTATTTGACCCCATTGCTCGGTCCCATGCATATATATATTCCTTGCATCTTTTAATTTTTAATTTACTCCCCCACATACATCTCGTGCGAGCGCTTTGACTCCGTCCAAGATAACGCGATTAATGTTGATTTGTTTCCATGCACTCAACAAAATGAACGGCGCAAATTTGATGGGCAAACAGAAATGTACGTGATCATCATGCGTACAGGCGGCGGCGACGACGACAATGATTGTTGCTGATCGACTATTTTTCGAGAAATGTATGGTGCATGAGGGCTTTGTATAGTTTGCACTTTCCCTTTTGATATCACAGAGCTGCTCGTACGTAATATATTGGCTTAAATGGGGCCAGTATTTTGTCTGTGGCGGGAGGTCAGATTGGACCGAGTCACGTTCGAAGTGGCGTGAGGTTGGATTGGGCCGAGTCATGTTCGAAATGGCGTAAGGTTGATTAGGCTGAGTCACAATCGAGACTCGTGGGCGCTGTATCTGTACGCTTTAAGTGAATTAGTTACGTATTTCTAACAGCTCGAGTTTTTGGGATTAATGGTTAGCGCCAACGATTCGACATAATATTCTTCTGATGCATCGTTCCCTACTCTCTCTTTTTTGTTTTAATGAATATGCATAAAAAATCACTTTACCTGCAAGGAGTCAACAATTAATACCCTATGAATGATACATGCATGTCTCTCCTTGGAAGGAAAAGAGAACTCTGATGTACCTAAACCTTTTGGATTGGCAAGTTTAGTCAAGTCAAAAGGCATTAATTAACTTTAAAAGCATTAATTATCATGATGAACTTATCACTTAATTTTTTGTTTTCTGGGTAAGTAAACTAATAGGCATTCCTTTAATTATCTACTATGGTATCTATCACTAATTGTACTAGACCATTAATTACAGCTAATGAATTCTCATAATCCTGTTGTCGGCTAGACGGCGCCGACCCATGAAGGGCATACCATTGATATATAGCAGGTTTGTTTGAATCACCAAAATGATATGAACACAGGAGATGAATTGTAGTACTGTGGAGATCTCATGATCTCTAATCCCATGTGAGGGTGGTCCATGCTACGTGGGATATGTGTATATATATATATATATATATATATATATATATATATATATATATATATATATATATATATATATATATATATATATATATATATGTTTGGACTTGGTATAAGAGGAGAGGGTTTGGTTAGGTAGCTATCTCCAGCTTGCAAACTGTAGAACAATATTAGGAGTTGGGAGTTGGAATCTTCCAAGAATTAAAAAGCCAAGAGTTGAGGTTGAATCTTCTAAAATACCCTTCTTGGCAAATTCTTTGTCCCTTACCAGCTTTAGAGTATGTCTTGTCGAGCTAGAGCTTATACAGAGGTGATGCTGTCTGTTTCTATTTTCTGGTTGGATCGTAGGACTAGCCGATTGATATTCTACTTTCAGTGCGACTTTCTAGTCCCTGCTTCGTGAAGCAGTTTTGAGAAGCTTGGTTGTAAATTATATCAATCAAAGTATACTCGTATCCATTAAGAATGTGATGATTTTGCACGAACTGCGTGTGATCAAATTCAGTCAATAAATAATGGCCAGATTCAATATATATTTCTCCCAGTCAACCAACAACAGCTATATATATCAATTGTGCTTAGGAACAACTGCACTTTTATATATACGATCAGCTTTAGATTGCTTGAATAGACATAAAATTGTTGACCAAGTCCACAATGGCATGTGAACTAGCCTGGCGAAGCATGCACGGAGAGGACCTCATAAATAATATTGGAGGCCCCCCATCTCTCCTACACTTGTATTATTCGTGAGGTTATGTTAACACGTGATCACTCTGAGCCCCAAAAATTTACGAACCATATATTTGTGGATCGTAAGTGCTAACCAATTATTCAGAAAATACGTGTTGATAGAAAGACATATTCATCACATTTAAGAGCTCAGTCACAGTATTTTACGGGTTTTGATCTAACTCAATCCAGACGTATCTTGCCCACTTAATTTATTAAGCTTAAATCAACTTAACTTATTAGTTTTCTACATCTATGATCAAGAAGCAAAAAGTTAGACCTATTTCAGCTAACAATATGGTCGCATGAAAATATATGTCCTCGTCCTTTTGGTAACCAATTAAGATTGTGTAGCGTAGGGGCCCTCCTCGATCCACTTGTGAGGTCATTCCATTTGGATATCTCTTTGCTGCAAAAGATTACGTGCATGAAAATTCTGACCCCTTCAACGCACGTACCCTGCTTCTCTTCAGTACGTGAATGTTTTACAGCTAATCCAAAACAAATATTTTATGAAACGAAAACGTTGTGGGTGGCCTACAAAAGGTCTCTTATGATGTTGTTGATCCGTAGCTACGTGGACCGATACAGTACATAAATTGAATTATATATACAAACTAATCAAAATCTTTCACATTAATTATATATGCATGTCAATGCACTAATTATATGTAATTAAGGACAATATTTTGGAAGACCCTATAGCGGCTTAAACACTTGCTCAGCGTTTGGATCGGGGATAAAGGGGGGTATAACCCCTTATCCCCTTTTTATACCCAAATGCAAATTTTTTATCCGAAAATAATAGTTCTCGAGTATCTGAAATAAACTGATATAACTATCCCCACCTATACCTCCATTTTTCATATATAGCTACCACTATTCTTCTTATTCCATATTATCTATCCAAATACTATTTTTCTTATCCCCGAGAACAACCCAATTTTCATCCAAACGTTATTTTTCTTATCCCCACTTTTGTATCTATCTCTGGAATAGCTAGTTCTTATTTATACCCGAACCAAACGATGATTCAAGGTAGAATACAAAAATCTTGCTATTTCTCGAAGCACTACAACATATCAATTATGTTTGAAACGATTCATGAGCATTTCATATATATATAAGAGTGGTCATTTAAGTAACATAATATCTCCTCGTTTTCACGAGAGTATGATTTTTGAATAATAGATTAAGGGTTTATCAGTTTGCACATTAAAAGAAGTAAAATGGATGACTACATGAAACAATTAAGCTTGGTAAAAGTCAAAACAGCTTATAAGATATCATAGTTGAAATTCAAAACCTCTGCTTCATTCATTATTTTTTTTAAAAATAAATTTAACTAAAAATATGAAGTAACTAGGCTTCGAACTTGGGACCTCGGGTACCAACCGTCAATCCTTAACTAACTATATATGCTAGGTAAATTTGATAGTTTTTTTTTTTCTAGAGAAAGATAGCACGCTGCCCGCTTCGTTCATTTCTTTTAGAAAATAAACTTAGCTGAAAATGTGAAGCAAGTAGGCTTCAAATTTGGAACCTCGGGTACCTACCAATAAACTTTTTGTCACTTATGTTAGGAACAGTTGATCAATTTTGTTCAAGTTGAAGGAGCAAAGAGGGGATCCCTCATCGAAAATAGAACCCTTTGATTTTTGATATCCAAACGAGAAAAAGAATTTTCTTACAATCAACTAGATATGATTAGTCAAAAGATTAGGCAAACAAACCCTTTATTATATAGAACAAACATGAAAATTTCTAATTATGAGATCATAGGTAGAAAGAGACCATTCAAAAAAAAAACAAAAAACAAAAAAGAAACAAAAAAAGGTAGAAATTAAGACCTGTAAAAGATGTGTTTTAAGTACCCTAATATTACTTGAAGCTAGTAATTATCAAGGTCTAAATACTTTTAAACTAGAGTTATTCCATCTCTCTCTCTCTCTCTCTCTCTCTCTCTCTCTAATCCAAAACACTGAAGGGGCAATAGGGTCAATGTTCAACTGTCCCAGTAAAACTGGTGTCTATTTAATAATTTGTTGAAGAAAAGAAAAGAAAAAATATTTACATCACCAACTAGCATTAGTATCCTCCTAGTTAGTAGTATAAATAGCAAGCATACATACAAAGGTAACAACCCAACTTAATGAGAAGGGAGAGAGAAGAAACATCTACACTGTGTCAAATTTTGGCAAAGCCACCAATGGAAGTATATTATGTCTTCATGAACTTTGATCCTGAGTACAATCGTCTGCGCGCCGATCGGTTCGTAACACATCTACATTTTCCATCTCTTCTATCAGTTGCATTTCTTGTGTTTCCTCTTTCAGAAGCTCTCACAGTTTGTAGTATATAACTCTCTTTGCAGGTCAAAGAAAGGGAATGAGAGTCTCTATGCCTACCTAAGCAACAAGCACAACAGGTTGCTTGCGGAGCTTCTCCGACCGAACACCTACAAGAAAATCTCTTCCTTAGCAATCATCGATGCCTTCGCTGTTGAAATAACCCAAGACCAGGTATGTTTATTCTAATTATATATGTTTCTTGCTCTAAAGAACTTTTTTTTTCCCATGGGTGTCATGTACGTTGTTGATTCAATCTATTTACGATGTTTATGATCTCTTCAACAGGCGAACATATTACGATCTTCTAAAGCGGTGAGGTTGGTAGAGAAGAACCAGGAGATAGCTTGATTCACACCAAGAGATGTATGTATTGAAGAAGATAGAAGGAGTAGTAGTATGAGTTAATTACAATATGATCATAACCCTCGTCTGTTCTCATCAGATCAATCTAAATCTGGTTCTAGAGATTCAATTCTCACATCGGTCATTTATTAACATAACTCTAATTTTTTTTCTATTCGATTAGTAATCTCTTATATCAGTACATCATGTATGTGAGCTCAGGTGTTGAGATTATTTCTGACCAGCTTTTCATTAGATCGATCTTTTAGATACAGTGATATTAATTAGCATGGTGTTGTAATAGCTAGAAAGTGAACATGTTTTTTGTTTAGTAGTATGACTTTTCTATTTTGTTCTCATCCTTGCTTAATTAAAGATGTCATTGTCTTTAAGATCTTACAGTAGTTGCTAGCTAGATCTCTTTGTTGACTTCTTAAGTCGACTTGTGAGAGGACTTTGTGTGTTAAACTACTGTTGGATATGAAAATCTGAGCTTAAGTTTCCTTCAAAAGTCCAAAAGATGAGTTTAAATAAATATATATAGATGAAGTGTAGAATCTTTGAATGGTGACACCGAGAATGAGGGTCGTTTTGACCATTGACAATGTTGCATTTTCATTAATAAAGACAAATATATAAAACCATTCTGCTATGGGATATAGGATTATGCATGTATGTGATATGTCAGATCCAATTCATCTACTCGTAAGCCTCATTTGGATATAAATATTAAATAGGAGCTTTTGCTTATATATACTATTATTATTTAATTTTTCAAATTTATCCTTCATTTCTCAAAATACCCTTCTAAACTCCAAGTCCTGTTAGCAGACCCTAGGGATATAGATATATTAGATTTTTTTGAAGTATTAAAGTGCATAAATATTAATATCTCGTCGAGCATATTCTTAATCTGTAGTATTTGATAGATGAGAAGTATGATTGAACATCTAGAACGACATATCATATTCAGCCTCCAATTCATTTACTCAAAACAAGATAAATAACCTTATAAATGGAATCTCCTAGTCCCTAGCTACAAAAGTTCAAGTTCTAGTTAAAGGCAAATTAGAGGAGCATAATTTGAATCCACTATATTCACTCGGTTCAACATCTTTATGTGGATATATCTTGATGTGACAAGATAAAGCACAATTAATTGGTATCAAATTTACTGCTCTTTATAAAAGGTGAGGGTTTAATCTCTGCTTATGCTTTCACAAACAGAGACCTGTGATGAAAAAAAAATTAGATGACGGAATGAGTTGGGCTAATGGGCCACTCCTGAATGGGCTCAATTCTGACTCGGAACAATTTGATCTTGTTTTGACCAAGCTTGTCGTGGGCCGTTCTTCGCGGAAATGGCAAAAGCAAGGTTGGCCTTCTGGGCTCTGGATTAAACCAAGCCCATTAGAACAATATTCACATCTTTCTCAGCAGATGCACTGATTATTAGTTAGAGTGGGAATCTCCCCAACCACGGCTCACTGGGGAGTCTCAATCTGTTATTACGCGTCATTTTTATTTCTATTCAAGAGTTATAATCTTTGTTTTTAGAATTTAATTTTTTTAAAAAAATTTTAGTATTAGAAAATACCCAACAAGGTGGATGGAGACCAAATTAACATGTGATAGTGGATCGGAGGCTCCCAATAAGGCGTCGTTGAGGAGCTTCCACTCGAGTTTTATTCCTATATTATAATATTGTTTGATAAAATAGTGTTTGAGAAGTGTAATCAAGAGAATCTGTTATACTAAAGAACATGGCTATCTGTACATTCCTAAAGTATGTATAAGATTTATTCTACTCATCCAAAGGCTACTATTTTTTTCTTACTAGTCTTATCGACTTTTTTCTTTTAATACTAAAATTCAAAAAAGTTTTGTGAATCCTTAAACTAGAGGTACGTGTAAGATTTATATTTATATAGAGCGTATAGGTGGCATTTTCCTACAATGAAATCTTTCTAAACAAATTTTTTTTTTCTACAGCGAGATCAAAAGTTTCAAATTGAAGCTGCTTCCGTTAGGCTCAAAAAAATTATTTCAACTGTCTACTTATTGCAGTATTTGTCGCAGATCTTAAGGCTCAAATTCTAAATCTACGCACAATCAAATACAAGGCGTACACCTCTGACCTTAAAATAGGCTACAACTTACCAATAAATTATCGGCAACTTTGATTATCAAAACATTTATCTAACATAGCGAGATATAGTCCCGTGAATGATTTTTGGGTATTGTAATGAATTGAAGATGTGAGGCCTGCGTCAGTGGCCAGCCTTAATATTTTATTTAATTTTTCAGGTAAGATGTACAATCTTACCTACGAGAAATTTCTCACAAAATGTTATCTTTTTTCATCTTATTGACCATTTAGCTAGTATCTTCACCGGCTACAACTAAGCCAAATACTAAATAAAGCTACTTAGCAAGTAAACCACGCCAACTAACTTTAGTTTATTTTAGATTGCACTATTACCTCCCCGTCAGCTAACTTTGAAATCTCATGATAAATATAAATATTAGTAGTACTAGTAACAGGACAAGAGGTCGAGTATGAGATTAAAAGATTTTGAATTTGATTCGCACAATCCTTGTACATTATTTTAATTCACTATCCGTTTCGTTTATTTTTTTTAGAAATAAACTTAGCTGAAAATATGAATCAACTAAGATTCGAACTCGGGACCTCGGGTACCAACCATCAAGCCCTTTGCCACTTGCGCTAGGGACAGTCGGTTGTTCTTTAAAAAATTGTTAAAATTATAAAAAATACTTTTCTATTGATAAATTTACCAAGTTTCTTGCTTATTGAGAGTAAAACAGAATTATAAAATTAATTTATTAAATTTTTATAACTTTTTACTAGTAGAAAGTTTTGAAAATATTTTTAATGTTTATGAGGATATCGATCATTTTTTTTAGATTTTAAAAAAAATTATAAAATTATAATCCTTCAGAAAAATATTTTAAAAATGATTCATTCTCACCTTTTTGGTTTTCCACTAATGACGAATTAGCCTAGTGAGCTACACTCCCACAGTAAAAAAAAATTATTATATCTTTTAAAAGAACGGTGGTATGCTATTCGCTTTTTTTTAATTCTTTTTCAAAATAAACTTAGTTGAAATTATAACATAATTAGACTTAGATTTTAAAACCTCTTATATCCACAATTAAGCCTTTAAAATAAACTTCGGTAGAAACCTCTCAACGAAATCTCATTGAAGAGCTCTTTATTTACTGTCATATTTTAGTTTTATCTCTATTCAAATATTATAATTTTTTTTATTAGAAGTTTTTTTTTGGGATTTTGATATTAAAAGATACACAATAAATTTTTAGATAAAAATAAAACTGACACGTTATAGTAAACTAGGAGTCTCCAACAATTCCAACTAAAGTTTTGTACCAATTCCAATATCAAATTTTGCTGAGAAGCTCCTCAGTTGACATTTCTCTTTATATATAACTAGTTAAGAGATCCGCGCGATGCTGCGGATAGTTATATTAAAATTCAATCAAATCTAATAATTTTAATAGCTATTTCATAAATAAAATTTTCAACGAAAAAGTTAAAGTTGGAAGGCTTTATTGAATGTTTAGATATAAAGAGGTCCATCTTAATTATAGTGTAGTAATATATTATAATAATTTAAAGTGCTAGTTATCTGTTTTGTTCTTTTTATTCAAATGGTTATACAAAAAAAAAAGACCTATAACAAAGAGTTAGCTATTGTAAAATTTTATTAAATGGTTACATATGTAGAAATGAAACATTTGGTGATTAATATTGTACAATAAAATATGATCTAATAAAAAAATTTAAATAATTTATTATGTCATCGAAATTTTATTTTGGATACATATTTTAGAGTAGGTTTACGGTGCAATGGGCACATCCAAAATTTTTAATAGACATATGGTAATCCCTTGTTAATACAAAAGATGGCTTTGTCACTTCCAAAAATGAGAGGAGAAATATTTGCTTGCACCTGATGCGTACTAATATTTCATATGCTGTATAAAATATTATATGATTGATAGAATATTTGATAATTAATACCGTAAAATAAAATAAAATATAATATAAAATATTTAAATAAGTTATTATACAACTGAAATTTTATCTTTAATGCACATTTTAATATCGGGTTTACGGTGAAACGGGCACGTTCAAGACGTGGCAATCTCCTATTGCTTAAGAAGTTAATGCCCAACGTGGTTTGAGGAGAGTTTTTTTTTGTGATAAGAGGAGAAATAATTGCGTGCACCCGGTGCATACTAATATTTCATACATCATATAGAATATTATATAATTGATAAAGTATTTAATGAGTAATCCTAATATGATGTAATATAAAATATTTAAATAATTTATTATGTAATTAAAAAATTATTTTTGATAAATATTTTAAAATCAATTTACGATGAAACAGGCGCGCCCAAACTTTCAATCCATGTGCGGCAATTTTTGATTGGTCAAGACCTTAGTGACTTACGTGGCTTTATGAGAGCCACTTTCTGATGTTTTTGTTAAATAGATAATTACTAAAGATAGATTTGGTTTCTACTATCCTCTATCCGAGAGTACGAGACTTACCTTATTCCGCCCGGAATAAATCGAGTCCCCGTTATTCCCCGCTTATTCCCGGAATGATGGCGCGCACAGCCGCTGCTCGTTCCGTCGCCGTCGCCGTCGCCGTCGCCGTCGTCTCCTCCCTCTTCGTCCTCTCCCTCGCCCGCCGCACCATCGACCAACTCCCCGGCGACGCCGAGGGCTCCGCCTCCTCGCTCCAAGCCCTCGCCTCCCCAACCCTCCTCCTCCCCCGCGGCGAATCCGATCCCCCCGTCGCCGATCAGGATCCCGACAAGCGCGCGGATCTCGAGGCGGCCAAACCTCGACCGGCGGCGGCGGAGGAGGATGACGATCCCACCGCCCTCGCCGTCCCCGATCGCCGCCCCCCCGACGCCGATCGCCGTCTCTGGCGATCCTTTCTCTCCTGCCTCCTCGGCGGGTGCGGGAACGAAGAGATCGAGGCCCCGCGCCGCGGCGGCGGCGGCGGAGGAGACGCGGCCACGCTCCCTGCGGCGGCGACGGAGGAAGAGGAGGAGGAGGCGGAGCGCGCGGTGGCGGGGGCGGAGGCGAATCGGAGCTCGGCGGAGGTGATGGGGTGGATTCCGAAGGAGGAGGAGGGAGAGAGAGCGAAGAAGAAGAAGAGGGGGAAGAAGCCGTGGGATTCGGACTCGGACTCGGACTCGGACTCCGATTCCGATTCGGATTCGGATGATGAGGAGAAAGAGGACGCAGTGGAAGGGGAAGGGAAAAGGAAGAAGAAGAAGAAGAAGGGGAAAGGCGGTTTTCTCAAGTGGTTTTGGAGGCTGGTAAACCGCTTCTGACCACCCAAAGCTGAAAATCTGGTATTGTTATATTTGTGAAAATAATTTGAATTTGAATGTAAATAGCTACTCTTTTAGTTTGTCTCTATTTGGTATTTGCATCGTGTTGTACAATTCATGTTGCTATAAAGGTCCTAGTTAACATTGTATGTATGCAATTAGTATTGTGTTCGCTCTTATGTATGTTGTTAATAATAATAAGTTACTTATTTGTGCTTAAAATTGCAACTGTTTATAAATCAATATACGCAGGCCTAAATGAGTTCAAAAATTTGAGACATATCTAACGTTGTTAATGCTCTCTAATTGATCATTCACAACATGTATCTGAGTAGTGCTTTCATATTGATTCCTAACATATATATTTTTATTTTTTTTGCCGTTCTAAATTAGAGTTTCAGTTTTTAAGAGTTTGAATTTTGTTTCTACTTCTCGCTGCAACAAAATGTTCTGATTTGTCTCTCTACTCTAGGCTACCTAAAGAATTTCCTCCCACATTAACAATTAACTGCAGTTGGCTAGTATAAGCCAATCGAAATCCCTCTAAATAAGAGTTTTTAAGATCAATCTGATAGAAAACAACTCATGTGACGACGCACTTAGAATACACAATTACACGCTACACAGCACGAGAGCAGATGCCTCCCGCGAGAGTGGTGGCGAGCTGCGCACAGGGCCACGGTCGAACCCCATACGCCGCCCCCCTCACCTCCGTGCACCGCCACGGCGCGCTGCTCCGCCACCCCCCGGCCCCCCACAACTTCACGTTCGATAGGCATATCCTCGTGAACGGCGCGTTTTTGATCCCCTCGATCGACCCCGGCTGCTGCACATTCTGCCCCCAGACGTTCCGGATCGTCACGCCGTCGACCGTCGGGACCGCGTACCGGTTGAAGTACTCGTCCGGGTGGTCCCCAACGTCGCCCGCGATCCGGATCCCCTTCCGGACGTTGTTCATGACGACGTTGGCGAACGTCACGTTCCTGATGTACCCGCCGCGGCCGACGTTGGTCTTGATGTGGATGCCGATGCCGGTGTTGAAGAGGTGGACGTCCTCGACGAGGACGCCGTCCACGCCGCCCGACGCCTCGCTGCCGATCGCGATGCCGCTGAAGGGGGAGGAGCCCGTCAGGCGGCGGACGGTGACGGACCAGCTCGGGCGGCCGAACGCGATGCCGTACTCGTCCCACCCGCTCTTGACGGCGACGAGGTCGTCGCCCGTCGATATGTAGACGTCCTCGATGCACACGTTGGAGCTTGAATCTGCGCTCGTCGTACTAGAAATTCATTCTTTTCGCAACAATAAATATTACTACAATTGATAAGTATTAGTTGCAATAATAACCTTTCATAACTAACATTATGATTGCAGATCGTCGTAATAAATCTTGTGATAATAACTAACTAAACAATAAATTTATATTATTACAACGGCACAGATTATTGCAATTAATTATATATTGCAACAATTTAATTTTGGATGCAATCAAATTGATAAATGTCATATAATGAAATTGTTGTATAGATATCAAATAAAGAGTACACCACAACATGTATCAAAATAAGTAAGAGAATTTGTGAGAAATGATTTTTAACCTGGATCAATTCCATCTGTGTTAGGAGAATCATGCGGAGCCAAAATTGTGACGTATTTTATTACCACATTGCTGCAGAGGAAAAAAAAAAAAATTAGACAGAAATTGGGGATCTTTATTACCACTTTTTTTTAATGTGTGTAATGATTCTGAAGAAATATGAATGTTATTATCTGTCACAAATCAAACCAAATTTTGAAGATCAAAATGCATCTGGAAAGTAAAGTGTGAAGTTTTTCTACTTTTTATTCTGAAACACAAATTCAAAACTTCATGTTCTAAAGTTTATCTAGTAATAATAATAATAGTTTCAATATTTTATACTCAAACATTATAAACATGCAAATGATCATTGGATATAGAAACTCCAAAACCAATAACAGATCCATATTGATTGGTTGAGTCATAACTTTTCTCTACTTTACCTGCAATATACTGGGTGAATATTCCAGAATGGGGAATTTCTGAATACAATATTGGAAATGATAATATCTCTAGAGTTCATAAACTCCAATAGATTTGGTCTTGTGTAGTGAAGTGTTCTTTGTCTCCACATGTTCCACCACACTTCACCTTGCCCATCAATTGTTCCATTCTCACCTGTGCAAAAGAAATTAATCATTTGTAAATTAAACAACATGCATGTCCTCAACACCTTTCAGGAGGATATATATATATATATATATATATATATATATATATATATAGTTCGACTACTATATTCTTATGAGTATAAATCGTTTTGTACTCATAAGTTTTCTGCCGTTAGATCTACCCCTTTGACCATTTCCGTCCGTTATATCATACTATTCAACCAGTCACTCACTCAATTCTAGGGGACCGCTATCATCCTAACTGCACATCTCGTCATCCAACGACCGAAAATTTATGAGCATAAAGAGGTCTATACTCATAAAAGTATAGTAACCCCACTCTATATATATATCTATATTATATGTATACATGTAGTCTTACTCAAATAATAATAACATAAAGTGAGTGTCTACTTTTTCTTTTGCTTTTTTTCAGGAAGTGAAAAAGTAGGACCTAAGTTATTCATGATGCTAAGAGTGCTAATTATAAACTTGTTCCACTATTTTGTTATATTCTAATATTAGAATTTTACCTGTTATTATCACATCACTGATCCCATTTCCATGGATTAGGCTAGTATATCTTCCACCAGGCAACTCCCTGCCCCTTCCATATGATGGCAATGGATCCATCAGTGGCCAGTTCCATGTATCCTGAAACCCATTTCAATTCCATTACAATATGATGTGTCAACTCATTTTGGAGGAGTTCTACAGATGAATTCAATAATTATTTCAAATTTGTCGGCCTACTAAGACAACATATTAAGACGGCGATGACGAATAATATATAAAATGATATAATTTTTAACGTAAAAATATAACTGAAACACAGATTAAAGTACAGACGGAAAGCATCAGGTAGCATTTCAGTCAACTAAAAATTATTTCAGCCTAAAATTACAAATTCAGAGAAAAATGTAGGAGATGTTTAGCAATTACAAATAAGTGGTTTTGTCTGATTCCGCTTTCTTTCGCCTATAGCTACTAATAACAAGCTGTTTCAGAAAGTCTAAATTTCTGCTGCAGCAAAATATGAAGAATTAATTTTGAGGCCCAAAAGAAAAAGATCCAATAAATTTTACTACAGAGGGAACCAATAAATAAATAAATAAATAAATATAGAGTCCGGCTATGGTGTTTTTAAAAACTTCAAGCACTTTAGTGTTTGTAAGTTTTTCACCGATAAATCTATCTCTTTGACTAATTCTATCTCTTAGATTATGCTATTCCAACAACCATCCACTCAACTCTAGAGGACCACTATGATCCTAACCCTACAAAATCTTCATCCAAAGATCAAAAACCTACAAGCATTAATGACTTAGTACTTTTAAAAAAATAGGAGCTCAATTCAATATATATATATACACACACACACTATTACTTCTAATATTATTTTATCCATCAGTACTTTCTTAAACAGTGCTGCATCTTGCAGCACGATGAAATTAGTTCCTAAAGCTACCTAGGCCTGTATGTTTCGCCGAAAGTAACAGGCGGAAAGTAATTTCCGACCATAAATGGCCACTTCCGCTATTTGGTTCACCATAATATAACTATGGCTTAAACTCAGGTTTCTCAAAGTAGTGGGCTGTAGTCAATTACAGAAAAGAAAACTGAGAAAAAAGAAAAAAAATATTTCAAGAAAAATATTATTTTCAGGATAGGGTTACCACCTCTCTTATCTAAGTATATTTATTAGTTGTTGTGCTAATCTCTCTTTTATTAAGCTCCCATGTTTAAAATGTAATAAAAATTGATTAGTTATGTTTTAGTATTTTTTTTACTTATGATGTGATGAAAATTTATTAGTGTAGTCTTAGTATTTTTTTTTTCTTTAGAGTTTTATAAATGCATTGTTACAATTTATGTACGAAAAAATTAATTTAGTTATTTTAAATTATATTTTTAATTGTATAGAAATACAATTATATTATTTTTCTATTTATTATATTATAATATATTATTTATTAAGTTATGTACGAGGCACCAACCGTCCCTAGCGCAAGTGGTCAAAGGCTTAGTGGTTGGTATCTCCCAAGTTCGAATCCTAGTTGATTCACATTTTCAGCTAAGTTTATTTCTAAAAGAAATGAAAAATAAACAAAGCACAATGTCATAAGAGCGTAGAGTATATGGTGAAACAAACACATGAAGCGAGGAACTTTAGTGTTTACGCTGAAACAAACACATGAAGCGAGGAACTTTAGTGTTTACGCTATTAACTTTCTACGAAACAAACAGCAGAAACAGAATTAGGTAAAATTTATTTTCACAGTTATTAAAACAAGCAGCAAATAAAAAAAAATTTACTTATACTTTAGTTCAACTGAAAGTCTATTTTAATCTGAATTTGACCTTCGACGAAACAAACTTGTCCCTAATGGGGAGAGAATTTCACAATTCCAAGACCCAAATGGAGAGGAAAAACTAAGTACCTGTGTGGCCTTAATAACAGCTCCTCTTGCTAAAAAGAGGGTCATGTGGCTGGTGAGGTTGAAGCTCCCAGTGAGCCAAACCCCAGGTGGAACATACAGCATTGTGCCCCCTCTCCTCCTCTGGTGCTGGATCCTGTAAACCGCCTTCCGGAATGGCCACGTGTTCAGCGTCCGGCCGTCGCCGACCCCGCCGAAGTCCGTTATCGATATCACCTCCCGCCGCCGCCTCATCGGCACCGCGTCGGCGCACGTCCTCTCTGTAACGCCCACCACCACGCCGCATTGCGAATGAATTTGCAGTGTGGCTAGCAGTAGTATAACAAAAACATGCAATGCCATGTTTCTTTCTTCTTTTTTTTTTGGAGGTAGAGAGAGGTCCAAGAAGAGAGGTCCAAGAAGTGCTTTTTTGGGTGGTTTGGGATTTGGGTATGGATTGGGTAGAGGAGGGGAATTGAGGTGTTTATATTGCAAGGAGGGTTTTAGACAAGGAGAAGAAGCCAAAATTAACAGAGGAAGCCCTGAAGCCACAGAGTTGAAGCTAAGCAAGAAAGAGAGAGAGAGAGAGAGAGAGAGAGAGAGAGAGGAATAGGAAAATGAGGCCAAATATATAAGGAGCCAGAGGAAGCAAGGGGTGAGATTGTGTTTATGATTAGTGTCTCCACTGCAACTTTTATACTTTATGATTAGTTTCGCCGAAAGTGGAGACCGGTAAAGTAATTTTCGACCGTAAATATTTATTTTTATTATTTGGTTTACTGTAACTTTACCGTCACTTTACCGTCGATCGAAACTCAAATTCTTCAAAATAGTGTAATTGAGTTTGGTCCACATCAGGCCGGAGTCAATTACAAAAAAAAAAATATTAAAATATTAATTCATCTTTCACACTTTCGATTTTTACGTTATACATTTTCTGCCAAACAAATAGCAGAACTGAGAAAACTTCAATTCTACAATTCTACAAACAAACAGCGAAAAAATAATAATTTTTATCTAAATTTTAGTTCACCCGAAAATTTATTTTAATCTGAACTTCATCTCCGGTAAAACAAATGGATCCAATATGTAAATATTGTTGAAGAGGCCTCTCAACTACACGTGTCTTTACATGTTTGAATTTTAAGTCGATCAATTGAGTCGAACTAGAGATCTCATTAAATTTTATAACTCTATCGGCTGCTATTCAAAGTTTTACACAATATTACTTAATTTAACAAAGTTTTTATTTCGTCGGCCTAGAACAGTTCAAATCAATTCAAATCGTCCATGCTGTGCAAACCAAAAACAAGAGATTAGGGGGTCAAGTTCCAAAAATTCTACAGTTCAGGGGGTTTTCACACATTTTCAGCCTACTTTTGATGGACAGAATGTTTAGTAAGTAGAGCCTGCAGTACTTTGAAATAAAAAATAAAATAAAATGCCTTCTTTCTCTCTCTTCTGATGTTGGGAATGAGATGAAGTGGGGAGGTGGTGGTGGTGTAAGTGTTGAGGGGAATCTCTCCTCTTTTTCACTTTGTATGGAATAATGGAAGCTACTGAGGATGGGGAGATATAATGGGACAGTGAAACATTTATAGCCCTGTTGGGGACCAGTAAATTAATTAATCTATATATTTTCTTCAGTGAAAAAACTATTAAAAAGTTAATAATTTAAGAGAAATTCTAATAATCAGTTTAGTACTGAGAATCATCTAATATTATTAGATAAAAAGGAGTTAGGACGAAAGCATATAAAAATATGTTATTTTGTTTTTCGATAGTACTGTAAAAAAATTATATCGTAATCAATTCGTTGCGGTATGCGCAATATGTATTAAGTTCGATAATATTTTCTGATAGTATTTTTTTACAGTACGTAATGCAATTTTTTCGTAATTTCAAACAGAACTTAAATCTACACCCAAAAAAAATTGTAATCCCTATCATCTATCATTTAAAGGTGCCTAAAGTTTACGTACTCTCTTTTATCTTTTAGTAAAAAGGAGAAAAAAAAGAGTGATAAAACCAGTGAAGAAAATTTGGCCGTTGATAAATGTATCGTAGAATTACAAACTATTTTGGATTATAAACCATTTGTGGATTTTGCCTATGGAGATTTTAAGGATGTTGAATATAAATATTATAATTACTTTTTTTTTCAGTAGCATAAATTTTTGAAAAAAAACGATTGTCTTATATTTTTATAATATAGTATCATAGCAGAGAAGTGCTTCTCCAACACATCACATGACATAATCATTTTATAAGCTTACGAATAATAGGTTTAACTTTCATTTAATTTTCTCTTATTTAATTCATGCACCGTACGTGATGGCCGATTAATTAAGTATAGCCGCTTAGCAACATAATCACAATTAACATAACCAAAACCAAAAGTGCTTCTCCAACATATCACATGCTAGGATCCTTTTAAAGCCTAAGAACAATGAGTATACACAATAGTACAAATATATTTTTGTTCTCGTTTTTATTTTTATAAAATATCAGGAGAGTTAAAAGAGAAAGAACAGCTTTTCCTCTTCCTTTTTTTTTCTTTTTTTTTTTTCCTGCACTGAAACAGCTTTTCCTGTTTCGTGGAATTGTGGGAGTCACGGATCTGAAAGTCCCCAAAAAAAAGACGACGAGGTATCGGGCACGGACGATTTGTTTGTTTGAAAAAGGCTTGCAAATTCCGTCGCTTTATGTGTCGACCTGTCCCTGCATGGGCTCAGGGACAAACACCCCAAAAGGTTTAGCACTTTAGCCCCAGGACTTGAGAGGCTAAAATATAGAAAACTTTCTAATAAATATTTTTTTTTTTATTTTTAAAAAATTTATATTTTGCTTTTTTAAAAAAATTTAGAAATATTTTTAGGGTTAGGACATTGATGGAGAGGATGAAATGATTAAATTGTCCTTACTTATTTTATAAAAAATATTTTTTTAATATTTTTAAAAATATTTCTGTATAAATTATAATAAATAGTTGAAATAGTGACAGAACTCTGACAAAAAGGGACTAAATACATTAATTTGAAATTTTGAAGCGATAAAATATAAATTTTTGGAAGTTTAAAAAAAAGTAAAAAATATATATTTACAGAGAGTTTTCTGTATTTTAACTTTTTTTCTTTTTTTTCATTTGGAAAGTATTTATAGGCTTATAATTTTAAGACCAACCTTCTTTCCGAAATATTGACCCTTCCTGGTGCAAATAATAAAAAAATTGATGGATGGTATCTCAGCTTTCAAGTTTGAGATGAAGTTTGTTGGCTATTTATTATTGGGCTAAAATAGGTCCAACTTTCTGCCCCGTGACAATAGGCCCAGGAGACAAATAAGTTGAGTTGGGTGAGCCTAATAAGTTGAGTGGGGGTGTGATCCACAAGAGACCCAACGGCAAGAGGCCCAACAATAGACCCAACGTCCAGGTGGGTGAGTCAGGTCGAAGCCCGCGAGCGCTATGGCTGAGCCCTTAAGTGCGATGAGTGCGCCCTTCCTATCAGCACGTGCTTTTGGGATAGTTGGTTAGCGCTTACGATCCTACAATTGGTATCAGAGCCAGTGGCGCGGGTTCGATTCCCACATGCTGCATTAACGGTGCAGGTGTTGGAGGGGGGATTGTTGGCTATTTATTATTGGGCTAAAATAGGTCCAACTTCCTGCCCCGTGACAATAGGCCCAGGAGACAAATAAGTTGAGTTGGGTGAGCCTAATAAGTTGAGTGGGGGTGTGATCCACAAGAGACCCAACGGCAAGAGGCCCAACAATAGACCCAACGTCCAGGTGGGTTGAGTCAGGTCGAAGCCCGCGAGCGCTATGGCTGAGCCCTTAAGTGCGATGAGTGCGCCCTTCCTATCAGCACGTGCTTTTGGGATAGTTGGTTAGCGCTTACGATCCTACAAAGTTGACTCAAGACTTTTCAGCTAAATATATTTCTAAAAAAAATAAATAAAGCATGTAATAAACCGTATTTCTCTCAAAAAAAGAAAATCCTTTCCAAAATTATTAAATAATGTTAAACAACTATTTATCTCTAAAAGTACAAACTGTTAGAAAATGATACTTTTATATTTCAACTTCAACGTGGCTCAAAATTTTGTAATAAACTTAAGACGTAGACTTAATTAAATAGAAAGAAATTAAATAATGCTAAAAGCTCCTGCTCTGATAAAAAACAGTTTTTCTCTAATAAGGAACAAGGATAAAATGATAATTCAAGCCTAAAATATTTTTTGATCTTTTCTAATATTTTTATCATTTTTTTAAGAAGCTTATAATATTTGGCCAAAAAAAAAAAACGATCAAATGTCTAGAAAATGATACTATATTTTTATTTCTCACAAACCATGGGCATCAAAATCTTCCATAGATCAAATTTTTGTCATATATTATCAATGGATAAGTTGTTAAGACAATAGGATAGTCTCTTGCGTAACAATGAATTATTTTAGGTAATGGTTGCTAATTAAGAAGTTACTATCCTAACCTAGATCGCACATACCCTTAATTTTTTTATATCTTTTTTTGGAAAAATAAAAGTGATATTAGTTGAGCAATGTTTACTGGGAACAAATCAAATTTATTGGATCTGATCAAATTAAGTAAATGAATAGTGACTTAGTTTAATAAATCTATTTACCAATATTAAAATCAGGTCTAATTTTCTCACTACGTTTTTTAGTAAAAGTATCAACAATAATCTAAACCGTGACTCATTTTGGATCAGGAGATGACATTAACAAAATAACTTTTGCTATAAACAGATTAAATATATTCACTGAGGTGGAATCTATTTACTAAGTTAAATAATTTTTTCTGTCAAAACAGTAAAATAAGCAATCTTGATGATATCACCATTTTGAAATAAGTGACTTAATTTTAAGAATTTTTTACTTTAATATTTAACCTTGTATTTTTTAAAAAGTTTATAACATTTTTCCATCAAAACCTGACATAGAAACTAATGAAAAAGGTATCAGAGTAAAGAATAAAAAGAATATATTGAAATATTGAAATCAAAATTAAAAAATTCAGATACCCTTAATATTTGACAACCTCCTACTAGACTCTTTTTGTGGCCTTATGTTGTTACGCCCCGCTCCGTTCCACAGCGGAAGCCCTCGCAGGCGCGTGCACAGACCCGCCTTCGGCGGAACTCGTGCAAAATTTGTGATATTGTTTCTCCTGGATGGAATGAAATGTTCATATTTTATTTACGCCTTGAGCAAACAGAAAAAACTCTGTCCGTTCGGCGGGTCTGTGCACGCGCTCGCGAGGGCTTCCGCTGTGGAACAGGATGGGGCGTGACAAATGTTGTCCAAGCAAAATGTTTAAGTTTTGCTACTTTTTGACAATGGTGTTGGCACTCAAAGGCAGGGACCTATCTCTTTCTTTGTTATCTTCACTGTCCAAATATAAAGAGTGGTACCTCCTCACAGGACCATCAAGCTTTATTTATTCTCTTTGTTCATCTGAGAGAAACGACATAATATAACATAAAAGAGCTACAACAAGCTATCCGCGCCACAACATTGTACTACAAACAAAAGGAATTACAGATATAATTGAAATCACGAGCAAACAACAACTTTTTCTGGCTATGAAAGTCATGATCATTTATGTGCGTCACTCGATCCTAACTAGTGAAAGAAGTAAAGCCTGCGAGAGTTCTAGTACCAACGATTTTAAAATCAAAGGGTGTTTAAACTATTCAAAACCATCTTCGAACTTACCGTGATGTTACTGCACCTCATATTCATCATCGTTGTCGTCGTTGTCGTCATCTTCATCATCGTCGTCGTCTTCCTTACTGTACAAGCCAGAAGTACGGAACAGGCTCAGTTCGTCCTTCCCGTCGTCCTCGTTAATGAACTCGAGACCGTATACAGCATTCCTGTGCTTCACAATGAGCCAGCGCAGTAGTCGGTCTTCCTTGTTTAAGTATTGAAGCTCCTTATTAAAATTCGGCGGAACCATGAAGGTCATCTGCATGAGTTGGCCCTGCAGAAGCAAATTGGTGAAAACAAGGATTTAATGATGGCCGGTAACAAAGATTCACTGAACAAAACAATTGCTTATGCCTGCACGAAACGAAGGCATACAATTACCCTATGTCTAATACGGCTTCAGCGACTCTAATTCTCAAAACAATGGTTCCTAAGAGTGAGAATTATCTCCTTCTATAGTATGTAACAATTTCTCGGTCTTTTATGGCTCAGGCGGGGAGTATATTTTCGAACGAGAGGGAAGGAAACAACTGAGAAGGACGGAAGATGAGAAAACACAATTGGACATATTAGTTTTTGCTATGATGAGTTTATTACATGTTAAGAATCTAACAATTTTCGTTGACTGTGAATCTAATCTGCCAGAAAAGGATTTCACCGGAAACAAGATGCTCTCCTATAAACAGCATGCTCTTTACGGCTCTTTGTTCTGTAACAAGTGACAAATCAACACTATGGTTCTATTACGAAAGGGCGCGAAACCGCATATACTTTACAACAGCAAACCCTTCGCCTATGCGCCCCTCCCTTCTATATCTCTACGAAAGAAGGCCTCCTAAGAGTTCACTCGGACATTTCGTCGAACACGTTACGGGCACGAATCTCAAAATCTCGAGACGAACCACCACCGAGTGGAAACACTTACTATAGAGATCACAAAATGACATCAATGGCTTTATTACAAAAGAGCGTGAAACCGCATATACGTTACAACGGCAAACCCTTCGCCTATACGCCCCACCTTCTATATCTCTAAGAAAGAAGGCCTTCTAAGAGTTCACTGGGACATTTCGTCAAACACGTTACGGGCACGAATCTCGAAATCTCGAGACGAACCACCACCGAATGGAAACACTTACAAAATCACATCATTGGCTTTATTACGAAAGAGCGTGAAACCGCACATACGTTACAACGGTGGCAAACCCTTCGCCTATGCACCCCACCTTCTATATCTCTAATAAAAAAGGAGCATCCTAATAAGAGTTCACTCGGACATTTCGTCGAACACGTTACGGGCACCAATCGATCTCGAAATCTCGACAGCAAGTATAGAATGAGACTGAAAGAGATTAGAACGAAATTGAAAGAGAGAGAGAGAGATAGAGAGAGGGGGGACCTGGAAGTGGCGGCCGTCGAGCTTCCTGATGCCGTAGCCGAGGTGGACGGTGCCGAAGGACTTGAGGTCGGTGAGGAGGCCGTTGCGCTCGTAGACGCGGCGGCCCACGCGCGCCACCAAATCCATCACCGCCTCCTTCCGCACCTGCGGCTTCACCAGCAACAAGCAGTCGTACAGCGGCATTTCCTCCCTCTTCCTCCTCCTCCTCCTCCTCCTCCTCCTCCTCGCCCGCACCCCTCAAACACAAATCCTGCAGCCCTACGGGGTATTTGGGTCGTCTTTTTTTTTCTTTTCTTTTTTTTTCCCCCCCCCTTCTGAAACTTTACAATTTTAATTCGATCATCCAATCTTTTAAATTTGAATTAATCATTATTTAGCTTAATGAATTTAAAGTTACGTACACATAAGAATACGCGATGCATTCAAGTTTTGACGTTAGAAAATATTAATCGATTCAAATTTAATGAGTTTAATTATATAAAAAAATTAAAATATTTAAATATTAGATAGTAGAACACAAATGGGTAATAGTTGAGGGAGTAGGGTTAACTATAGAACCCTTAGTATTCATAAGTTGTTTTCGCTGATGGAGCTTCCGAATCGATGATCCACATCGTTAAATATGATCTAGAGTATTTGAAACTTGGGTTAATTGCATACATGTCCCCGCAAATATAGTGAATAGCAGAAATATTCCAGCAAAGTCCAACTTTCATTAGTTATCCCAGCAAAAGTCGTAATGTATGCAGATATGTCCCTACCGTCAGTCACCGTTAGAGAATTTTAGTTAACCACAGTTAAAATACTTAACCATGGTTAATTAATAAGTTGAAATTACATTTTTGCCCCTCTCCATCTTCCTCACCCTCTCCATCTTCCTCATCCATCTTCCTCATCCTCATCCGCCCCCCCGGCCCCTCCTCCGCCTCCTCCCCGCCGCCGCCCCCTTCGCCTCCCCGCCGCCCTCTTCCTCTACTTCTCCTCTCCCCGTCGCCCTCGTCCGCCCCCCACCCCTCCTCGGCCCCTCCTCCGCCGCCGCCGCCGCCTCCCCGCCGCCCTCGTCCGCCCGCTCCGCCCTCGTCCGCCCGCTCCGCCGTCCGCGGGGAAGCGGGAGCCCCGCCGTGCGCCGCCGCCGCCACCGCCGCCTCTTTCTTCTTCCTCGTATCCTCCTTTTGGAGGGACATATTTGTGAGGGCAAAACGGTCATTTCACATCCCTACTGTTAAAAAATAAACAGATTTCAAACGGCAACAAACCAGAGGGACATATCTGCATACATTACGACTTTTGCAGAGATAACTAATGAAAGTTGGACTTTGCAGGGATATTTCTGATATTCACTATGTTTGTGGGGACCTGTATAAAATTAACCCTTGAAACTTCTAGAAAATAAATTTCGTAATTTTTCGATATCATAATAAAGTTCATCAGGCTGGTATAAAATGAACGGTCAAAATCGAACGACGTCGTAAAAATAAATGATCGAATACTTCAATTTAAGATTAGAGTTATTGATCTTTATCTAGATAGTCAATAGAATTTCCTATAAAAAATTCAACCAATTTTGATTCTTTTACACCGTTAAACTAACAAGTATTTCATACCGGTCGTTAAAAATTATCAATTTTGAAATCTTTTGATCGTAAGGTAAATTAAGTCAAAAAAATTATAAAATTTAATTTCTATAAATTTTAAATACTCTACATAATATTTAACGGTATGGATCGTCGATCGAAAGCTTCATCATTGAAAATAACTTATGAGTACGAAAGCGATCGTACTCATAAGATTATAATAGCCGGACTCATAGTTGAGGTAAGTTTTATATATATATATATATATTTTTTATTTTTTTTTTTGAGAGAAGGGTAGCATGCTATCCGCTTCATTCATTAAAAAGATGAACTAGGCTACAGAGGTGAGGCAACTAGGCCTCGTCGAGGAAACGAAAAAAAAAAAAAAAATAATAATAATAATAATAATAATAATAATAATAATACCTATCGTAGAGCTGAGAGTGACTGTACCCAAAGACTCGTCAGTTGAATGATCTTATCGACTGCTAGGAGGGGGTCCGGCTGGACATTCCGAAAGATTACTCCGTTTTATATATTTTTTATTTCTTTTTTTGGTTAGTATGTTAGAGGCCCATAAACCGTTGGGCTTGGATCGGCCCAATTCCCAGGGCCTTGCCCAAAATAACATTCGGTGTTTTAGGTCCGAGAATTATGAAATGCATGACACTTTAATGCTCAAGCTTTAATTTATTATAATTTCAAACTTGAATATTTTAGATTATTATTTTATTTAAGTCAGATAGCCTACCTTAGCTGGTTTAATGATGATGCGTCGTCGATGTACTAGTAGTACATCTCAGTCACTATCGCATCGTCGACTACAATACTGACATGTTAGCAGTACGTAACCATTCAATCAACTAAATTAAATTATGAGATTTGATTATAATAATTTAAAAAAATTGAACTAAAAAATATAATAAATTAAAGCTTGATGACTAAAATACCACGCACCTTATAGTTTGAGGACCAAAAGTGTAATGTAGTCCTTTTTTTTCTTTTGATTGTGAGAGAATGCCTTAAGTATCTTGATGAAAATGAATTAGGGAAAAGCTAGCTGCTTTTGGAGGACTTCTGGAAGTGACCTGGAGGTAAGGCAAGCCAGCATGATCTTTCTGTTTCCTTTTTTCTGGGGAAAAGAGAAGGATAACATTCTATCTGTTTCGCTTTTTTTAAGAAATAAATGTAGATAAAAATGTAAAGTAATTAGAGTTAAAACTTGGAACGTCGAATACCAACCAGCTGATCTTAGCCGTTTTGAGTTCAATCTCAGGCTTTGCGTGACATTTGGAGGTCTTTGATTCCCACATTGTGCAGTGTTATTTGTTAAGCTAGGATTGGGGTGGAATTAGGAGTCCAAAGGAAGAGCCAGTTCCACAAAAAGCATAAAAATAAAAAATATATATAAAAAATATATGTCCAACGTGCTCAAGATGCAATACGACGTAAAGCAACAAGCACCTATACGATTACGAAGCCTTACTTTTGCTTTCACTCACTCGCAATAAAAGTATCAATATCTTTCTATTTGTTAAACACTCTAAGGCTCTGTCTAAGTGCGTCTCATACATTGTATGTATGTCATACTGCATCTACGGAAGAAAAGGAAAGGATAACATTGTTCAATTCCACATGCGCAAGCGATTATAGTGCGTAATTCGCGCATGTTGTCGCATAAGGCTTTTCGCCACTTCATGTGACGTGTTGAGAAGCGCTTCCAAACGGAATCTGAAATAGCACGACTGTAGCTGAATGCAAAAGCAAAAGCTTAGCCAACTGCTTTTGGTTGAGGCTTCTACTCAACATAAGGCCCGACCCATCAGGGAAAGGGCCCAACCTTACGAGTTTTAGATTAGCTCGAGTTCGATCATTATTAACCTTGTTTAGCACGAGCCAATTGCGTTAAAGCGTACAAGAAATAGCCTTGAAAACCAAATAACAAGACAAATGAGGAGGTCCCTGGGTGTTGGAGCTCCATTGCTATCATCATTAACAACCCAATCCTTAGACATTGATGATGACAAGTTTATCTTTTTGTTAGAGAACCATCATTTTTAGCTGTATTCTTTTTAAATATTATTATCTGTACATCTAAAAAAATAGTGCAAGGGCGTACAACTGTACAAGTAGCATTTCTCTGTACCTTTTTTTACATAGAAAGGCACCGTACCTTACTAGATAAGAATAGAATAGTACACTGACAAAAATATTAATTGATTTCGTCCGTAACAAGATAAGATCTACTAATGTCATACCGAATTTTCAAGCAGGAAAATGCCAGAATGTACACTCCAAAAAAATAGGTGTATATTGTACATCCCTCATTTCAAAATTTAAATTTTTTTTAAAATTTTTAGTATTAAAAAAATATTGATTCTTAAATTTGAAAGGCATAAAATGTACGCTCCAAATGGAGTGTACCATAGCACTGCCCTTTGAAATAAGAACCACAATTACTAGATGCAACTTGTTTTCAACACTTTTTGCATATACACCCTCACAAGGTTTTATGTTTACATACATAACCTTACAAGATGTAGGGTTTTTGTTTTTAAAAAATCTTTTTCTTTTGTTTAACGTATGTACACTTATGACGTCAGCATGAGTATATGTGAGCGTGTCACACGAGGACATTTATTTAGATTAAAAAAACTGAGTTTTTGAAGGATATGCCTATATATATATTACGAAATAATTGTTTTTCCCTCATTATTTTAGGATACTAGAAAACGGTATTTATGACATTTTATATTCGATATATGTGTGCACAATAATTAGTTTTGCATAAGTAGAATATTCGAAAATATTAGAGTCATTCACAAACATATGCATTAATTTGTACAAGTATATATGCATGCTTCACACCAACCCCTCTAATTAAGAGACTCTTTTCGGCTCGCGTACTAGCTAGAGTTAATATTTCTTCTGAAATTGATTTTTTGAGTAATATAGTATTTCAGCCAGTCGTAAGTCCTCTTATTTTTAAGAGATCTCGAGTTTGATTCTTAAATTCGTCATTTTATCAGTTTAAAGAGATTCTGATAATGATTTTTAGTTAAATCAGTCATTTTATGACATTTATTTCTGTCTATTATTCCGTTGTTTTGTCTTTTATTATCTCTCCGTTAATTATTCCATTGTTTCTTTTATTTTCTTCTCTATCATACACATGATTAACACCAGAACACCCCGTCATTTGGGAGGCACATGCATGCAAGAACTTATTTACTGCTTTATGAAATTAAAAAACAACTTAATTATTCGATCACAGCATACAGGAACCCTAGGAACTCTATTAAAACCCTAAATCGTGCTTAACCAATTATATCAACGCTTTAGCTACCTATAGTGTGATAGTACAGTGCACCTTATGGATGGCTACACGACACTCAACCACTAAAATATACTAATTTGCACCATTTAAAATTATTTGCACTCGAAAACTAAGAACAATGCACATGCACTCACTTGTCTCCATGATGAAGATACTCTTTCTAAGCATCATCCTCCTCTTTTCTTAACCATTTATTTAAACCAATATAGAAGTGATAAAGTAACAGTAGAGGGGTGTTAAAGAGATATAGGTGTTTATTGTGTATATTTTAATTAATCAATTAATATATAAAGGCATGTGACATTGGATATGGTGCCATGCATGTTCAAGCACATGGGCACCCATAGTTGAGGGGGTGGGCACTAAAATTTGTGGCAGCTACATGTGCCATGGTCAGCGCTTGGTTGGTGGCTTTTCCTGGTGCTAAAAAGTCAAAATGTTTAAATGTTTTGGGGCTGATTAATAAACAGCTCCGATGTCCAAAATATTTTCGTATACGTTATGATATTCGACACTCCAGTTGACAGATAGATGCGATTGGTGGAGATTGGTCCTGATTTTCCATTGAATGATGATGGGACGAGAAATGCGTATAAATTTGCTGCATATTCGGATAAAGGAAAATTGAAATCGACTAATTCAAATTCAAGAAACAAATAGATCGAGTTTCATGGTTATCTTTATTGATTACAAAATGTAAGTTATGTGAAAGACCCGAGTGGTTGGTTCAACTGTACATAGATATTTGGTGTCGAAATTAATAAACATTTTAGTAGCCCCGAATATTTCGCTCAACAACTCGCTAGTTTAGAAGCTTTGACGAAGAAAGTGTAGAAAGATTCGCACATAATGTAAGCTATTGGAATAATCTAAGAAGACAATGCGTTAATTAATCGGATTGGATTTCCTTTTGTGTTACCCTGCGAAGAGAGGGAGGATAAAAAAAATTATGTTCGGTTTTCTCACTTTCATATTCTTCATTTGTACATGTGTTCAATTAACTGGGAGGAAATTAAATATCATTAGGAGTGTTTGGTGAGATTCGAACTCAGAATTTCTTGTTTTGATATCATATCAAATTATATAAAATAATCGCTGCTTTTCAAAAGCTTACGCTATCATAAAACAGAAAAAAGTGTTTATAATATTTATATTTAACACTTATTAGGAAAGATCCTTACTATAGACAATATGATCATATAATTAACTTCTTAGACGATCCACATTAATCTGATAAGTAATCTAAATTTTCATACCAAATAAGTTACTATAGAATAACCTATTTAAACATTCGAAAAATATCGCTTCTGTGCATTTCGACTCCCGTTTAAGACCAGGACAGGGTCGAACAGGAACCAAGTAATTGGATCCAAAATTCGAAACTAAACTTATTAGAATTCGAAACAAGTTTTATATCGTCTGATTTATCTGATTTTCATGATGATTTGACTGATCCAGAGCCGGCAGAGGAGTTAAAAGGACGGGCAGCACGGCCCGCCCGTGCTCGGAGATCTTCCACTTCCACACGAGACTGCAGGATGATGTGCCTCCACTTTCAAAAGCAACTCCTATACACGCGCAAATAATCTCATCCCCTGCAGTTTATCTCCCCCACTCCCTTTTTAGTACTACCACCCAACACCAGTTCTTCATTTTTTTTTTTTCTTTAGCGAAAAATTACAGGCCATTTTGAAATGACTATCTCAATTTTAGTATTTTTTGATTCCCTACTACTTAACTTCTGATTTTTTTTAATTAAATAATTTGCTAAATTAGAAAATAAAATTATATATCATTTTTTATATAATTTGATGTATTGACCGAAGAATCGGCAATGAAATAAAAAATTAAAATTTTATTTTCTATTGCCAAATAAATATCTCGAAAATAAAAATTACAAAGAATCTATTTTTTAAATATTGGTGTATATTAAGATTTTATTTAAGTACGACAACAAGGGGCCTAATATTTTAAATAAAATGTCCCTATACATAATCGAGGGATCCCCATATTTCTCCTTTTTTTTAACGTGAAAAAGATAAAAATGCGGAACCCCCGCATAAAGTAGTACGTACGTCCCCATCGTCGTTGGAACGCTCAACGCTAAACACCAAGTAAAACCGGGCGGGCCGCGGTCCAATCGCGTGCCGCCACGTGGCGCCTCATGAGCCGTCGATCTCCCGGGAACCAACGCGTGGGATCGCGCGCCGGGGCGCCGCGGGCGAGTCGAAACGCCTCTTGGTTTCAGCAAGAGGCAACGGGGCTTCCCCAATTATTATTATTTTTATTATTATTTTTATTATTTTATTATTATTTTATTATTATTATTTTCGTACAAAGGTCTAAAAGCTTCCGCGTTCGTAATTGCCACAGGTTTTGTCTAAAATTACGAGCGTGCCACCGCCGACATCCGCTGATTTAGGTGGAAACGTGCGGTGACCGCTCAACTGTAGATCTTTTGGAAATCACCCCTGAATTCTTTTTTTATTTTTATTTTTTTTATTGAGACCCCTCCATTTTTAATTTTTAGAATTAATCAATTTTAGTCCAAAAAATTGAGAAATTCTCTCTAATTTGTTAGTAATTGCACTAAATTTAATAAATTTTAATTATTTTAAAGTAAGTAAAACTAGACTGATTAATGATTGATAAGTTTTAGAGTAATCAAATTTGAAAAAACTAAAAGTTGCTAGATATACATCTTACGCCCCTCGTCCTAGGGTATAATTTTTTTAAAAAATTTAGGTATTAAAAGAAAATTAACTTTCAGATTTAAAAGATATAAGATGTACGTCTGATATGTAATGTACATGTAGCACTACTCTTATATAATTTTACTTTGCTATCTTATGATTTTCTTTTTGTATTACATAAGAACCTATTGTCAACTGAAGTACTGAAGTTCTTAAATTTATATAAAATAAAATAAAAAATGATACATTATATGAACTACAAGATGACAAACCATAGTATTATACTAATCTACATTTCCATATAGCCACTATATGATTTATAAAATATATCACCCTGCTATTCCGTGGTTTATAAATTTTACTGCTTTACAATCCTACTTAATTGCAGGTTTTAACGACAAAATAAAGATGATATTTTGCCAAAATAAAAATGGCATGTTTTAACGACAAAATAATGACAATATTCTATAATTTTATTCTATCGTTTATAAAATTATAAGACGACAAAGTAAAATATTTCAAATTACTGAAAATATGCCAAACCGTAAGCGGGACTAATTAAAGGTTTTTCTGTAAAAGTTAAACTTTAAAATACCTCAATTAAAAAAAAAGGGTTAATTTCATACAGCTTCCTGTAAACATGTCGAATAGCAAATATATCCCTACAAAGTTCAACTTCTCATATTTATCCCCATAAAAGTCTAGTGATATTTCTATTTGTCATTCTGATTTTTCTAACGGATCCTAACAGCAGGAGTATATTTGAAAACGTTAGAAATTTTACAGAAATAAATATAAAAAATTAAACTTTGTAGGGATATATCTGCCATTCGATATGTTTATAGAAAACTATAGGCAATTAATTCAAAAAAGAAGAAAGTTTAGGGTTCAATCTCATAATTGCGTATAGTCGAGGGGTATCCGTACATTTTTACATCAGGTTACTAATCCTGCGACCGGGGCGGGGACAAGGAGGTGGGCGAGGGCTCACGGGGTCCCGCCAACTTTATTGGCCGAGTGGGGCCCACCGGCTGTACCCGCCCAGCCAATGGCGAGAGGCGGATGCTGCGGATGACGTCACCTCTGCAGTCACGGTGTCGTGCCCCAATGCAGCACCGGGCGTTACGCGAGGTCGAGGATAATAAGTCACTAATTTTAATTGTTATTGTTAAGGTACTGTTTTCAAAGCAACCCTACAATAATGTTTCCACAAGGGCTACTTTTGTTTCAGTGACGGTAAAATTGTGATACCCCAGGTAGTCCTATATAAAAGATATAATAGGGTTAAAACTCTCAACCCGGCTTAAGTATTTTCGGCGGTGGCTAGGCCGAAGAGGTTGAGAGAGTTAAGCGTGCTAGGACGGGAGTAGTCCTAGGATGGGTGACCCCAAGATTAATAGCATGCAGCTTACTGCAAATATATTGAATAGCAGATATATTTTCCTACAAAATTTAACTTTTTATTTTTATCCCTGCAAATGTTCAGTGATATTCATATTTGCCCTTACTGCAAATATATTGAATAACAGATATATTTTCCTACAAAATTTAACTTTTTATTTTTATCCCTGCAAATGTTCATTGATATTCATATTTGTCCTTCTGGTTCGTTATCGTTAGAACACTGTTTATTTTTTAACAGCAGTTAAATGAAATAACATTTTTGCCCTTACAAATATATCCATCCAAAAGTCCCAATTGTTAGAATTATTCAAAAATATCCTCCCAAAAAAGTATTTTACCCAATAATATAAGAGGGGTAAAAAAGTCAATTTAACTCATTCACTAATCAAGGTTAAGTATTTTACTCATGGTTAACTATATTTTTCTAACGGATCCTAACAGCAGGGATATATTTGAAAAAGGTGGGACTTTCGCAGGAATAAAAATAAAAAGTTGAACCTTGTAGGGATATATCTGCTATTCGATATGTTTATAGGGAGCTGTATGCAATTAATCCAAAAAATTATGTATTTTATTATTTTTATTTATTTATTTGTGAAATTGAAGTTTTTTAATTCTGCAATTTATTTTGGCAGTAAGTGAATAATATAAAAGTTGGAGGTGTGAGAGATAGATTAAAATCTTTTTTTTTTTACCTTTTTTTTATGTAATTGATTTCATTCTAGATTGGCCGAAATCAATTATGACATTTTGGAAAATTTGAATTTCAGCCGAAAGTGGAGTTACGATGAACCATATAACAAAAGCGAGTATTTACAACCGAATACTACTTCATTTTTGGTCAGATTACTTTACTTCTACACGGTAACGAATTTTGAAATATCTTCCAGCAAGCTCAAATAAAAAATAAAAAATAAAAAATAAATATAAAAAATAATATATATATATATAATTATTAAGAAATATTGTAAAAATATGTATCATTTTGAATTACAAATATTTTGGACGTGTTTTCATAGTTTAGAAATGATGTATGATGATATCATTATACTAAATTTTTTTCACTCAAATTATTATTATCTCGAAGGAACTGTAAAATATTTTTTATATTTTAATAAATATTTTTTTATATACTTCGTATTCAAAATTATAACATTAAAAAGAGTGCCATATTAGAGCAAAAGATGGACTGTACTCATTTATTAAAATAAATTAGGTTAATTAATTAACGAAGTGGAATTAATTGCAAAATGAGCTCTAGCTACTTTTAAAGATGTGGGAACTTTATGGGGAAAGAGTAAACGGGATCAATTATAACTATTATAGATCGGCCACTGCTTCTACACCATTTTAGCTAAACGGCATATTTAAATTTTATTTTAAACTATCGAGCTTTTTTATAGCTTAAATTGTACTATTTTTTGATATCATCTGTATGTTGTTTAAGTGATCTAAAAAGTTAATTATTTTTCATTGCTCATATAAGATAATTTCAAAACCACTTGATTACTAAACAAGTATTGTCAACAAATTATGAAGCTCAAGTCTTATGATTTGACGATGCCAATCATTAATTCGAAAGCCCTTTTATGGGAAATGATATGAAAAATAAATACTTTCATTTACTTTTATATGCTTCACTCGTATAATACCATTATGTATTTCAAGTACTAGTAATGTTCAAGTTGAAATGTTTTTTAACTGTAAATTGGTAGTTCAATTGATCGGTATCATCAAAATAATACGTCTGTAATCTGATGGATTAGTTCAAAGAAATAAACAATTTTTATGAAGTTTAATAAATTTTATATGTAAAATCTACAGCGAAATTAATTATAAATGAAAGTGGTAAATTCATAAAAATTAGAATAAAAAATTGAATTAATCATGGTACAATTTACCTGGTAATCTTACAAAGGTTGGATTACCAATCCTAGCCCTAGAATAATAATGTTACATTAGGTATCTCCAAAATATTATCTCAATATGCTGTTAATGTGTTAATATATATGTTCTGAAAAATTTTAATTGATCGACACACGCAGAACAAAAATTTATATGAATTTAATTGGCACCACCGGAAAGCATTTTGTAAAAAAAAATACTTTAGATTTTCTTTTAATACGGTTTTTATATATTGTTTAAGAGCTAGCATTTATGATGTAGAAACTTTTGATTATTTATTTATATATCTCATAATATTATATAGAATTTGGCTGGAATATTATTAATAGCATCAAATCATTAGCGTTATTAGGTTTTCGGCCCTTGGATGAAAAAGTATGCGGTTAGTATAATAGTGGTCCCCTAGGGTTGAGTGGGTGGTTGGTTGAATAGTATGATCTAACGGCTAGAAATGATGAAAGGGATAAATTTAACGGCAGAAAATTCGGTGGCATCAAGCGCTTGGTGCTATTGATAGTATCCCAGCTAGGGCTGGCAAATGAGCGAGCCGGCTCGTGTTCGACTCGCGTCGGCTCGATATTCGGCTCACTCGAGCTCGGCTAGAATTAATTTCAAACAAGCTTGAGCCTAAATTCAGGCTCGAAATTAATTTCAAGCCAAGCTTGAGTATTACTGGGTTCGCCCGAATTAGGCTTGAAAAGCTCTATATATATATATATATATATATATATATATATATATATATAATATGATCTAGAGTTTTTAAAACTTCTAGAAAATAAATTTCGTAATTTTTCGAAATCGTTATAAAGTCCATCAAGTGGGCATAAAATGAACGGTCAAAATTGAACGACGTCCTAAAAATGGATGATCGGATTCTTCAATTTCAGATCCGAGTTATTGATCTTTATTTACATAGTAAATAGAATTTTCTATCAAAAATTCAACAGATTCCGATTCTTTTACACCATTAAACGAGCAAGTATCCCATATTGGCCGTTAAAAATTGTCTACTTTGAGATCTTTTGATCATAGGGCAAATGATGTCACAAAATTATGAAATTTAATTTCTAGAAGTTTTAAATGCTCTAGATAATATTTAACGGTATGGATCGTCGATTCGAAAGCTCCATCATCGAGAAAAACTTATGAGTACGAATACGATCATACTCATAAGAGTATAGTAGCCGGACACTATATATATATATATATATATATATATATATATATATATATATATATATATATATATATATATATATATATAATTATGCTACTATACTATTAATAGTATCAACCACTTGCTATTAGATTTTCGATTCTTGGATGAAGGGATGTGCGGTTAGAATGATAGTGATCCCTTAGGGTTGAGTGAATGATTAGTTGAATACTATGATCTAATAGGTGGAAATGGTCAAAGAGGTAGATCTGACGACACAAATTTTGATAGCACCAAGCGTTTGGTACTATCGATAACATAGTAGCCGGACTATATATATATATAGTCCGGCTACTATACTATCTATACTATCGATAATACCAAACGCTTTGTGCTATCGAGTTTTCTGCCATTAGATCTACATATATATATAGAGTCCAACTATTATATTATCGATAGTACCAAGAGTTTGGTGCTATCGAGTTTTTTGCCATTAGATCTACTCCTTTGGTCATTTCCATCCGTTAGATCATACTATTCAATTAGCCACCCACTCAATCCTAGAGGGCTACTATCATTCTGACCGCACATCCCTTCATTCAAGGGCCGAAAATCTAATAGCAATCGGTTGATACTATTAATAACATAGTAGCTATATATATATATATATATATATATATATATATATATATATATATATATATATATATATATATATATATATATATATATATATATATATAGTCCGGGCTGGGATACTATTGATAGCACCAAGGGCTTGGTGCTATCGAGCTTTCCACCGTTAGATTTAACCCTTTGATTATTTTTACCCGTTAGATTATGCTATTCAATCAACCAACCACTCAACCCTAGGGGCCCACATCATCCTAACCGCACATTTCTCAATCCAAGGGCTAAAAAACTAATAGCACCAATAGCTTTGTGCTATTGATAGTATTCCAGCCTAGTTCTCTCTCTCTCTATATATATATATATATATATATATATATATATATATATATATATATATATATATATATATATATATATGCTAGGGCTATTATACTGGTACAAGTATAGACCCTTTTATACTTATAAATTTTCGATCGTTGGATGAAAGGATGTACAATTAGGATGATAACGGTCCCCTAGGATTGAGTGGGTGATTAGTTGAATAGTGCATGATTTAACGGATACAAATTGTCAAAAGGTAGATCTAATGATCAAAAACTTATGAATATAAAGAGGTCTATACTTATAAGAGTATAGTAGTCGAACTCTATATATATAATTATATATAATATATATTTTGTATTTTAATCATATGTATATAGAGTTTGGATTATTGGGCCCACAAAATCAAACCAGCAAAATTCTACTTTAATTGCTCTCTCTCTCTTTTTCACTTGCTCGCAGAATTATTTTTTTTAATTTTTTTAAATATTATAATATCGTATTTCATGCATTCATTTTGTATGTTGAATTATTAGACATTTTTAACATCAAATTTTAGATAATATTTTATAAAAATTAAACTATAGATTGCACAATGTTAAGAATTTCAAGCGGCTCGTTTAGGGCTTGAGCTCGCTCGACTCGAAGTTAGGCTCGGTCGAGCTCGGCTCGAATTGATTTCAAGCCAAGCTTGAACCTAAATTTAGACTCGAAATTAATTTCAAGTCAAGCTTGAACTGAGGTAAGCTCGCTCGAGCTCGGTTCGTTTCCACCCCTAATCCCAGCCGGACTCATATTATATAAATTTATTAATATATTAATTATAGGAATAATTTTGTCCGTACTTTTCAAAATTTTATAAGTATCATAAATGCTCATATAAACTGGTAGTATCACAACTTTCCTTTCAAATATTTATTTTGTATTTATTCTATTCTTATCATTAGCCTTTGTTAGTTCATATAATTTTAACACAATTTCTTTATTCTATAATAAATATAAAATATTAAATTGTCTATTTTGCCCCTCCATTTTTTGAAGCTTCTGGGACATACTGATGTACCTGAGATAAAAGTGTGTGAAAACCCCTCAACTTTAAGCTATTTCAGAAAAGGCTCCCAAACATTATTTTCTTTTTTAATATCTTATTTTCAGTCAATATAATCGATGGTTTGGTTGAAATTAATGGTTCCATTTACTACTAGCTATTAATCCTTCAAAAAATTAGTCGATGCAATTGTTGTTTAAATTTTCAAAGTTCTTATTGTAAATGCTTAAAATAAATTAAAGCAAGTAAAGTTGCATTTTTTTTTTTCAAAATCACTTAATAACTTTCTGACAAGATTTTATAATTATATTCAGATGAGTTTGTATAACTGAATTTGTTTATTAGCATCTGATTGAAAAACTTCTATAATATTTTGTTTGAGATTTTTTTTTTCACAAAAAATAATTAATTTGCTACCAAATATAATTAAAGGGTATTTGTGAAATTAATTAATGATTGTTGGATGGATATACAAGGAGACAATAATTATTGGAATTTGCTCACCCTCTATTTCAATTTGGATGGAAAGTGATAAGGATAAGATGAAAAAATGCAAAACTTACTTGAGCTTTGAACCATCTCGGCTTGACTATTCAATATTTTAAATTTTAAATTTTATTATCCAGTTTTTTGATTTGTTTGATTTGAATCAGTCAATTGCATTTTGACTTCAAACTTTAAACTATTTGCTTATTTTATTAAATTCATAGTTACGAAAATTATATGAAGTATACTAATTAAATCTGTAAAAATAAACAACACATTTAAATTTTAAAGTCAAATTATCGTTGACTTAATCAAATCTTTGATTCAAACATGAAAAAATGGGTAATAAAATTAAATTTTTTTAAAAAATTAGGCAGTTGACTCAGAATGGTCCAGAGTTCAGATTAAGTGCTATACATTTTTACCTGAGGTTAATTTTGATTTTTTAAAAAAATTAAAGGGACATTCATGATCTTACAATGGAAAATTCTACTTGTACCGGGATGTAGATCTTACACTCTCATCCTAGGGTTCACAAATATTCAAATAATTTTAAATTTTAAAAAAATTGATGTGACAAATAGAAAATAATGATCCTAACATGAAGAGAGTGTAAGATGTACAACGCATATTGGGGTATACAAGTAACCTCTATTACAATTTAGGCTAAAATATAGAAAAGTTTTTCCTAAATACCAGTTTTTTCACTTTTTTTTTCTCTTACTTTAACAAATCTATATTTTTCCTCTTAAAATTTCAAAAATATTGTCAGAAATTACTATGTTAATGGAGAAGGCGAAATGACCTAATTATCCTTATTCTATAAGGAAAAAAGTTTTTAATGTATTTATATCTTTTTCAAGAATATTTTTCGTATAAATTATAAGAAATGGACAGTACAGTAACAAAATTCTGACGGAGTGAGACTAAATGTATCAACTTAAATTTTTAAAAATAAAGAAAGAAAAGTAAAACGTTAATATTTGTAGTGAAGTTTTCTATATTTTAGCATACATTTCTTCTTCTTTTTTTTGAGAAAGAGGTAGCACGCTACCCGCTTCATTCATTTAGCAAATGAATTTAGCTACGAGAGTTGAGGCAACGCGGCCTCGGAAAAAAATGAAGGCAACATGAACAAAAAAGATAATTAAAATCAAAATTAAAAACTCGTAGAAAAAAAGAAAATTCTACTCCACACTCAAAGCCAAGTCACTAAGAGCTGCAAAACTCAGTCCACTCCCTGCTCACGTCTCGGATTCGTCTAATAATTTCAAAAGGGTCAAATGATTGGTTCCTAAAAATTATATTATTTCTTTCTTGCCAAATCATCCACCAGCAGGTTACGACCCTGGTTAGATCCTACGCTGCTGCCCTTAGTCGGTGCTCTCCAGTTAGCAGCTCCCAGACACCCCTGACCTTCATCTCAGGCCCCGAAAAGTGCCTACCTTCTAGGACGTTAAACGTAAAAAATCTACTGATTACGCATCCGACAAGCAGATGATCAACAGTCTCTACATCGTCGCCGCATATCACGCATTGTAAATTTCCGGACCATCTTCTTTTGAGTAAGTTGTCAGCCGTAGACAGTTGTTTCTTGAGTACTAACCAAATATATTTTAGCATATATTTCTATACGAAGATAAGTTAAAAGAAAAGAGAAAAAAAAAACGTAGCGGCGACATTTCCGTAAATAACGAGAAAACGAGGGGCAAAAGCGGGAGAGAGCAGTGCCAGAGGGAGGGGAAGGATAAATAAATAAATAAATGAATAAAAAAACACTCGGTGGAGGAGGTGGTGGTGGTGGGGCCCACCACCGGTCCGCGATATTTTATACCGATTCCGGTTCAGCGGTGGTGGTGGAGGTTTGGGAGGTGTAGAGGAAATTGTCGAGAGACACCCCACCCCCCAAATAATAATAATAATAATAATAAATAAATAAAAAACGAGAGCGAAACCAACAAAAGAAAAAAAAAGAAAAAAGAAAAAAAAAAAAGAAAAGGAGAGAGGAGGAGACCACGGAGAATATCTACCCCGGGGGGGCTCCAAATCCAGGATAAGTACCCGGAACAAAGCGATATCCGCGTGCGCGGAATAGCGAGCGGTTTCGGGGGAATAAAAAAGAAAAAGTTATCCCGCGAAAAGCGGGGGAGGCGCCGGATTAGTTGGATGGTGGAGATGAACGGCGGAGCGGGCGGCGTGGCGCGGTGGAGATTGACGGACGAGATGGACGGGAGCGGGAGGGCCGGGCTAGGGTTAGGGTTAGGGTTAGGGTTAGGGTTGGAGTCGGAGCACGTGCGGAGGCTCCACCGCCACGAGCCCAGGGAGAACCAGTGCACCTCCACCCTCGTCAAGCACGTCAAGGCCCCCGTTCACCTCGTACGATCCCCCCCCACCCTTTCTCCTTTCCCCTTTTTTCTTCTTTTTTTTTTTGTTTTTGTTTTTGTTTTTGTTTTCTTCTTCTTCTTCTTCTTCTTCTGCTTCTTAATTTAGAGATTTTCTCCTGTTTTTGCGCTTTTTTTTAAGATAATTTTTGAGGTTTTATCTTCTTTTTTGTGTAATTTGGTATTGGAGTTGGTCGTCAGTCCCCATTAGTAGGTGGGGGTTTAATTTCTCGTATCAATTTGTATAATGGAATCGGATATTTACGGTGCTATTTTTTTGAGGATTTAGGGTTTATTTGGTTGATCCAGTGGGGGTTTTTTTTTGTTATTTTGGTGATGCTGATTTTGTTTGCATGTTGCAATAGAAATTCTATTTTTTTCCTTTTTTTTGGGGGATTTGGATTATTGGTTTCCACACGCAATCCTCTGCTTCAAGCAAGGATTTTTAGTGCGAAAAAGAAGGATTTTTTGGTTGAAAAAGTAGGAACTTTTCAAGTACCAAACTTGAGATAATCAAAAGATCATCTTTTTTTTTACTATCTATCTGTTTATATTTGCTTCTCTGTTTCAATCCCCATATTTTAGCAAATTTTGCAGCAGTATAAATGATTAAACACTTGCGAGTGACATGAAATTTGATGCAAAAGTAAATGTTCTTTTGATTCAACTATGATCTGGTGATTGAATTCAGGTTTGGTCTCTGGTGCGGAGCTTCGATCAGCCGCAGCGGTACAAGCCCTTTGTTAGCCGATGCGTCGTGCAAGGGGATCTGGAGATTGGTAGTGTGCGCGAAGTGAATGTGAAATCCGGATTGCCCGCCACCACGAGCACCGAGAGGTTGGAAGTTCTCGACGACAACGAACACATCCTTAGCATCAAAATCGTCGGAGGGGATCATAGGCTCAAGGTAATATGGCTTTCTTATTTTCACTTTCTATGTCTTGTTATTGAAAAAGTTGTTACTTCGTTTTTTTTTTTTTTTTTTCCCCTTCAATCATCAAGTGATTGGTATTTATAGTTAGGTAGTTGATGCTTTCATTGTTGAAAGCTTCAGTTGATGCACTGCTTTGTAGATATTTCTCTCCTTATTGTGATTACGAACGAGATTGGATCCTACGAATTTGCTTTTCGTGCTGTTACTTGGTTGCTTTCGTTGATATGTCCTTTAGCTAAATTGTTCCAGCGAATGAATGTTTGTGAAAGATCTCTTGTATGAGACATTAGTACATGTCGGGTACAAATGTTAACCAACCATTTTAGTTTGTAGTTAGATTTTTCGCGCTCTTGATTTCTTTTCTGAAAGTTGAAGTTCAATCGGATTCTTTGTTGATATCCATCTCATTAGTTCTGTCAAGCGTGCAGAAGTAGTCATTACCATAAAAGTGTGGTCTTTGTTATCTACACGTATGCCCTCTATTTCGGCCACAAACATCACAGGATTTATCTGCTGAGGTGATCTCTATCCGAGGCATGATAAACTACTTGTCATTTCCATTCCTTTGTTTGTTGTTCAACGCGTATAGACTAGTATGCGATTTTATTGGTTACTATGGTTTTATTTGGTGTGTGACATGCGGTGGCCTCAATCATGTGCATCTGCATGTGGATGGGGATGGTGCATTGCATGTAGATGGGTAAGGGATGCATTTTGATAGGTGGATAGAAAGTATGGAGTTTTAACATATAGGCACACTTCTATCTATAGTGGAAAAGACAAAAGATCTAATATGCTCATTTGAACCAGAGGACAAAGTATCCTTTCTAGGGTTGTTTTCATTTTGACGGGCCATTTTAAGGCTTGAGCCCTAAAAACACTTGAACTATCTTTCACGGCCTCGACTACAAAAACTTTCCTCTGATACGTTAATCTTGTGAAATAACTGTTTTTCCTTTGAAAACTTAAGCTGTTAGAGGAAAGTGCTTCCAAATTTTACGATAACACCTCATGTGTGTAAATTAATTTGCCGTGTCGATAGGTCTAGTTGAATTTGAACTCAGGACCTCCTTTTTTTAGTACTACGTATTTTTGACGTTCTACGCTAACATATATAGCATTTTCATCTACCACAGAACTATTCATCGGTCATAAGTGTCCATCCGGAGAGCATTGACGGCCGACCAGGGACGCTGGTGATCGAGTCGTTCGTAGTGGACGTGCCGGAGGGCAACACGAAGGACGAGACATGCTTCTTCGTGGAGGCCGTGATCAAATGCAACCTCAAGTCGCTGGCAGATGTATCGGAGCGCCTAGCTATTCAGGACCGGACCAAACCCCTCGACCTATAGCCCTGATACTCAAAATCTTCTATTACTATTTCCAGGCAACGAGAAGAAAAAAAAAGTGGACATTAAACTTCGAGGCTTTAAGACGAAGCTTTAGAAACTGCGGTAATATCTGGCGTTCAGCTCTCACCTTCTCTTTCGCCTACTATGTTTTCATTTCCTTCTGTTTGTTACGCCCTTACAAGAAAAAAAACAAAACCAAAAAAAGAAAAATAGAGAGAGAGAGTTGATCCTTTAAACCTATTCCAATAGTAAGATTAGTTTCTTTTTCTAGGGTTTGGGGGGCTTCTGTTGCTGTGTAAATACCCATTTCTGGAGTGTTTCTCTGCATGTGTTCCGCAGCAGCTATAATCGGAGAGACAAATCGGAATTTGGAGTGTTTTAGAACATTTTGTTGTATTCTTCGGAACTTCGCTTGCTCTTCGGAGGCATTGTATATATACTGGAAATTTCTATTTCCTTTTGATAGAGATACCTGTTTTATACTGCAGTTTTTCACTTTCAACATCTTCTAGAATTGGAATTCAATTGCTTTCGTCTTTTTAACACGTTTTTTTTTCTAGAAACAGTCTTCTGGTCCCTGTCGAAAGTACTAGTTGGACGGAGAACATCAGATTCTTACATCTTTGTGAGGATCATGTTTTACGGCGAGACCATCAAATTTATTGTTGTTAATGACTATTTTACTGCAGGATGATAACTCCATAAATGGAGTTTTTGTTGTAATTGTTGTGGGTTTCTCTACACGACAAAAGAAAATTGAAAGGGACCTTCTCCTACCCAATAAGTCTAGAGGTGGGTATATAAGATAACGCCATTACTGTTCCTTTCTTTTGGTTCATTCAAAGCTCTGATGTTAACAGTAAGAGTCTCTGTTCATGCACTGCTACTCACCCTGTTATATTTTATGGATATATCCCTCCAATGGTCAATTTTATTTTTAATGTCCTTTTCATTAATGAATAGTTCCAGGGGCGCAAACATTATCCGACCCGACCCAACTCCGAATCCGAAATTTTTCGGATACGGGTAGGAATTCCAATATCCATCTCATAGCCAACTAAAATATTTTTTGGATTTGAATTCAGATTATTCGAATCTGAAATTGGTTTTAACATATTTTTAACGTGTTACATCATCTTTAAATCTATTTTTAATATTATTATTTTAAGATTTTGTAAGTTTTTTAAAATATTTTTCTAACTCTTTTATAAAATTTAAAAAACTTACACGCGCGCACATATATATATGTATAGAATTGAGCTCTTATGTTTTTAAAAGTATCAAGTCATTGGTGCTTGTAGATTTTCGACCCTTAGATTAAGGAATGTGCGGTTAGAATGATGGTGGTCCCCTAGGGTTGAGTGGGTGGTTGGTAGAATAATATGATCTAACGGGTGAAAATGGTTAAAGGGATAGATAACGACGGAAAACTTACAAGCACCAAGTACTTTGTGCTTTTAAAAGTACCATAGCCGGACTCTATATACATATTTAAGCTACTATGCTATTAATAGTATGCGGATGACTGGTTGAATAGTATGATCTAACGGATGAAAATAATTAAAGGGATAAATCTAACGGCGGAAAACTTAGTAATACTAAGCATAAACTATTGATAGCATAGTAGCCGAACTATATATATATATATATATATATAGAGTTAGGCTAGAATACTTGTGGAAGTACCGGGGCTCCGGTACTTCCACGTCGTTTTCGATGTTGGGACTTCCGAATCGACGATCGGCTCCGTTAAACTTGATCTAGAGTATTTGAAGTATCTAGAAAATAAATTTCGCGATTTTTCGATATCATTTACCTAGTGATCGAAAGGGCTCAAAATCAACGGCTGAAAATAAAAATCTCACAAAATGTGATAATATGACTCTAAAATTTTAGATCAAAGATATTGATCTTGTTTTATATAGTATAAAGAATTTTCTATCAAAATTTTACGTGATTTGAATATTTCTACACCGTTAAACTTGCAAACGGCTCACCACGACCATTGAAATTGCTGATTTTGAGCCCTTTCGATCACCAGGCAAATGATATCGAAAAATCGTGAAATTTATTTTCTAGATACTTCAAATACTCTAGATCAAGTTTAACGGAGCCGATCGTCGATTCGGAAGTCCCAACATCGAAAACGACGTGGAAGTACCGGAGCCCCGGTACTTCCACAAGTATTCTAGCCTAACTCTATATATATATATATATATATATGATTTTGTTGTTTTTAGTTCTATATATTTTTTAAACATTCTATTCATATTCGTATTCGTTTAATATCCGACCAGTATTCGAACTCGTCTTTACGGAATATGAATTTGGATTTTAATATCTAATCAATATCTGAATCCGTATTCGACATAAAAAATATATATATATATAGGTATGAATATGGATATAGACGGAGCACTATCCGAACTCATTTTTCATTCCTAAATAGTGAAGTGTGTACGAAAAGCTTTTAATTGGTTCATATTTGGTTTAGGGGTCTATTTTTAGGCCACAAGAAGCTTGTCTATAATAATGAAGAGTCAAGTGCAAAATTATTGGTGTGTTGAATTTCTTTTTGTATTTTTGCTTTTCTTTCCCCCCTTTGTAAAGGCATCTTTTAGGCATATGCTTCGCATGGGAATGTGGAGCCACACTAGAAAACGCAGCCAAAATAAAGACTTGGATTTTAGCAAGGTGGTGTAGGAAGAGTTATGCTATGGGTACCCAAATATGCATTCTCCGATAGCGTCTAATGTATTGGTTGTACTGTACGAATCAATCGGTACATATCTCGTGGGTATACTCATTTTGCGATCGTAGCCTGGAATTTTTAAGGACGCTTGTAGCAGTACTCGTGAAAGAAATGATAAATTTCCTGCAAACAACAACTTTCAGATGGCGGTCAAACTTCTGATTCGCTTCAATCACTCCGTTACAAAATCCGATCATATTTTGCAATGTCAATGATAGAAATAGATAGCGGCAAGTCTTTTGTTGTACAGAAGACTCATTAAACTTTCTGTGCTCATAATTTTAATTTCGTTTTATCTTGTTGTTCAGAATAGTCTTTAAGGATTTTTTTTTTTTTTAAATATAGTAAAACTAAGCATTTAACAATAAGTTTTCTCAATCTTAATGTTATATATATCGTATATATTTATAGCAATCTATTGAGCTTAAAAGCTTGACAGTAATTTCTTTATCATAGTCTTCACAATTAAAATTTAAATTTTAGATATAAATGGTGGTGACCGTATTCAAAAAATGTGAAAATTATCTAAAAAGTTACCATAGCCTTTTTTTTTTTTTTTTTTTTTTTTTTTTTTGAAGAGTAAAGCCCGCAGGTATTTTATTAAACAAGTAGAGGTTAATTACAACAGCATAAAATTTCAAAAATTAAAAAAAGTATATTCTTGTATGAAAAAAGAAGGGACAAAAATAAGATAACTCAGATTATTTTAGGTTGCACCATTTCTTTCACATCCTTCAGAAAATTTAAGAGGGCCACATTTTCTATTGACTTTTGCTTCATAGAAAGGGAAAGAAAAAGAAAAAAAGAGAATGTAACAAAGCAAATCTAATTTGGTCACATTATTATTGGTCATGATTGAGAATTATCTGGTGCAATTTATTTCTATTGATTGAAGGGAATAAATGTTTTCAAATGAATTTGGCAGCTACTTTAATTATGGGGAAAAGAGATGCCTCTAGTTGTTAAATTTTTATAAGAAATTTAGGATCGTACATTCTGTCATAATTTCAATTTTCGTACCCGAATTGAAGACAACGATCTTTGCTTGTGGTTCGTCCTCGTTCACGATCTGTAAAAGAACGGAACGTTTCGAGTCTAATTCTCTTATTCCGGAGATGAAGCCGTCACAGGAATTAGGATTAGGGTTAGACCGGAACTCCCGTATGTTATATTTATATACAACTTAATGTAAGGATGTTTAATCACGTCCGTCCATCAAGGACGTGTCCAGATACATCCTAACCGTTCGATCTATCATATCTTTATAGATCGACTTAAATAGATCGACTGTATCTTTATGGATCGCCTTTAATAAATCAAGTAGGCCACATCCAACACTAGTTTCCTTTGCTTGGAGAAAAATAGTTTCTTTTAATATAATACAAGTTTATCGTATGGTGATGTTCAACATTTTGAATAGATAATAACCGTTATAATTGACGAGAACAGTGATTTAATTTATAGGTCAATTAATTAATTATTAAAGTAGGTAGAGACCACTAAGAAGACATTGTCACGTTAAAAATTATAAAAATTTGTATGTGGACAAAATATGTTTCTCTCTTTATATAATTTAATTAATTATAAGTCAATAATTTAAATCATGTCCTTCATTACACTAGAGAGGGTGAAAAAGTATATTGATGTAAAACCAATGGAGCAAATCGAGTATTTCCCCCCCCCGGAGAGACAGTTAGCATATTGTCCGCTTTGTTTATATTTTTATATATATATATTTTTAATAAACTTAGCTGTAAATATAAAATAACTAGATTTCGAACTCGAGTACCACCGACTATCAAACTCTTTGTCACTTCACTATAATTTTATTAAAGAATTATAGTTTCGAATAAATTGAACTTGAGTTATATATTTGAAAAGGTTATGACTTAAAATTCTAATAGTTAGGCCTGGTATCGGAATATGGTGGCCAAAATATCTATTGCAATACTTTGAAGTGTCTTTAAAAAAAAAAAAATCCCACACCAATTTTTGGATCCAAAGAGGAAATCTCCAAAGCATTTTCAGATGTTTCTTTTTTAATAAAGTAATGAAAATACGTAAGGATATAATGTGGGCCGTGCCTAATTGGGCCATGTGGCCCAAAGCGGGCCCTGAGCTGGATAGGTTTGGGCCTGGTTGTGCTGTGCTGGGTTGCGAGTTGGCCTATTTTTATATTTTTATTTTTAAAATTTATTTAAAAATATTTTTTCATCTTTTTTAACATTAATTTTCTAAACTATATATAATTATTTATTCAATAAATTTTTTTTTTATTACTTCTTTAAAAACTTAGTCAAGATTTGAATAGCTTAAATAATAGTTTAAAAAAGCAAAAAAAAAACTTAAAAATATTAAGAAAAAGAAAAATAGAAGAAAATGGGCTATACTGACTCCATAAGATTATGTCATGCCGTGCCATGCCGTGCCATGCCGGGCAACAGGCAAGCAGACACCATTCTAGCACGACGGCTGCTGCGCAGTGCCGGGCTGCAGGCCGACTCGACTCTTTGCAACCCGTGCAGCCATGCCGTGCTGGGTCACGGGCAGGCAGACTCCGTTCTAGCATGGCTGCTGCCGTGCTGGGCTGCAGGCCGTCTGTTTGCAACTCAGCACGGCTGCAAGTCGTGCCGTGCCGTGCCGGATCACGGGCAAGCAGACTCCATTATAGCACGGCCTGCAGCCGCGCCGGCCCAGGCAGGCCCACGGCCCATGCCGGCCCAGTTTTATCACCCCCAACTTTAGACGCCCACATCCGCCGTCCAAGTGCTTTGAGATTCGTGCGATTTCATGTGATTGGACGGTAGATGTCATCGTCTCCCCAAATTTTGTCCCCAACGCCCTCTTACTCACTTTCCCCGTTCCCCTCGCGAACGCTTCCTTCTTCAGGTACTCTCCTTCTCCTCCTCCTCCGCGATCTTCTTATTTCCGTCGAAATCTGGATCTGCGATTCGCTTGATCTGATTAACAATATTCACTGGATGCTGCTTTTTGATTTCTGATACTGTTAGTTTCTGATCTGATCATACAATTCAATAGCTCGTATTTTGGGGATCGATTTTCGAACATTTTTGGTGATTCAAACTACGTGCGGGTTATAAATTTTGTTTTTGTTTTTTTTTTTGTTTTCCAAGATCAGAGCTAAAAATGAAACAATTTCTGAAGTTCAGAGTATGAAATGTCGAACTTAAAAGGTTTGATGAGCGTAATAAAACTTGTTTGAGAGTTCGGGAACTAAAAAAACATCGATAGATTCGTCTTTGTTTTGATGATTCAATTCCCTATGAAGATCTAATGAAATTCCTATATTGCTCAATTTTTCCTAGCGCCCGCAATTGATTTTTTTTTTACTCTAGGGTTACAATTTTCGCTATGAATTAATGTGAACCGTTCCGTACTATGAATTCGTTATTGGGTGGGAAGTGGAGAAAATGCTGTTTGAGAACTGCTGTTAGACGAAGTTGTGATAGCCTTTCGGTTGAAAATCCCTGCCAACAGCTTCTCTCTGCAGCAGCGGATTTGGGTCTTCAGCTTTTAGGATTTAAATTCTCGTTTCTGTGGCCCGCTGGAGCGGAACCTCCGAACTATTCAGTTTGCAAGCGCTAAGGTGTTGTATATGACTCGAAATTGATAATCGAATTCAGTTTCGGACTTCGACTCGCCGACGGCTTTGCGGTGCGACCAAATTGAAAATTAAATTGTGGAGGAAAATGAATGTCTATGGTGGGTAGCGGATTCCTCTTTTCGCGGCCCGAGCCCGTTAAGAAAATTTTTCCTCTTTTCGTTTTTGCCCTAAAGGCGACATGATGACGGTTGTACGCTCTGAACACTGTATTCCTTTTTTTTTCTTTCGATTGTGAAGCTCTCTCCTCCCTCGCCCGTGGTTTTTTCCTGCAAAGAGTTTTCCACGTAAATCTGTGTGTTCTTTTGTTCCTGCTTGTGGTTTGTTTAATTCGTGTTCGCCGTTGTTCGTTTCTATTTGTGCGCTCGTCGTAACATAAGCTAGGTCAAGCAAGCGCTATTCTTCAATTTTGCTGCAATTCTTCTGCTGAGTTGCAAATTTGGGGTAATCGACAAGAACAACCTTCATTCACGCAATGCAGAGAGCGAATGAAACAGTGCTAAGGGGCTTTCATTAGATTACGTGTTGCAAAACTTCGCTGTGTATAATAGAAATACTCTCTTAGGGTTTTAAGTAGTCTCCTAATTTGAAATCAGCTACTGTGTCTTGTGTGCAGTAGATAACTTTGGTAAAAGGATGGCGTGGAGGGGGCAGTTATCTCGTAACATTAAGGAGCTGCGGTTCCTTTTCTGCCAAACTTCGCCAACTAGCACACAAACTCGGTACTTTTCCCATTTCTCTCATTTAAACAAACTCGATGAAAATACTGGTGATAGTTTACTTAATTCAATTCCTTTTTATTTCTTTTAGCCTCATGTTGTTTTTGTCATTTTTTCACTTAAAACGGCCCAGCTTTTCTTTCTTAGGGAATTTGTGCATCGTAACTACAAGGATTTGAAGACCTTGAATCCCAAGCTCCCTATCTTGATCCGGGAATGCAGCGGCGTTGAGCCTCAGCTCTGGGCTAGATATGGTGAAGGATTCAACCCTAATCTTTCTCAATTTATACGAATGAAGTTGTTGCGCTGCTCCTTTTTATATTGGATCTGAGATGCAAGTCACCTTCTGATAAAACCATGTTGTTAATATTGTCAACGTATATCTGGACCAGGCTGCACATGATTCTTTAGCGTATACCACACTCGAAATATAAATGCAGCAATTTCAACTTGCTTTCAGGAAAGTGAGGGATCACCAGCTGAATGTCTTTTACATTAAGTATTTCCTTGCTATTGTAAACTTCAGCTCTTTACATTTTACAAAAATTTGGCTTGTTTTCAGGCAATTTAACTACAATATGTGCTTCGTATACAGAGCACTTTGACTTAGATGTATCAGCTTAATTATCCCCCGATGGTCATGTGGAATATAATTATATTACCTCCTTTATTATTAGAAGATTATATAAATTAGGGTTTCACTTCCTTCAATTCAAGTTTGGAGTATTCTTTATTGCACTACCCAAAGTTAGGGCATATTTGTTATACATCTGGGGTTTCATTTCATCTATCTTGATTCCTAAACCGTGAAATCTAGGCTATAAAACATGTTGATTGTGATTGGAGTATGATCAATCAAAATGACGCAATATGATTAGTTGCATAAGAGTCTTACATGATCACTTTATTCTTGCTTGAGTTGCTTATTAGGCGGGCCCAATGTTTGGCCGAATTAGACTTGTTCAGTTGTCCATTACTTTTCACATTGCTGTAGTGAATGATAAACAGGAACAACAATAACTGGCTTAAATTTCTTTTCTGTCTTAGGAGTAACCAAAGTCGATCAATATTTGGATCATGCAATTGTTGAGTAAGATGCAACTCCTTAAATAGCAAAGAAAATAACGTCTGTCGCTAGATACAGCCTAGGTTTTTGTATTGACTTTGTGTCTGTAATCTTACTATGTGATTTTTTTTTTTCCCCAACTATGGTAGTCGATACATGTTGTCCTTGTGTACAAACACTATGGGATTCTTTCTTTTGAAAGGTTTCTCTGAATATGTGCAGTATATATCTCTATTCATAAGACTAACTGGGTATATTGCCTTTCTTTCTACTTGATGTTTGTATTCCTCGTCCCAGATATGGGTGTTGAGAGATGCGTCCGCTTGGACGGGATGACTGAAGCTCAGATTAACACGAAACTCGAGGACCTTGTGAAGGCGGGAGAAGCACTTAAAGCTTGATAAATATTCATCTTGGTTTTGTTCCAAACTTAATTTTAATAAGAAAACCGTCATCTCGGAGTACTCTCCCATTTCATGATTTAAGTAAAACACGGTTATGCTCATGTAATATTTAATTCTGGTTCTCATGTTAATGATCTTATGGGAAACTGTTTCTTGGTTTGACAATCTGTAATAATGAACGAGGATTGTAGAAGCGCGACGAGAGTATCAGCTAGAAAGACTCTGATGAACTGTGAATTGGTGCAGTTTAACCATTCGAGAATGAAATCGATCTGTCGGAGCTTTATGCTGTTATGTTTAATGCAACTCTGTTACATTTTAGTGAAAGAAGCATCTGGCTGATACCTGTGATTGATATTTATCTCTTTGATCCAAATTTTTTTTCGTAAGTAGTTGATGATACCATTAATATTTGTGATTTATGTTTAGATGCAAAGTTGCACGTGGAATGATCACAGATGAAATTTAGTTTGTGCGATTGCATTATGCTGCTCATTAGTTGTCCCCTCTTTTAAACATAATTAAATGCTACTTATTCTTTTTTATTTACTCGATAGAGAAGTAAAAATAGTGTGGTTTTATCGAGCTATCAACATTTTTCTTCATTTCGTATCCTGTGCGAAAAATAATGGCTATAGGAGGCGGTAAAGGTCCTTAGAACTAGGGATGTAGACGAATTTTTTTTATTAATAGCCTTAGAAAATACTATAATTATAAAAATAGTCTTTTAAAAAATTTATTTACAAAATTAGATCTATACGGTGAATAAATTATCGCTTTTCAAATGCGATAAATTATTCACCGCTTTCTTCAAAAGATTAAAACTATTTTTAATGTTTAATACTATATATTTTTGAAGTTTGGATGTAAGAAATATATAAATTAGGATAAAAGCGGTAAATGATTCACCGCTTTTAGAAAGCGGTAAATGATTCACCGTTTTTATCGACCTATTTTTACAAATAAAATTTTTGGATGCCTATTTTTACATTTAAAAAATTTTGTAGGCTTAGTAGTCCAAAAACTCCGTTGTCAATGGGTCAGATTCGGGACGGATTTTCAAAAACCCGAACCCGAAGCCGACTATGAAACCCGAATCCAAACCCGAACCCGAATTCGAATCCGACGGATTCTAAAAATCCATATACAAATCCGAACCCGACCAAAAATCCGGAACCTGAATCCGAGCCAGAACCCAAAAATTCGAATCCGAAACAATTATTTCTCTTTACAGTATTTTAAAATATATTACATTAAATCTAAACTTTTAAAATACAAATTCAAATACAACGTCAAATATATATATATATATATATATATATATATATATATATATTTTATATATAATATAAAATAATTTTAGGTTAGAGTCGGGTTCGGGTACAATGAAAATTCATATCAAAATCTAAATCCGTCGGGTTTCTGTTTTTAATATCTATATCCGAAACTATATCCATTTAGCATCGAATAAATTCACCCCGTTCGAATTCGGATTCAAACAAAATTTCGGGTATCCGTATCCATTGACATCCCTACTCAGAACCTAGCCCAATTTTACCATAGAAACAAAAGTGAAGCTCCACATTTAGTCCATCATTGTAATTGGCAGATAAGCGTAATCTAACAGATAGACAAACTTAAAAGAGAAAACAAATATGAATTTTTGTTATCAAACCGTTTTTATTGAGCAACCAGTATCCTTGTTTTTTATTCAAAATATCGATGTGGTAAGAAATGATTTAGGTAATATAAATAAGTCACTGATACACGCATACGAGAGTCGAATCTCAAAACTTTAAATAATCTCGTACGATACCTACCAGCTGGACTATCAGATAAGAGCGATATTAAATACCTAAAATTCGTGTTTCAGTCCCGTATCCGCTTTTATTCTAAAAATTTTAAAAAATTTCGAGTTCTCGAGGGAAGTGAAGCGCCGCCATTTTGTCCAGTAGATATTTTAGAAATGTGTCGGGCCCACTCGACATCCCGCCAACGTGTGATGAACGGTTCCCGTGGAGGCCACGCTCCGTCACTAACATGCCGCCACGTGGCGTGATCTTGGCCAAGGATTCCCTCCCCGGCCTCTCGTGGCGGCAGCGGCCACTATAGAAAATTATTTTAAGTCAAATTAAAAATAATATAATAAAATCTATATATTTTAAAATGAAAAATAATTGTAAAATTACATTTGCATAAGACTATAATATTCGGTTGGTAACGCCTAACAAAATTGGCCTCAGCTATGGACCATTTTTTTAATCTAATTTTTTTAATTTACTTGATTTGAGTCGATCAACAATATCTTAACTTTAAATTTTAGGTACGTCATTTATTTTTACATATATAATTAGTATATTTTATTTTATGTAATTTTTGTAATTATAAATTTGAAATAAAAGTATCTTTGACTGAATTTTATCAAACAAATTGAAAGATTGGATAGTAAAAATAATATTTTAAAAGGTTGAATAATCAATTCAAATAGTTTATAGTTCAGATAAGTTATGTACACTTTTAACTATTTGGTTAAGTAGAGTGTTAAGTATTCAAACTATTTCCCCAAAAATTTAAAACAAAGGATCTTGTTTCCATCCGGTGAAATTTTAGACCAGATTTGTACATTAAAATCATAATGTTTAAAAGCTTTTTGTTAAGTAATAACATTGACTCTTTTAACACCGATGAGGTTTGACACATTTGATATGCTGATTATAGCATCTGAAACTCATAATCTTTCGCTTGTTTGTATTAAGACGGCACCGTCTTTGGTTACATCCAATAATCCGCACATAGATTTTAACTGGAATAGCAGGCACAGTTCGTACTAGTCTGGTTTTGATATCTCTGTACTGTTAAACTTTCAAACTGTTCGTACGTATTGATCATTAAAACTATCAATTTTGTACCATTCTAATCACTTGATACTCGTACGTATTGATCATTAAAACTCAATTTTGTACCATTTTGATCACTTAATTGATTCAATTTTGTACCATTTTGTACCATTTTGATCACTTGATAAATGATCTCAAAAAATTAAAAATTTGAATCCTATAAATATCAAATACTCTAGATCAAATTTAATGCAGTCGATCGTCGAATTCGGAAGGTTCTTCATCTAGAACAATAGAAAAGCTTTCTCATAAGCAACGTGGGCAAGTTTTGAGTGTTAAATATATATTTCCAGTATAGAAAATTTGTGAAATCTGGATTTAATTATTTGGAATAATTACATATGGCTCCCTGCAAAAGTATCAAATAACAAACATATTCCTGCAGAACTTAAGTTACTAGATTTATCTCTCCAAAAGTCCTTCCATCTACAAATATATTCTTTTGTTAACAAAATTTAGATAATCATGAGTTAAAAAAGTTAACCACAGTTAGCTAAGAGATAAAATAATATTTTTATCCCTTATATATAAAATTTGTATTCCAATATTGAGTCTCGTCATCTTTCTCACCCTTTTCTTTTTATCCATAGCGACGGTGAGACCTACGGCGGCAGTGACGTCGAAAGTGAGACCCTCGGTCAAGATAAAAATAAGATACGCCGCACATGCTGCGGGAAAAGCAAGGAGAGAGAAAGATAGAAAGACAGCTTTTTATAGGAACAAATCTGTAAAAGCAAAATAGTCATTTTACGCTTTCAGCGTTAAAAAACTAACGATGAATCAAATGGCAGAGATATATATGAACGAATCAGAACTTTTGGAGAGATATATTTGCAAATAAGAGTTTTAAAGAGATAAATCTAATAACTTAAGTTTTGTAGAAATATATTTGTTATTGGATACATTTGTAGGGACTTGTATGAAATTAACCCTAATTATTTTGTTCACTATATTTTATTCTCGTACTCCATTTTATAAAATTATTTGTTATTGTTCTAGTAAAAAAGTACTGTTACGATCGGGTGCATCGCATCAGCCATGGACCATCTCGTGAATTTATCATATATCCTAACACTTATCTTAATATTTTAGCACCTAGTTTTTCGCCAACGAAGCTTATAATATTTTACATCAAAATGGCTAAACTGCCAAGTATAAAACATTTAGAAGGATTTTCTACATTTTAATTATTTTTCTATTCTAGTCATTTTCTTAACCATCTATAATGGTTTGTTGTTACGTTGTGATTGGTCGATCGAGTCAACTAGCTAAACTAGGTCCACACAACAATTTCTCCATTTTCCTCTTATTAGAGTTTTTGAAAGGCATGGGGATGCAGAGGGCTTCTTAATTTGTTAGTATTTTTCTTAAAAGAGAAATACTTTGGTTCGCCTTATTATAAATTTTTTATTACGTTATTAATATATTGGCACTTATGATATAAAGAATTGTAATTGAATAATGCAAATGATTTGAAGTGTCATATAATTTTTTTAATATATTAATAATATATACGAACAATATTATTGGTTATATGTAGCGGCATTGTTCTTGAAAATGTTTAAGTCTCAAATAATATTATTGTTGCGATCCAATTGGAGAATCTAATCTCAATCAAATCTCACTATTGGGATTTGAGTCCGACCTGTGTGGTCCGCGGAAATTAAAAGTAGACATCCAATCAAGTCCAACAGTGGACCCGTCACACTCAAGTACATTTCATACACCACGCTTTTAAAATTTAATAAGTAAATATGGTTCACAAATATTTTTTTACTATTCTAAAATTATGTACGGATAGAAAAATACATTTATGATACATAAGAGCTCAGTCATAATCTCATAGATTTCGATTTGACTTAACTTATCTGATCGTTAGGTCTATTATTAGGTTTTTTATCTTTAGGTCTATTATAGATCGCAGTCCCACTCAATTTAATTATTAGATTTACTCAACTCAATTTATGAGTCTACTATCACAGGACAGAAGTTGGACATATTTTAAGCCAATAATAAATAGCCACTATAGAGAACTCAAAATCAAAATCTAGCTCATTAATTTATTTATATTATATAATATTTAAAACTTTATATATAGAAAATATAAATTTTGAATATCATTTTTTTTTTATGATTTGAATAATGGTCTCTTTTCTACCATTGATATTTAAAGCGGTTTGATGTCTAGCTAATAGATTTTTAAAATAAATAATATTTTTACATGATTTTTTGTATATTGTAGATTACACTTGTCGGATCAGATGCTAGTAATAAAATATTAGTAATCAAATATCACGTGCGGCGTATAGAGTGTACTTATACACCTGTGCATGTAATAATTGTTCTCTCAAATGACCCAAACTGGTTGTAACTTGTAACTATCAAGTAAGACACTATCTATTAGCGAGAGATTATGATACATGCATGGGTTATAATTCAAAAGCAGGTCAATTAAATATAATTAATCTAGTTATCATAGCATATTAAATGATCTTAAAGAAGATCTAGGAGAGAGAGTGTAAACTACGTACCTAGGTTTTCTCTAAAGCTATTATTTGGTGCAAGTACTAACAAAGAAAGGTCTAATGTACAACAAAAAGCCTTGTTGGTAAAATACTAGATTACATTTTCTCATTGCAAAACTTAATTAAAAGATTTACCGAATACATTTAAAAAAAAAAGAAATAGCTGTAGACATCACGATTTATTACAAGATGAACGAGTAGAGTCGTTTTTATTAGTCTTTTTGTTCTGCATGTTGATCTTTTTTAAAATAATTTTACTCAGATAATATCTATATGCAGGCAACGTTAACATGTTTTTTTTTCTGCATATTTTGTTTACGATATTTTTTTTTTGAGAAAAAAAAGTAGCACGCTACCTGCTTCATTCATTCAGGCAATAAATTTAGCTACATAGAGTGAGGCAGCAGGGGCCTCAAAAGAAGAAAAAAATTAAAAGAAAAAGGATCTAAAAAGAAAGGTAAAAGAAGAGTAATAAAAGATTAAAAACGATTGCAGCATCAAAACAAATACTCAAAAGGATGGAGATATCACCCAGCTCGACATAGCTCAGTTCATTCTGTTGCCAGTTTCCCAACGCGTTGGGCAGTAAAAGTAGTGTCAGTAGATAGATTTCTAAAAATAACATTATTTTTTTCGCGCCAGATCGTCCACCATATTGCAGCCACCAATGTCTGTGTCTTCAAGGCATCACCCCTCTCTGCAACCTCTCCCAAACTGTAATGACGTCCTCAATCAAGGAAAAATAAAAGAACTCTTCGAGGTTCGAGATAAATAAAAATTTACTAACAACACATCCCACCAACAAATAATCTACCATCTCCGGAGCGGTACCATACAATACACACATCCTGACCATCCCTTTTAAGAAGAGTTGTTAAATTAGTGAATAAAATGATGCTGTGCACTTTTTGGGAGGACAATATAGCATCCCTTGTCCTTGTCTAAGGTATCTATCCTGTCACCACCACATAGTCCATGAGTTTGGGTCCCTCTCTCCAATGACTCTCTCTCTCTCTCTCTCTCCAACATGACTATCTCCTCTATCTCTCTACATCCATGAATATCTCCTCTTTCTCTCTCTACATCTATGACTATCTCCTCTCTCTCTCTCTCTCTCTAATCACCTCTTTTAGTCTTATCTTTGCTCACAAACATCCCACCTAAGACAACAACATCTGCACACCTCCTTCACACCTTAATGTTGGCCTTTTGACACATATCAAAGAGCATCTTTACACCTCTCTCTCTCTCTCTCTCTCTCTCTCTCTATTTGAATCCTTGGGCTGTTTGGCAAGTCTCTCTCATTCTTTTGTTGTTTATATTAATATTAATTGAAACTCATTTTAAAATTGTTTTGCAATAAAATTGATCTTTTGAATGATATATTATCAACGTCAGTTTTAAGTCATCTCACGTATAGAAAGTTTCAGAGTTCTAGTGTATTCATATCATGCTTGTGATATGATAGTGTTAAAATTATTTCTGATCTATTTTCTATAAAATTAACCTTATAGATAATAAATTTGTTTGTCGTGTGTCATTAATTTGATACATTGATATTTGAGAGTACAAGAGGCATCAACATCAGGGTTCCGAAAGATGGCTAAAGAGCCAGAAGTTGGATGGATCGATGGAGAAGTGATGAATCTTTTCTACGCTTTCACGTTGCGACCGACCGGTCATTTCTGGTTGGTGGTGATTGATCAGCTATCAATGCGATGCCTTAACAAATTGTAGTACAATGGCCCATGGATTTTGAGAAACAAGAAGTAGGAAGGATTAGGAAGTAGAGATGAGTGAAAAGATACAAACAATAGTTTTCGTAGATTCATGGATAGAAAAACTTGTTGGTTATTAATTATGAGGATCTTAATAAGGTGGCAAATTTCTACCAACCAAAATCCCAATTCAACATAACCTAGTTTGGGTGGGTTCAATTCACCCTTCTCGCTAGCTAGATCTACTTAGTTGCCTATAGGGTGCAGTGTTGTTAGATCAAGTGCCGTTCGAATAGTTTTTTTTTAAAAAAAATAATATATGCTAAAATTAATATTTTCGACACATTCTCTGTGTTCTAAACTTGAAGTATTGAATTAATGCTTTTACTTTTGGGTCTCACAATCTCATTTTTTAATTCTTACTACAACAAAATGAATGAAATTTTATTTGCTAAAGCCCTACTGAAAGTGGTCGTTATTGAAAGTGGAAACATAAGCAATGCAAATTGGGCACTAAATTTGGATACATAGTTTGAACACATATATATTACTCAACTCGAAAACTTTTGCATCAAATTTAGGTTAAAATCCATGCTTGATTTAATCATTATGTAGGTAAAACATATAAAATTTACATAAATTATGGACTATTTTGAATTTGCTATTTAAACTTTCATATATACTTTTTTATTTTATTACCCAATCTTTTAATTTGTTTGATTTGAGTCAAATCAGTCAATGACACTTGGACTTCAAATTTTATGCTAATTACTTTAATAAAATTATAATTCTGAGAATTGAATGAAGCATATTAAACTAAACCTATAAAAATAAATAATATATTAAAATTTTGAAATCAAAGTATCGTTGACTAACTCAAATCAAACAAGTTGAAAGGTTGGCTAGTAAAATCACAATTTTGAAAGGTTGAGTAGCTAAATCAAAATGGCCTATAATTCAGATAAATTCTGTATGTTTTTACCCCTTATGTATATTATCGATTACTATCGTACCATCGAAAATAAAGCGGAAGTACAAAAGGTCAACTTTAAGCTATAGTTGTAATACAGTAATTTTTGCCCTAGTTTCATGTCATGCCACATTTGAGGTATAGGTTTAATTAGGTGCAATGTCACCTCCTCTCGACGCATCACATGGTTGCATTCAATGGAAAAATAAATATAAATAAAAATAAAAATAAAAATAATCGGCTGTTCATGCGACTTTGAGATTCTACCATCAACGTGATGATCGATGGATGAATAGAGCGATCTCGAGTTAGGGACACTCCCCACGTCCTTTGTTCCCTATTGAACCAATTTACCGAGTTTATCGCTAGACCAGGTGCGATAAAAAATATATATATATATTACATATAATTACCAAGATAATGAACAAAACTAATAAGATTATATCACCGTTATTACATTTTCTTTTTTTTTTTGGGTCAGTAAGAAATGTGAAGCAATTAAGCTTTGAACTTTGGACCTCTTAGCCAACCGCATTAGATACAGTCCGTAAGTTTTCTTTTTATTTTCATTTTAAATTTTTTAAGAACTTTCAGTCAAAGTAAAATTTGGTGTTTTATAATCGGACCCAAATTTTATCATGATTTTCCATCACAATAAGTCCTTTACATAATTTTATTTATTTGCTGCATTTTTTTATTTTTATTGTTGAGTAGAAAACTAAATTTTTAGTCCATTACAAGCTCCTCATAGTTATAATTAACCTTGTGGATAATACAATGCAAGCATCTCGGAAATGATATATCAAAATTTGGTAACTCCATGGTAACCAGTTCATGTCACATATTTTTCAAAGTGAAAAACAGTAGTAATAATAATAATAATAATCTCTTATATATCTGAACAAAATCTAAATATTGTATATTTATCCATATCTTCAAACTTTAAAATATTATAAATACCCACTATGTTCTAGTATAACAGCTATTTTGTACTTAACCAAGATCAAAACCAAATTAAAATAACTTGATTTACTCTAAGCATGAGCCTAGCTAGTACATAAATATATTTGTAAAGTTTTTTAAAATATATGAAAATATTTACGATATTCTATAATTTAGAGAGATAAATAATTAATGTAAACTTTATCAAAATACATTTTTAATTGGCCCCCCAAAAGATAAACAATTATTTAGTTACAATTTAGGTAATTGAAAGAGATATAGCACCACAAGTTGAATAAACCATCAAAGATATTATTTTGTGACAGGGAGAGAAATTAATGCGCATGCTTAGCCAAAATTTCGATCCAATAAATCCGTTCCAACACTAACCCCACAAGAGCCGAACCAACCCGGGTTCGGACCGGACCGATGATTGGGTCCGGTTCGGTTTGGTTGGACCGGTTCCTGCTTTGTTTTTTGCCCCAACAACCCAAGCCCCGTTTCTATTGATGACACCTCACCAACTCCCCGTGAACCACCCCCGCGCCCCAAAAAGGCTTCGAAATTAGTACATGCACCGGGTGCATGAACACGTTTCATACACCGCAACTGTAAAATTCTATAGTACTTGTACGAAGTGTTGGATAATTTTACAAAGGGATGGTATCTAATATGCCCTGAAAATTTCTGAAATATATAATTTATTTTTAATTTTTTTGGTTTTAAATATACTCTAATATAATTCTCCATTATTCAAAAATACCTCCACTGTTAATACTTGTTAGGTTATATCTGGTTAAATCGGGGTTAAATTTTTACCTGAGTTAAAAAATCAAAATACCTCTTTTGCCCTTAACTTAAGGGCAAATAAGAAAAGCTGGTGATGGTAGAAGAGTATATTTGAAAAGATAAAAAATCAAAATATTTTTTTTGTCCCTATATTAAGGGCAAATAAAAAAAATAAGTAACGGTATAAGGGTATACTTGAAAGGGCAAAATAGTAACTCTATAGAGATAACGGTTGTTGCTAATAGTTCACTAACATAATTTAACTCTAGGGGTATATTTGAAATGACTTGGAACATTTAAAAAGTATTTTTTAATATTAGCTTTTTAAGAGGGGTAAGTCAGAAAGTCGAAAACTTTTCAGGGTCATATAAGCAATTGACTTTTTTACAAAAATAAGTATATAAGTAATTGCCCCTTTTACAAAAATAAATTTTGTAGTGCCGATTTTAAGAATCAAAAGTTAACTTATTGGGTGTGTTTTATAATAAAAAAATATAAATTTTGACCACTTAAATACTACAAATTAAATTATGATTATTTCTCAATCGCAGGCTTTTAGTGCTATTTGTTGCCTAAATTATATATTCTCAAAATAAATAATTTATTATTTACACAAAATCTAAATATTATAGATTAAATCTATCAAATTAAATTTTAATTTTAAAATATGCATCTAAAAAATATGCAGTGTATATTAAAAAATTTATTTCTACAAATTACTGAGTCACGAAAACCAACCAATCTATGTAGGAGTCCTCCTTAGGAGGAAATTACGAAGTACGATAAACCCTTTGACCTCAATAATTAATGGGTAAAATTGCACCGGGAACCCTCGACTGTAGGATATTTTGAAACTGCCCCCTCATGTTTATTTTTGTCTATAGAGCCATTTTAATTTGTTTGATTTTTAAATCAAATAACTTTTGCTACATTAAAGATTTTGTTAAATGGTTATCAAATTTAGTAACTTTAACCATTTTTATACATATTGCTAGTGTAAGCAGTAGCCGATAGCTATCAGAACTATTAAATTCGATAGAATTATCGACTTAATCAACTGAAATAATACAATTAGATGTTATCAATTATTCACAGCTCAAGTGGCAAATGACTTAACGATTGATGCCAAAATTCCAAATTTGAAACCGAATTCTATATAAAAAAAGATTAAATTATAAAAAATTCTCTTATAAATATCCATTTTTTTTTCACTTTTTCTCTCTAACTTTCAAAAATTTATATTTTATCCCTCAACATTTCAAGTTATTGTATTTAGTTCCCCTCCGTCAGGGTTCCAGCACTATTCCGTCTATTTCTTATAATTCATACCGAAAATACCCTTCAAAATGACAGAAATATATTAAAAAATTATTTTTTTCTTATAGAAGAAGTGAGGTTGATTTGGTTATTTTGCCCTCTCCATTAACGTCATACCCTCTCTAAAAATATTTTTAAAATTTTAAGAAGGCAAAAAATAGGTTTTTGAAAGTCAGGAAAAGAAAGTAAAAAAACGAATATTTACATAAAAATTTTCTGTAATTTAGCCTAAAAATAATAATAATAATAATTAGATGTCAACAGATATAAATAAAGAAAAGTTGAGTGGCCTCCATACATTTTGACCTACTCAATCAATATAATAATAATAATAAATAACTATGCCAAGGAGAGAGGGAGTATATATATGTAACACGACACTGTCACTATTTGCACAAATTTTTTCCTCTATCTCTCTCTCTCTTACACACGCACACAGAGTAAGAGAGATTCAGAGCTCTCTAACATAATTAGTAAACCCAGAGATCTCCTCTCTCTCTTTTTCTCAATTTTAGTTTTTCTGGTAATTTCATATTTTTTTGCGCTGTGTTTTATTATTCTAGTGAATCGAAAATTTTGTAGATGAATGTAGTAGATATTTCTATCATCTTCTTTTCTTTTTATTTCGTTTTCTTTGAGAGGAATTATTTTTGTTTTTTTTTTTCTGTATTTTCCTAGTTTTTTTTAGTAGATGAGGATGTTTTGGGAGAAATTTTCATATCTTTTTAGCCCCAAGCATGTCTATGGATTTTAGAGGATTTTGTGTGTTAAATCTTAAATTTTTTTAGGTGTTTTTATGGTGTGCATAAAGTTTTTTTTTTTAAAAAAAAAAGAAAGAAAAAAATGCGTCTATTTTTTTGGGATGTAAAGGTGAGAGCTTTATTTGGAAACAAGAGTTGTTTGCTTCTAAAGTTCCGATTTTTATTTTAAGATATGGTCTTTTAAAAAAAAAAATTAAGATATGGTTGTAAATGAGCTTTTTTTGTTTTTAATTTCCTAAACAAAATGAGGAAATGCATTTATTTGGCATGTGGGATGCTTAGGAAGCTTGAATTGGGCCTGATTATATGCTCTTCTTTTTTTTTTGGTTTCTTTTTCTTTTTTACAATTACACTGTTGCTATTTATTTTCTCTTGGTTACTGTTTTATCCCCTTGTGGCATAGTTGCAATTTTTGGAAACAGGATAGTACAGTTCTATGTAAATCTTAAGATATTCATAATCTGAGTAGTTACTCACCACTCAATATTTGCACATGTAGGGAAAAAAATAAATCAAAAGATGATAAGTACTTTTCTACAAAGTTTACTTTTCCTCATGGAATATTTGCTATGTTCTGAGTAAACTTGTTGACCCTTTTTTAAGTTTGTTCTCTGGCAGTTTCCCTGAAACTGATTTAAGTGTTATTTCACTCACTTGATTAATTTGGTAGAGTTACTAACACTTATTGTTTCCAGGAGAATTCCAGTAAATTATTATCTTACTGGTGAATCATATGATTGTAGCTGCATTGGTGTAATAAGATCAGATGAAAATGTTACAGGTGAGCTTTTGGTTTTTGTTTCTCTTTCTTTTGATAAAAGCAAGTGACCTTTTTGTTAGTTATTAGCAACAATATCTTAAAGAATCAACTAATAGTATATGTATGTTGATTCTGTGGGTGTTGATCCGAAACTTCGTTTGAAGCGAAAAGAAAAAGATGATGGGTTCGACTCAATTCGGTCGAACATAATAGCGTGTTTGCGGTTTTGCTAATACAGACGCCACATTCGTGATTTACATCTCTCAATGTCGTGTTCTCCGTAAAATTGAAGTTGGTTTACATAATCTGGAGATGAAAAGAAACTGAATCTGAATCCAAATCCAAATTTAATTTGATGTGCCAAAAAGTAAAAGATAAATAATTACAGTCCTAATGCATCTTCAGTGTTGATTTAGTTATTTAGGATGATTTTTGTTGTTTAGAATAGTTTATGTTACTTAAGAAGAGTTCTTACAGGAAACCCAGAGCGCGGGAGAAGCACAGCCGCCGACACCGGCTACAAACGAAGCACAAAGTAACCAGCAAAATGCCGTGGGCTCTGAGGCTCCTGCAGCAGATTCTGGTTCAGCATCGGCGGCAACTAATGATAGTAGAAAAGTTTCTCGCGAAGACATCGAACTTGTGAGAGCAACCTTCTCATTACAATTAGCTCTTCTACCACAAACTTTTTCGGTTTTTCGCTTACCGAGTTATTGTAACATAACGCACTTGTTGTTGCAGGTCCAGAATCTGATAGAACGGTGTCTACAATTGTATATGAATAAAGGAGAAGTGGTTCGAACTCTCTCTACTCGCGCTAGAATAGAACCTGGCTTTACTACTCTCGGTGGGCGATCATTAGCTTTCTATGTTCATACACAAATTGCTGCGATTTTTATCTAATATGCATCATTAAATGTTCAATCAGTATGGCAGAAACTGGAAGAAGAAAACTCCGAGTTTTTCCGGGCTTACTACATAAGGCTGAAATTGAAACGACAAATCATCATGTTCAATCACTTATTGGAACACCAATACCACCTTATGAAGTACCAAGCGCCGCCGAAGATTCCGTTGGCACCTATGCAAAATGGGATTCATCCTATGCCTGGTAATATCTATTTCCTGAAGCTTCTAGCGCGACGTTATGACTATTAGAAACAGTAATTTTGGGGTGGGGGGGGGGGTTTCGGAAAATTCTATTTCACACTCAAAAACTGAGCTCTGTAAATCATTCGTCGTCAAGTGAAAAGCCTTTTTTTCTAATTTTTTGGTGTGAAGTTATCTGATTATCCTAATATTTGCTCGTAAAGTTAAACTCGTTCTTTAGCCCATGAAAATGCTCTGTACAAAATGTCAGCTGCAGTAAGAAATTAAGAATCAACTCAGCAGTTGTTTGTCTTAAAGATGAAAATTTGTTCATGTTACTGCAACAATTATCGGTACCCAACTTATAATTATATCATTTTCTCGTTTGTTTACGAACTTGCCAAGTAGGGTCATCGAATATCTTACGCAGTTCGTTCCGTGCCCACAATTATCATTCTTATTCAATTTCAACCTGTTTGCAGCGCAGTTAATAATTTACCTATGGGTTACCCGGTTATTCAACACCCTCCGATGCAAGCTCCGGGCCAGCCTCATCTCGACTCCATGGGTTGCGGACTATCCAGCTGTCATGTCGTAAATGGAATACCCGCACCGGGCGGTTTCCACCCGATCCGAATGAATTCCGGAAATGAGTAAGCGCACATTGTCTCTTTTCGCTAACTACGTCCCAGTTCTTTACTTCTGCTGAAATATTTACATTTACATTTACATTTGTGGTTTGTTTGCCTACAAAAAACAAAAACTTAGTGGTAACTTTGTTTTTCTTTAAGAACTAGATGAAAAAGAAAACGTAAATGTAGCTCGAAAAACACGTTCTTTTATTACAAATCTGTCCCTCTTTAAAGAACTTTTTCTAGTACAATATGCAATTTGAGATACCGGTGCTTTTGTAAAAAATTGCGGTTTCGAGGGGTATACATTGAAACCACGAATTCGCGGGGCCACGCATGTTAATAAATGATTTTGCGGGGACATATGTCTAAATGCCCTTCATCATTTCACTAAACTATTGAAGCATTGTGATGCACACAGTGTCGCGCCAGAAGCTGCGCCTGCTGCCCCTCCATGTGGTGCCATGTCGTCGATGTCAGACATGGCCGTTAGCCCCACATCGGTGGCATCAAGCAACCATTTTCCATTCACTCCGACCGAGATATCGGGGATGGGCATGGATGCATCCATGCTGGATGCCGCGTTCACAACCGATGTCGGGAACGTGAGCTCTTTACAGCTTGGACCAGACGGCGGGGTCGGATCCTCGCGAGACTCCGGTCGATCTCTTGGCCAGCTCTGGAACTTCAGCCTTTCGGATCTAGCAGTAGATATGTCGAACTTGGGTGGTAATTCTGATGCACAGTTCTTCTTTTTTTTTTCTTTTTTGAAAGCGGTAACAGGCCAGGTAGACTCGCTGACAAGAATAATTTACTACTTCATGAAATTATGTACATCTCTAAGGTTTATATACGCCGTTCACTGATAATTCATTTCGAAGTCAAAACGTAGCTCTCGATGATTTAACTCAAGCTAAAATTTAGATAGAGAAGTAGCACAGATCTTGCTGATACATACATAATATATCATACATCTCTGAATTATATAGGCAAATATCTTGACATAAAGTACTGGTCGAACTTTTCTCCGAAAACCAAACTAGTTTGTTAATCAAATATGTTACTAATACTCATTTGCTTCTCGCGCGCGATGCGATTCTATCAGACTTTGGAGCTCTTGAGGACTACACTGGCTCTCCGTTCCTCCCGTCGGACTCGGACATCTTGCTCGACTCACCAGATCAGGATGACATAGGTAATCTTAGCCATAGTTATACAAATTACGTGTTTATCGATTTCATTGAATTATCGCTTTTCCTTAATGCATGCTCAATATGTTTCAGTTGAGGAGTACTTTGCCGACACGGTCGCGGAACCCTGTTCTCAATCGGACGAGGAGAAATCGTAGATAACTTTTCTCCAATACAACTCGAAGGATGACGTCTCTCGGTTAATAATCTTTGTGATGAAAACTAGCCGAATTAGCAACAAAATGCATGTATTGGTCTATATTATTGTTTCTGTTTAGGAATTTTGCAGTGACTGATGTAAAATCAAGTAAATAATCAAGATATAGGCATCAGCAGTTTAATAATTGTCGCAAAACATGGTTAAATAAGTTAAAAGTGGCACCATTTATGATATCATATGCAGTCTAAAATGCAACTTACTAGTATTAATTAAGATCTTGTTTGATTTGGCACTTCATAGATTGTAATTCGAAGTTTGAATTCATTTATTTTCTTTTTTTTTTACTTTTGTTCCTGTTTTCTCTCTCCATCTAGCTAGTGTTTGGGAGTTTTTGATTTTTCTCTGCTAAACTCAATGTAAATGAATGGGCTTTTCTCTCTTCTTGTTATTTCGAGTATCTATTTTTTTTTTTAATTTAAACCCTATCGCTTGATCGCATGGAATTGGTCCAAATTATCTCGGCCGTCCGTTTTCCATCAACCCAATTTGCTGCCGTCCATATTTCCGTGCATTTTTTTAAAAACAAAATAAATAAAAGAAAGTAAAAGTGAAATATCTCACTGTCAGGAGCGCAGCTTTGCATGTGACGGGTACAGCAAACACTACACTCAACTGCCACCCGTGACAGCCAATCACAACTCGCCACCTGTCCATGCAGTCAAAGTTGTACTTCGGATGACGTGGCACTTTGTTACTGAACTTCCTTTTAATACTTGCACCCACGTCCGTTTTGGATCCGCAATACACACCCAAGTTATCGGATTTGGATCCGTAGAATACCTACCGCTCAAAATTTACTGCTCTAATACCGTATAAAATAATCAATTACTCTAAAAGATTAAAGGGGTGTTTTGTAAGATGGAACCACGCTTCATCGAACCATAAGAGTTCCTTCTATACGGAGGAACTCGACATAACGTGTCAAGACGTGATGTCACGAGTTCGTATCGTGCGAACAGTCACTGTCCCGTGAGATGAAGAAATTAACTTCAGTGCGAAGCACTCCAATAACGTCTCGTTAAGAAGCTCCAATTCGTCGCCACGTGTTACTTTTATCTCCATCCAACGATTATAATTTGTTCTTCTAGAATTTCAAAAAAAAAAATAGATTTTAGTATTATTAAAAAAAATACCGAACGAATCATTAGATAGACACAAAACTAACATATGCCAACGGTTCGGAGGCTCCCAACATATCGGAGGCTCTCCCTCCAATGATTTTTTTTTCTGAGAGAAAAACGCACATGAGGATTGTGGGAGCCCCATTAAAGTCCAAAATTTCAATTATTACTGCATACCTGCGAACATCAGTTACACGAACTCCTCATTTCAACCCTGGACTTCCATCTAAACAAACACATCCTAAGTTGATTAGTGAAGAAATCTCTTGCTTTAGAATATTTTTAAATGCCGAATATGAGACTCTTATTCCAAATCATATAATTAACCGATTTAAAATTAATATCTGAATCTGACCTAAAAGCCAGATAAATTTTATCAGATTGAAAAAACATTAGATGAAACCAATTAAAAAACCAAACAAAACAGAAAAAAAAACAGTACTCAACTGGAATAAATTAGATTATAAGAAAGATGCGAATCAAAGCTCTGGTATCAAGTTAATTGGCAACTTAAAATAGTTGGAGGATTCGGAGCAAAAATATACAATAACTTCTAATTTCGGATTCGGATTCTTAAATTAAGGAACCCAACTTGGATCCAACCCGTTAGCACGGATACTTGCGGTTGTGGTCCGATTTTTGGTTCCTTTCTACTGCCTTTCTATTTACGGCCGTAGTGGACTCCAGCCGAGGTCATACCCGTACTTGCATCAACACTCCGCCTCTTTAGAAATTGCACCGGATGTATACTTACGTTCTATACACCTAACTGCTAAAAACAAAATCGTTAATTTTAAATATAATTTTTTTAGAAATTAAATAAATAATATTTTTTATTATTGAAAATTTTGGGGCTAATTACGTGTCTAAATTATTAATTCTTTGTTTAGGTATTATTTGGATGTCAGAACTAGTTATTCGGTAAGAAATTTTTTATGTATTTTTAAGACGGGAGTTTAATTTTTTTGCTTTTTGTAGGTCTTAATATTTATAATTATGTTAGAATAGTATATTTCACATACAATGTAATTTTTTTAATTCTGATGAAATGACTTGAAGGCCAAATATATTATTCTATTCAAGACCTATTTCCGAATAAAAAGTTTTAGTTCTTATTTGACTATCAGAATAAGTTATCTGATGATAATGCATTCTGTATAAAAAAAAAATTGTGTGTTTTGACGGTAGGAGTTTGATTTTTTTTTTTTCTTCCTTATAGGTCTTGATATTCATGATTCGGTAGGATAATATATTTTACCTACGAAGTGATTTATCTAATTGTGAAGAAATCATTTGAGGGCCAAATATGTTATTCTATTCAAGACCCAACTGGATGTCGGAATAAGTTATCTAAGGATAACTGATAACTTATTTCGTGTATGAAAATTTTTCTAGTATGATTGTAAGTAAGAAGTTTGATTTTTATTTTTTTAAAAAATTTGTTATCTTTGATTTAAATATGATAATATATTTTAACTACAAGGTGATTTATCTTATTCTGAAAAAATTACTTGAAATACGAATATTACATTTCATTCTAAACCTTCGATTGCACTCTTTATCAATTAAATATATAAATTTTTTAAATTAATCAATTTGAATATACCGAACAAAATATTTATGCATTCAAGGATGAATAGAAAATTCATCGCTGTTTTTTGATGTTTTTGTCTGCATTCCATGCTTCCAATTTAAATAAAAAATTTTAAATACTAAATAATATTTCTCGATACTTATTTCAACATTCAAACGTGACGGGGAGGAATTAGATTTTAATTCTAAAAAGACATTATCAAATAGAATGTTCGGTGTATGGAGAGTACGTATACACCCGGTGTAGGCAATAGTTTCTCTTGCCGCTCGTTTCCGCTTCGTCTCCTCCCCCTTCACTTCGCCGAGTCCACGCCCCCACGAAGCCTCCGTGAAGCTTCTCCTCCAAAATTATTGCACACAACTGCATAATTTAAAAAAGAAAAAAAAGAAATCGAAGATAATCTCGCACCATTGGGGGTGGAACGATCAAATCAAGCACCCGCCCAATCCATCTCCGATCTCCGATACCCGATCTGTTTCAGAGGTGTGAATTGATCGATCTTTTCGTTTCTCGATCTCGTTATTTGGTTAGATTTTTCTTTTTTTTTTCAATTTGTTAGGTGATTTAAGCAGTGTTGCGTGTGTGGATTGGGGGAATTAAGAAGTGCTTGTTTTAGATCTAATTAGGTTGTGAAGTTGAGGTTTTTGTGTGTTGGATGTAGGTTTAATTAGGTTTTTGTTTTGTAAGAGGGGTTTAGGGATTGGAATTTTAATAATGGAACTGTGCGATCGCTGTAAACTTGTTTGTATTGGAGAACAAAGAGTTTGATTTGGTTACTGTTTTTTTCCCCCCCTCTTTTTGAACTGTTTTGATTGCTAGGATAGAGAGCAAAGAGTTGCAGCGAATTGTAAACAGATTAATTACTCATGATTCCGTAATTCTTCGGATGCGTGATAGTGGTAATCTTAGAGTACCTCCCATGAATTTCATAGCTTTGAACTTGATATGCTGAATCTCTTCTCCTCACAACTTCTAAATTTTGTTGTTTGCTGATACTTATTGTAGAATTATATCTATATCTACTTGAAGAATGTGTGGCATTACTATTTTTCCACCATACTCTTGTTTCAGGGCTGAAATTAGGGTTCTTCTGGTGTAATCAGAGTGCCGCTGCTGTTCAATATGTCATGACATTTGCAGGATAACGCTTATTTTGAACATTGAATCGATCATTGCTATTAACCTCAAGTTATGACTCACCAGGAGGGGAGATTTGTGAGGTATCTCTAAATACTCCAAGTTGCAACCTCGGCTCAATGCTTTTTTTATCTTGAAAAATTTCATTACCTTGACAACATTGGACAAGAAACTGGCCCATTTTCTCTGCTAAGTATATCTGACGTACTTTTGGTTTTTTAATATCAAGTCGCTGGCTAAAAGTTACAATGCTATCTATGCGTTGGAAGATACTATGTTTGTCTTTGTGGGTTATCCTTGTAGTTTTTACTTTTCTTAACTTAGGATTTTTGTTGGTTTTTTGGTAATAAATATTTAGGTTGTTAACGTAATTTCAGACCTAGCTAACATGTTCCGATCAAAATGACCACATATAGCTTCACCAGTGGTGTAAGCTTACCAGATTTTTTTTGCAATATACGTGCAGGTTTCAGGATTGGAGTTCAGAGCAATCAGTGAGTTCAGACCGGCTAGCTTCAGGAAGCAGGCAGAGGAGATTTGCTTCGTTATCAGATGTTCTAAGAAGAGGAATTGAATGGTTCAGAAATATTCTGCATTATCAACCCCTAGATAATTCATCTCCGGATGAAGCAAAGTCGAGGAAAAAAGTACTTGATCCTCAAGGACCGTTTCTACAGAAATGGAATAAGATATTCGTTATATCCTGTGTAGTTGCAGTGTCTGTGGACCCCTTATTCTTTTATATCCCATTTGTTGACGGTGATAGAAATTGCTTCGATCTGGACAGAAAGTTGGAAATCACAGCAAGCGTCCTGCGCTTCTTCACAGATATCTTCTATATTCTCCATATCATTTTTCAGTTCCGGACGGGTTTTATAGCCCCTTCGTCTAGAGTGTTTGGTAGAGGTGTCTTGGTTGAGGATCCAGCAGCAATAGCAAAACGATATTTCTCGTCATACTTTATTATTGATATTTTTGCTGTGCTTCCACTCCCTCAGGTAGATGATCCATTCTGTTTTGCATATACCTTCCATTAACTATAACTAAATATGTTTTATTATCACGTTCTTCAAAAATAAAAAAGGCTTTATTATCCCTTTTCAGCTTTACTAGCTGCTTGTCAAAAGTATAAAGAATGGTAGAATGGCTATGGAAATGAAATGTCCTAGGAAATTTTTTGTATTTTGGCCTTCCACTTTATGCAAGAATGCTAAAGATTAGGGCTTGCTCCTTATATCCCCTCACCTTCCAAACTGGGTGGAGAGGAACTGTATAATGCCCTCCAATGGCCTCTCGTAATAGAGAGCAATCCATGCCTTTCCCCAACAATATGCAGTCGTCTAGAGTACAACGTAGTTGAGAGGACTGCATGAAAGAACGAACGGTTTATATGACATGCTTTTGATCTTACGTCAATCCACTAGAGAGTTGTGCTCAAATCCATTGAAAGAACAGACTAAGAGTTACCATGAAACCTCTAAGGATAGTTGTCTCTTAGATTTCGTCTACCTTACAGTCTGTGGCGGAAGGCCACTTTTACCTGTCTAGAGGTTCTGCAGAAGTGCTGCTTTAGCCTTTGGTATAATTTCATGTAAACAATGGAGCTTTCACCACCCTGCTGACCAATTTAGTTCCAGGCCCTAAGAATATCGTCCTTGCCCTTCACTTTCCCAACCTTTACTTTCCCTTTACAGCTTTACGTCCTGTTGAACATCTCAAATTTGAGGTTTTGAGATTTGACTCCGTTTATGGAGAACATAAAGTTGAAATATCTTCTGAAAACTTTTATTATCTACATTATCATATTTTATCGAACGTTTGATCTCACCATCTATAATGACTTGTGCATAGAAACTACAGATTATCCGAGGCAAAATTTGACACTAGCCATATTAGTCCCAGGAGATAGTTATCTTGCAATGTGATCTAGTCTGTTCTGGTATTACATGGATAAGTAATTATTTTCCATCCAAACAAGCTCAGGTGTAACAAGAAAACAGTGAGCATCCTTATCCTGATTTTGCTTAAGGCTCCGACAGACCATTGCCTTCTTTTGCATTACATTCTTAGTTTGCTTCAACTTTCTTTTTATTTTCCGTCACATCAGTAAATTTTTATTATATATTATCCTTTACTCTTTTAAGCAAAAAACGGAGTAATTGTTTTGTTGCCTAAATATCCCACATGAGAAGAGATCTCACATTGCGACTGAACATAGTATGAATGACCTGTTCTAAGGGGTTATTTGGTTGCATGTAGTTACAACTCCACTATAGTTGTAATTACATGCAAATCAAAATTCGATATTTGGTTTGATGTATTTGAATCCAACTGCTGCAGTTGAAAATGCATGAGGAGACTCAACTGCAGCAGTTGGAACTATGCTCAAATTGGCCATAATTCCAACTGCAGCAATTGGAGAGAGTAACTATAAACAAAAGGTAAGTTTACTTCCCTAATCACTTTTTAAACAAAATATTTTTCTTTTCTACATTGGAGGTAATCTCACCATCACATAGGTGATAAAATTTTGGCGATGCACTTCTCAACCGCATGCAACCAAACAAATTAATTATAATTGCAGTGCTTTCTACTATATCCAACCAAACAAGATGTATATAGCTATAACTGCTGCATTTCAACTTTATGCATCTCCAATTACATCCAACCAAACGGCCTCTAAGAGGAAGAGATCCATGCAAGAAGCCATGACACGTTGGAGAATGAAAATCTGAAATATCTGCACTGGTTTCTTTACCATTTCTACTGAAGATTTTCTTCTTTTTTGAGTTTTATGTGAAGGACTCTAATTTTTATGTATCATTACTAACTGCATTTCTATTGTTCTTTAATCTAACCAGGTGATTATATTGATCGCGTTTCCCAAATTGCAAGGGTCAGAACTCCTGAATGCCAAAAATGTGTTGATGTTCATAGTTATATTCCAATATCTACCCCGTCTAGTTAGGATCATACCATTGTATCTTGAAATTACAAGGTCTGCTGGCATAATCACTGAAACAGCATGGGTTGGGGCTGCCTTTAACCTTCTACTTTATATGCTCGCAAGTCATGTAAGTCCACATATCCTGACAATTTGTGCCGAAATCAACGTAACGCTTTACTCGTTTTTGCCTTATTCATCTCCTTAACCAAAATGCTTCTTGACTAAATATACTTACCAGCTAAATTTGATTGTAGGTAGTAAATTTTCCTTATTTTAATAATGCCTTGCATGCCTAGTCTTTCTAAAGTTTCTTACATTTTTTATGTTGTTCAAAATTTATGTGAATGTTTTATGTTGTTCAAAATTTATGTGAATATTGGAAAATTTTCTGTTGTTATGATCAAGATTTATGAGTTTCCAACCATAAGTTATCACCAAGCGTCTCCTTTTCATTGAAAAATATAGCTTTCTAATGAAATGTAAATTATGCACTTTTTCGGATATAATTGTTTGTTAACTTAAAGATAATGCAAGAAGAATTTGTCACCATAAGATATTTGTAAGTATTAGCATAATTTGTATATCATGTTTTATATATTGTTCCCACTGTTGTTGTGCTGTTGGCTATCATATGCAACGGTGTCTGTCACATGCTATACAAATTTAGGTAGCCATGTGATGATTTTTGGTTTTATTCTCTCGATAGTCAAGATACAGCTGTAGTAACGCCTCTTCACAAGTCACCTGTTTTGCAAAAATGAAATAGTAAGTACATTAATCCTTATAAAGGACCCATTTTTTGTGCTTCCTTGTAGGTACTCGGAGCATTGTGGTATTTGCTTTCTATCCAACGAGAATATACATGCTGGAGAGAAGCATGTGGTCAGCATAATTGTGATACTGCATCTTTATACTGCGGAGCATATAAAGGAGAGAATAACACTTTTTTGGCAGTTATGTGCCCTATAATTACACCTAATGCATCATTGTTTAACTTTGGGATATATATACCAGCACTCCAAAATGTTGTCCAGTCAACAACTTTTTTTGAGAAGTTGTTTTACTGCTTTTGGTGGGGGCTCCAGAACTTGAGGTTTGTCCATTGAACTTTCACTTATTTTTTTCCCTCTTTGGCAATATCTCGATGTACTATTATGCTACTAGGTGGTATTACTGCCATGGTGAATGATGAAATGCTCAATTATTGAATTTTTGTGTTGAATTTGTGAAAACCTCGATTCTCGAATTTAGGGCATGTTTTGTTTGAAGGAATTGAGGCTTGGAATGGGAATCGGAGCAATCCATTCCCATTGTTGGTGTTTGATTTGGGGGATTGACATTCCGGTTCCCATTCTGGGGGAAGCGAATCCCCCCAAAATTTAGATTCAATTTTTTACTACAAATTTGAACAGTAAATTTTAATTTTAATACAATAAAAAAAAATTAGATTTCAATTTGACATGATTCCGATTTCGATTCCTCTTATGAACCAAACAAATTAGGAGTTTTCATTCTTCCGTTTTCCATTCCGGTCCGTTCCCATTCCTGTTCCGATTTCGATTCCTATTTTGAGCCAAGTGTGCCCTTAGTATAAAATGTTTTCTTTAAGCATAGTGAATGCTACACTATTTCTCAGTGAAACTGTTGTTCTTAGTGAGTACTAAATAGTAAATGCTACCATTTTCTGAACTAGTCGAAACTTATCAGTAAAACCCCTTAGCAGTAAATTGTTGGTTTGATACAGCTAATGCTCATAGGTCCAAATAGCACCAGCTATGATATATAGTTCATATTTGCTCAAGTAGCCACTGCTGTTATTGTTATCATTCTATAATCTGCTAAATAAAAATATTTCTAGTTGTTGAGTTAACTTTCATCACTTAAACGAGAGGAGTTCAAGTTTCGTAAAAAGTCAACTGGTAGAACCAACAACTATGCTGATTGACTCATTCTCAACAAGAAAAATAGCTAAGATACTAAATTATGAAATTGTCAAATTTGCAGTGCAAGCAAAATTCTTGGCTGACACTTTAGTACCTTCATCGAGCAACAACATATTCCAGGACATTTTAGTTATTTTCTATATCAGCCAATGCGTTGTATTACTTGCTTTTGCCAGTTACTTCATTTTAAGGATATTCATGCTAGCTATGATGGTTTCAGCATGCTTATCTATACGTTTTTTTTTTTTGCCCTTTTCTTTTCACATGAATGAAAACTTGGTTAGTGCGTAGCTTTCTTCATTCTTTTTCTTGAAGCTGACAAATGGCTTTTTCTTTTTGCAGTTCTCTTGGGCAAAACCTAAAGACAAGCACTTACACGTGGGAGAACTTGTTTGCAGTTTTTATCTCTATATCGGCCTTAGTTCTTTTTGCGCTTCTCATTGGCAATATGCAGGTAATCCACATCCTTGCCATGATATTTTATTTGCTTTCTTGTTTGATCTGCTTCTTGAGCATTTGAAAGAATTCAAGTCAATTACAGTGTTTTGCTAAAAACAGTCATGTCAAATGTTGAAATGAAGAAAAATGTGTTATTTGGCCAATTACGAGTTTGGCTTCACTCCTTTAGAAATCTGTAGAGTTTGATTCAAAAGAATAAAATTAGAGGGGTTTTTTTTTTTCCTTTTTGAACTGTAAGATGCAGGGGCTCACGGGTTATCCCTTTGTGAACTTGTACTGTAACAAAGAAATTAAACTGACTTTACTGGATGCATAGAAGTTAAATTGACTTTGTTGGAATCTCTGGATTTTAAAGGTAGTTAAAACCTTTTAAAATAAAGAGAAGCAAGTACAGTGATCTGATATCTTAGTCCATAACACCTTATCACCTGTCACTCATACACTGTATTCAGAGTTCAGTAAAGCACAAAGTGCTCATATATAAAGCAAAACTAGGAAAGTTATGTACAAAGCTACAACCCAGCTCTCTTTCTTTGGTGTTTCTTACATTTGAAAAAATAAATAAATAAATAAAACAGTACCTAGGTTTCTTAGCTTTTTACTTTTTTATTCAAGTATATTTTTCCACCTTATTTTTATCCACCCTTCAACGAACTAATATTTCCTAAAGCCTAAAGGATACTTCCACCCTTTTTTCTTCTCTCTTTTTTTTTGTGGGTGGGGGGGGGGGGGAATTGCGAACTTGGCTTCCTATACCCAAATCCTCAAGTTCTTGCACTTGGACTAGGACCAATGCCTTTCCATTCCCCTCCCAGTGCCTTATCACTTCCCAGTTCTTTCATTACTAATGTTTTGTTTTGTCAGTAGTCACGTTGGCGATCAGTGTTCTTTAGTAATTGCATGTGCAAGTGCTACCGTCTTACAAATTAAAATACATAAATTTTCTGTTTATGTTGCAGACTTATCTGCAGTCCACGACTGTAAGAATTGAAGAGATGAGAATAAAAAGGCGAGATGCAGAGCAATGGATGTCCCACAGACTGCTTCCTGAGAGCATAAAGGAGCGTATACGTCGCCATGAGCAATATAGATGGCAAGAAACAAGAGGGGTGGATGAAGAACACCTCCTTCTGAACCTTCCAAAAGACCTTAGACGGGACATTAAGCGTCATCTTTGTCTATCCCTGCTCATGAGGGTAGATTCTCAATGACCTTCACATTCTATTTTCACTGTTGATATTTGCTATTATGCTCGCTGCCACATGGGATGTTCTGTTAATCCAATTTCATGCATGAACTTTTCACTTGAAAATTTTAGTTCCTTAATATTCTTACAATGTGCAATTCCTGTAATTTGCAGTCGCATCCCTGGCTCTGTCACCATCTAATGTCCATTTACTCGCATGATTTGCACGTGACATTTGTCTTGTAAAATGACCATTTAAACCCTAAATGAATTCCTATTTCACTTGATTTGGCACAGAAAGGATGGTAATTTACAAGCTATGAATCATGTGCAGGGCACGTAAGGTAAAGACACTAAACTGTTGGTGGAGCCTGGGATACAGTTGCAAATTGTTAGAAAGTGCGGAGACTAACATGTTTAACTGAAAAGTTCAGCGACTAATTCATGCATATTTACCCATACTTAAAATCTTACAGCTCACCGGCAGAAATCAACAATTTCCATCACTATATTTAACTCATCAGTACTTGAAAATACTCGAGGCACCAAGAAAATTTTTGCGTATATCACATGCCAATGCATCAGAAAGAATTATCTGCATAATGCTTCTCCAGAAATAATATCCTTCTCTGACAAGCCACAAAATGAGCTTAAACCAAACATTTATTACCGCTAGATTAAGCTGAAAATTGACACCCGTCATAACCAGAAACTCTTTTTCAGGTCCCAATGTTTGAAAAGATGGATGATCAACTCCTTGATGCGATGTGCGACCGTCTAATACCAGTCCTATACACCGAACATAGCTGCATCATTCGCGAAGGAGACCCAGTAAATGAAATGCTTTTCATCATGCGAGGGAATTTAGAGAGCATGACCACGAATGGCGGGAGGACTGGCTTCTTCAACTCCGACATACTAAAAGCTGGAGATTTCTGCGGAGAAGAGCTTCTCACATGGGCCCTTGACCCCCACTCATACTCCAGCCTCCCTAGCTCAACAAGAACAGTGAAGACATTATCGGAGGTCGAAGCTTTTGCCCTAATGGCCGATGACCTAAAATTCGTCGCCACTCAGTTCCGAAGGTTACACAGTAAACAGCTCCGACATACATTTAGGCTCTACTCACAGCAGTGGAGGACGTGGGCCGCTTGCTTTATACAGGCGGCGTGGAGAAGGTATTCAAGAAAGAAGCTCGAGGAGGCTTTACACGAAAGAGAGAAGAGGCTGCAGGCCGCCATAGTGAGTGGGGGAGAGATTTCTTTGAGCTTTGGTGCGGCGTTGTATGCTTCGAGGTTCGCAGGGAATATGCTAAGAACTCTGAGGAGAAATAGGACACGGAAGGCCCGGCTGCAGGAGAGGCTCCCCGCACTGCTGCTGCAGAAACCAGCCGAGCCCGATTTCTTTTCTGAAAAGCATTAATCCTATATCAAGCTATGAATGTTTCTAGTAGTAAATTATTTTGGGTCAGGATTATTTTTTGTGATTAGTTTGTATAACTTCCAGCAGAATCAACTGATGTTGTTGTATATAGAAAAATCACCGGAATCGGAACTTGTGCTGTTGTTTAATTTTGTGGTTCATGGTGGAATACACGACAATGTTGTATGATGATTAGACGAAGGATTGGTTTAGGGTTTCCAGTACAGGAGATTGAACCGAGAAGTTATTATCAATTCATTGAGTTGTGTTACACTGATAATTTCCTGTAACTCCCATTTTTCAAAGTCTCTAGTTTCGGTGTTTCTGGAACAAGTTCGTAAGCCCCATCTCAAAATCCTCTACTTTTTTTTTTACCCAAAGTGTCAGGAGCTTAAGCGCCTTATTAAATGCGCATACAGAGGTTTGAATCCCTGACTAAGAACCTCTTGGTCTCGTCGGACTTGTCGGAGCATTGAAATCTAAGATACAAATGGCCATTTAGATTCAATTAGATTTACAATCACACCCTAAGATACAAATGTGCTATTTGGATCCAATTAGATTTCCTATGAGATTGGATCAACAATTTAGGTCCCATTAATTTATACTGGTTTAGGTAATTGTTAATATTGGTTCTCAACACGACCTAACCAATCCTATCAATCATTGGTATCCACCATAAATATAATCCATACGATTAAAGAAACGCACACGTGCCGTAGCACATGCTTGTGTTTTGTGAGCACACACGAAATGGGCGCACCGGCACGTGCATCCTGAGGGTGTTTTTTTTGTGTCACGTGCCACCACAAACATTCACATGCGACTCCAAATTCTACGCACAAAATTAAAAATAAAAATAAAAATTCTTTTTTCTTTTTTTCTTTTTTGGACAACTATGCGAGGAGTTACTCCTATAAAATGACCATACAACCCCACATGTATTTTATCTTCAATCTCCACTACCAAACAATATAGATACTCTATTTATTTAACAACATGATTAATTTTCAACTTTGATTGGATAATTCGATTTACTTTTGATGAGGTCCAGCTCAAATAACTTACAATCGTTCTGATGTATTTAAATACAATTTATTTAAAAAAAAAAATTTAATTTGTCGACAAAAGGCATGAATTGTCGGATAAGTGAGGAGCAGTGGATATGGACATGGAACTGCTAATGATATAATAAGCATCAAAGCTTTTTCCTTTTCTTTTTTTTTATAACTCCTTGGAACAAATTGGATCAAACCAAGTCACATGTATTGATCCCTATATATGATTCATGATCCAATTCATGCACTACATCTACGTAATCCACATGCATTGTTTACTTGGAACTATTCATTGAGAACATGGCCCAATATATGGGATTGTTAATTTGAAGGGGGGCAAAATGAGTTGAGTAGGGGCCTATCCAATTCATAACACTATATATCCACTCCAATAATACAGGGACATAAATTAGAGATAGAGATATGCATTTTATGCATCAATCAAATTGGATGCAGGGAGAAGTACAGGTGAATTTATTGATGAGATCCAATAATTTCTGATCACTAATATATATAAATAGCAAAAGTTTTTTTAAAAAAAAACTAAAAAGTGGGCCTTAATAAATTGAAGACGATGACGGTGATCTTGCAAAAACTTGAAGTTTCAACTTCTAAAAAATATTTCAAAAGTTAGGTCAAGCAGATACGTAAATAATTTAGTGTTACACTATTAGGTCGTTTTGAAAATATAATGTGAATGAGAAGCCGCTTATCCAAAAGAATATCAAAATCCGACCAAAAAACCAAAAGAGCTAATGCTGCTAAAAAAATAAAAAATCAAATTAAATCGAATCACTTGCCTTTTTTTTCCAATCGAAAAGAAAAAAATAATAATAATACAGGCCCGCCTCCAAGAAATTATTACTTGCGCCTAATTTTTCGGTATATATACTTCATGCACCGTGCATAATTTTATTTTTAATGATTAATATTCTGAAAGTAAAATTCAATCTCGTAGGTACAATCTGAATCATCTAAAAAATCTATATAAAAAAAAATCATAAGTTTTAAAAATGTCTCAAAAATGAATAGTGTAGAAACAAACATTGTTGGATTCATAAGAGAATGAAGTCTAAATTTTATAATTTTTGATATGCAGGCCTTTTAAATCATAATTAAATTATTATAATTCATATAATATAATATTTTTTATAGACATATAATGTAACTCACTACCACTGTAATTCTAAAGAGAGCCTTATTTTATACCACACTTTAATTTTCGTATACTTAACCAAAAATTTATAAATATAATATTTAGATGAAATATAAAATTAAGATTAAAAGCAAATATGTAGAAAGTAATTGAGATAAAGAGTAAAAGTGTAGGTGTGGAATTCTTTTCAAAATTTTAAATCAAAAATAATTTTGAAATCAAATTTTGGAATCCGCTTTTTCGCGGGAAGCCGTTGATTGCGGGATTTTCGCGGCATATTTCTTTCGGCTCTTTTTTCTTTTCTTTTGACCGTAGAGTCTTTGCGTGTCCACGAGGCTTCCTCTTTTCTCCTCTTTATGTATAGGGTTTTTAGTTTTTCTTCTTTTTTTTCCCATTTTCCATTTTTTTTTTACAGATTCATTATTAGTTTTGAATATATTTTGATTTATCTCATATTTATACTCAAATGCGAGGTATAGAGTGGGTGCATCGCATGTACAGGTTGATTTTGTTATTTATTAGCAGCGAAATTAATGCATATGCATCATTCATATTTGATGATCTGGTTTATTGTGACGTTCCAACTTTTCGGAGGGTCATCCATCCTAGAACTACTCCCGACCTACTACGCTTAATTTTCTTAACCTCTTGCGTCTAGCCACCGCCCAAAATGCTTAAGCCGGATTGAGAGTTTAGCTCTATTATATCTCATATATAGGACTATCTAGGGTCTCATAATCTCCCTCCCTTTAAGCCCTGACGTTCTCGTCAGACTCATACTCAAGTATCAGGTGATGTGAGACTCTTCTCGCTAGCCTAAACCGACCTTGTGGTGAGCCGCGCTCCACCCACAACAATCAACAATATGAGAGCATCGCTCTCCCCGCTGTACAATTCTGGCTCAGCCGAGACTCATCTCACACTTCCGGCTAGTAATTGGCTCTGATACCAACTGTGACGCCCCAATTTTTCAGGGAGTCACCCATCCTAGGACTACTCCCGTCCTAACACGCTTACCTCTCTTAACCTCTTGGGCCTAGCCACCGTCCAAAATGTTTCAGCCGGGTTGAGAGTTTAGCCCTATTATATCTCTCTTAACCTCTTGGGCCTAGCCACCGTCCAAAATGTTTCAGCCGGGTTGAGAGTTTAGCCCTATTATATCTCATATATAGGACTATCTGGGGTCTCACATTTATTTTATCTGTCGACTAATGGTGAAATTACACAATATATAAAAAAAAATTTACATACAAAAGTGTAAAAAAAAAACTACACACACGAACTTTATAGTACAATATAAGTTTCAATACATGCATTAGTTTTAGATTTTGTAGAGTAATACATGAAAATGTTTTAGTTTTAAATTATACATAATAGAGCATGCTTGTTCCTTAATTATATGATTATCAATCCATTACAATCTCACATAAGCAAGCATATGTAAACCTTTATTCTTTGATTGAAAAGTAATAATAATTATTATTAAATAAAAAGGGTAACATCTCTTTTCCTTTACCTCTTTTTGGAGAAAAAGAACTAAATTAAGACATAATCACGGAGGGAAAGGATAAATCCGAGAGAGAAATTAACAAAAACAAAAAGTAAAGTCGCGCTTAATTAGTATTTTATTGGTCGATATAATAAAACAGCTAGCAATTAAAATGTTTTATAATTTCTGCTATAGCATGAATAGGGATGCAAATAGATTCAGATTGATGGAGCTCCTGATCCACTAAGAAAATTGAGCGGGAGGCGAGGGGCTCCTCCTTTCCTTTGATCCGTTCCAATCCGTCAAAGAGTCACTCATGTCCCGACCAGTTACAAATAAAATAGTAAGTGAAGGTAAAAAATTAAAATTAAAATTAATTCGCCTTAAATCCGTCGGTCTGTCTCGACCCGCTAAGAAAAATGGGACCGGAGGAGGGAGACTCCTCCTGCTTTAGGACCCGTCCGTTTGCATCCCTAAGCACGAATTTATCTTACAAGTTTAAGATAGCAGATAAAATAATTTCATACATTGCTTTTTTAAACAGCACTTCTAAAAAAATGCATCTGAACATATGTTTTCAAGACGAATCAAGTATCCTATGCCCCGAATACTATAATAGGAATGTTCGTCACTCTATCATTAGATAATATATTATCAGATCCAATCCTAAGCTTCTGCTCATTGCATAAGATCGCGAATTCGATTCCCACCTTCAACACTTACATTGTTAGCATGCATTGTTGTTGTGGTTGTTGTTGTTGTTGTTGTTGTTGTTGTGAAAGGAGAGAAAAAAAAAACAAGCAAATAAAGCGGCCGCAATTTGCATGTGCGCCCCACGTGATCCCATGTGCGTAGTTCTGCGCCGACGCACTACTAGTCCTTGAGATACCCATTAAACTCGGCGAGATATACGTTTCCAAGAAACAGGGGCCAAAAATTCGTCGCCGATTTCTTCAAACAATTAAAAAAAAGGATTAATTTCATACAGATCCCTACAAATATAGTAAATAATAAATATATTACTACAAATTTCAACTTTCATATGTTGTTTCTATAAAAATTCTAATATTTTTCAATATGTCTCTCTGGTTTGTTACCGTTAGAGAATCGTTAGAAAACTGTTTATATTTTTAATTTTGCCCTCACAAATATGTTCCTCTAAAAATCATAATAGTATAATATAAGAGGGGTAAAAATGTTCAAAAATAATCAGGGTTAAGTATTTAACTTATAGTTAACTAAATTTTTCTAACGAATTCTAACGGCAGGGATATATTTGAAAATATCAGGACTTTTGAAGGGACAATATATGAAAGTTGAATTTTATAGGAATATATTTACTATTCGCTTGCAGGGACCTATATGAAATTAACCCAAAAAAGAAAAATAGATTACTTACAAGTTACATCCGGCTATATTTTTAGTTATTATTATTTTCATCACCTATATTACACTAGTTTTTAAACTGCTATTATTTTCTAAAAAAATATTACTAAAATATTATTTTAAGTTTTCATCGCGTTGTTCTTAATTATTACTCTGTATTTTTTTTTGAGAGAAAAAGAAAATAAACTGTAACTGGACTTCGAGTTTAAAATATCGGTTATCAACCATCAAATTCTTAACCAACCACAGTCGTCGTTACTCTACTATTTTTAGTCAAAAATTTTTAATAGAATTTTTAGTTTCCGTCTAAAGTTATATATTTTATAGACGTTACAAAATATTGTTTAGTGATGATGATTGAATAATATTTTTTAAAAAGTTTATACACACTATTAAAAATTAAAAAAGAGAAGGGTCCAGCAACGGTCCTTAATTTGTGAGAGGATATAAATTAAATTGGGGGGAGTTTTAATTAAATTCGGCGATGGTAGCGGAGACATTGGCGGATTCTATGTCCCATATGTCCACCAATAGCGGCCTAAATTTTGGATTTGGAGAGGGGCAAAAAAAAAAAAAAAAAAAAAAAAAAAAAAACGAAAGTCAAAGTGATTGGAAACTCGAGGAGAGTTGGTCTATTGCACTTTATATTTTATATTTTTTCTTTTTTCTTTTTGTTTCTTTTGCAGGTGTTAGATTCGCATGCTTTAAGGATAATGATAATGACAATAATAATTATTATGTTACACCATGTTATGTTATATTAACGGGTCCAGTTTTAGTGTACGTAACTAAGATTCAATAAATTAATGTGTAAATATTGATTTTTTATTCTATTAATAGCACCATCCTGGCATAAAAAGACAATGATCAATACTAATAGAATTATTTATGTTTATGTAGCTTATCGGCTCTATCATTTGCTCGATTTAAATATCTATCCATAACGAATTAAACTATATCAAAAAATCATTTGTTTTAGCAGTTTAGAGCATGTTTGGTCTGGCTAAAACTTCTTTATGAACACTGTCCGTTATTATTGTTAAAAAATATATCAATAAAACTATCTAAAAATTCTTCTGTAGTAAAGTAAATGCTCCAAACCTAGAGTTTACGATTTTAGGACGAGCTGAGTGAAAGGCAAAGTTTAGAAACATTTAATTTGAGAGCTTAAAATTGGTCGAAAAGCTGCTTAGTAAATCGAGCTTAATAAAGCCCGTTGTGGGCCAAATAAATTAACTAGCTCACAAATCACATGAATTTGGACCATAGTTAGTTAATTTGTGAATTATTCTCGAATTATTAAAAATCTGAATAAAACAATCCGTATGTAATTTTTTTCTAAAAATCGGAATATATAAAATACGAATTTTTGGGTTAGATTTATTATTCACGAATAATTCGCGTCTGCCGAACTATTCTGCCAAAAAAACGCGTAGAATTTTTGGATAATTATCTTGTATTTAATTTTCAACTATGCTAGTATGTGAACCTTGTATATTTTGTATTTAAGTATGGACTATTTTAATATCTTGAGTTTTTGATCTTATATATATATATATATATATATATATATATATATATATATATATATATATATATATCGAGCTTTTGGGATTAATGGTCAGCGCCAACGATCCAACAAACGGGTTTGATTCCCGCATGCTGCAAATGTGTGCAGGTGCTGGAGGGAGGATTGTTGGCTTAAATGGGCCAGCATCCTGCCCTGTGGCCGGAGACCATGTGGGCCGAGTCATGTTCGAAGTGGCGTGAGGCTAGTTAGGCCGAGTCACAATCGAGACCCATGGGCACTGTATCTGTACGCTTTAAGTGAATTTGTTGCGTATTTCTAACAGCTCGAACTTTTGAGATGGAGCTTTTGAAATTAACGGTCCAACGGTCTAATGGTACAAATAATCCGTGAGCTTAACTACCTTGCAAGGGACATATACGTATACACGAGGCTTGCATTTAATAGCTGTGTAGGGGTGTGAACCATGCAATTGCATTCTTAAGTTAAAAAAATGTTTAAGTAGAAAATTATGCAATTTTGCGCGGGGCAATCTTTCTATACATTTGCAGCAAAATTAATCTGAGTCGTCTATATCATGCCATAGACACCAAATTCCTTGCCATTCTATACTTAATTTTTTGTATGCATGGAACAATTTTGCTACGCATTTGTAGCGAAATCAATCTGAGTCGTCTGTATCATTCCGCGGGGGCCAAATTCTCTACAGTTTTGTACTGAAATTTTTTTTTCTGTGCACGAAACCGTTCTACTATATGTTTGCAGCAGCGAAATCAATTCGAATCGTCTGTATCATGCCGTGGGGAAGGGGCTGCAGGAAACTTGCTCCCTGTTATATCTCAGTGGTACAAGCTCATTAATTAGAAGACCTAAAATCAGGTTTTCCTCAACTTGTTTAAAACTAAAAATAGACTCCATTTCCTCCACATAAAAACAAAAAACAAAAAAAAAACAGTAAAAGAAAACTCTATTCAAACTTTAATTAATTAGATAACTTGATTTCGAAGTACGGCGTGATTGGTGAGGAGCATTAATTTGCCTCTGTAAATCTCTTCGTTTCGATGAAAAACAAGTAATTATATCCAAATCCAAGGTGGTTAATTTTTACACATCAAAGTCAAACGATAGTCAACGTTTTCAAATTGAGTTCCAACGCAAAAGTCAAAGTTTGGTTATTTTTCCACCACAAGGTCTAAGCCAAACTAAGTACTATAAATCTCTCTCTCTCTCCCACTAATATTTTTTACTTTATTTTCTTTTGGAGCACTTTGAAGTGCTATTTGAAGGTTAGAAACTTTGTCTTGAGAAGCATTATTGCCCTTTTTAAAAAAAATTTAAGTATTTTAAATATTAACTCTAAAATCAAAATAATCACTTCTTAGCTGTCAGCAGCGGACTGTCAAATCGACTTTCAGATCATAATTTATATAAAAGCAGCATAAAAAGTAGAGCCAAACAGATACTAAATTTAATAAAAGAGAAATTCAAATAAGAAACAAACTGGGCTGATCATTGTGCGAACTATTCAGCTTTAAAGCAAAATAAATGCTTTGAAAAAAAAAAAAAAAAAGAATGAGAAAAATGGATATGAATGGTTGGTCGATATCCAACAATTCCTCTTAATTCATTGATGAAACTCATCTCATGTCTTAATCAATTTAGGCATAAACAAAAGTGCACATCCTATGCAGTGGTCTCAATTGAGAACCATTTCAAATAACTGGAAAAATGCCTAAGTACCTATTGCTTGATCACCAAACTCAGTAAACTACTATGAACAAAATTAGGCATTTAACTTGTTTTTTTTAATAAAAAACAAACACTTAGATCTCACATTTTCACTAGATAATCCATTATTAGTCCTTTTCTACGATGGATTAACATTGCGACCGTTACACAATGCGATTCCTCGAGGAAAAATATATTAATTTTTCAAATCCATCTGCGGTAAAGCTATAAAATCCGTACCTAGTACCAAAGTATTAGGCAATATGCCAATATATCACTGTTGAGTAATCGATCTCCCAAATAAAGTTGACTTAAACTATTTATTGATTAGGTGAACACTTTAAGAAAAATCGCTAATTAACCTAACTTATGACTATAGCCCTTTTAGCTTTTGTTTTTAATAGCATCAAAAAATAAAATTTCCGAAAAAATAACCAAACTATCAGAATTCTCAGTAATAAGACACGAAAACAAAAAGAAAAAAAAAAAAAAAGGTTTTAATTAGTAATACTTAAGACATTCCACTACTCTCATTTTAAAAAAAAGAAAAAAGAAAACAAAAAGTGATTTGTGGAGAAGCAATTTATGGTTCTTGAGATGAGGTGGAGCCCAAAATATCTAAGTGGACCCTAGTATCAACCATTTCTTATTAATTTAATAAACCAGTACAAGTGATATCAAATTTTGAAATATTTGGAAATTAAAGAGGAGTAAAAATAACTAAATATAAAACTTGTCATTGTGATAGTTGCTACAATTAAAAAGAGATAAATCAAGTACAACTTTTTTGGCCCACAAAATTTACAAATTACAAATCTTTTAAACTATTTAAAACAATGAGACATTCGTACTGTAGTATCAGTAAAAACCATTAAAAAAAGTGATTCTGTTACTACACATTTAATAGGGTAAAATTGTATGATTGGTCCTTGTACTTTCACTATTTGACTACTCAGTATCTATATTTTTCATTTAAATATTTAAATTTGTGATATTTAACTCAATTTTCTTATAAATAAGAATTTTAGCATCATTAAAAAAATTTCTTACTTTAGTTTACTTCAAAATAATTCACTTTTGTTCGATATGCAAAACAACACCTGATTATTCTAAACACATCAGTAATTAAAGTACAGTATATGTAAAAATCCAAACTGTAATATTAAAATAGTACAGAGACTATCATAAATCTTTTTAAATCAAGACTATTTATGATCTCTATGCCTCTTAGTATGAGAAGCACATGCCCCTCTTCACATGCTCAACACCATTTTTTTTTTTTTTTTGCAGTTCAAAAACATTGTATTTATTTTTGTTAACCATAAAAGTAATTTAAATTACATCCGCACATGTCCTTGGAAATTGCATGTTTTTTTTTTATTTTCAAACTTAAGTAACTATTTTAGTCTAAAAAACCTTTCAGTAGGATTATTTTGTAAGAAGTTGGGTTTTTAATGGGAAAAAAAAAAGGTGTAAAGATGCAAACCATGTTTTCCCTCTGTCTAAAAAATAAAAATATGATTCAGATCTTACACATTTTTAATATTGATGTACACAGCATACAAAATTTTGTACACATTATACTGATGTAGTGATGTACACTGCACCTCCCCCATTACTATTACCAAAAAAGAAAAATAATAATAAAAAATAAAGGGTAAAAAGAAACATTTAAGTAAATGCACCAATCCCCTCCTCTGCTCCATATAAATAGGCCTCTTGAGCTTCCCCACTCTCCCCACAACCTCCAACACCCATTACTCCCCCTCTCTTCTTCCCCTCTACCCTCCATTGCTGGTTTGGGCTTTTCCCAGAAGCACTTCTCTCTTTGTTTGGTTCTTCTTCTTCTTCTTCTTCTTCTTCTTCTTCTTTGTTTTGGGTTGGGTTGGGTTGCTTAAGAGAGAACAAAATGGCTTGTGCTAAGGTGCTTCTTCATGTGATGGTTGTTGCTGTTGTGGTGCCATTTTGGGCTTATGGTGGCCATGACTATGGGAAAGCACTGAGTAAGAGCATTCTCTACTTTGAGGCTCAGAGATCTGGGGTTCTCCCCAGCAACCAGAGGGTCACTTGGAGAGCCAACTCTGGGCTCCTTGATGGAAAGGCCAATGGGGTATTCCCCCTCTCTCTCTCTCTCTCTCTCTCTCTCTCTATACTTAGTTTGAGATTAATTATATTCTTTCTGTATCTTTGGTTTTGTTCTATCTCTATAACATTTCAATAGTTTCACATTAGATAATGTATAAAAATATAAAATTTATATATATATATATATAGAGTTCGGCTATGGCGCTTTTAAAAGCACCAAATATTTGGTGCTTGTAAGTTTTTCGTCATTAAATCTACCCATTTGATCATTTTTATCTGCTAGATCATACTATTCAACTAACCACCCACTCAATACTGGGGGATTACTATCATGCTAACTGCACATCCCTTAATCCAAGGGCCGAAAAGCTATAAGCATCAATAATTTGGTACTTTTAAAAGCATAGGAGACTCAATTCTATATAGATATATATATGACGAATATGGTACTTTTAGACTGGTGGTTCGAACCCGACGAGTTTTGTTCGTAACGAGTTATTAGTGCTAGTGAGCTGGTTTGTTATAGTTTTAGTTTTGTTTACTTTCTTTTTGACTAAGTGAGGCATGGGAGAGTACATTTATGTTATCTTAAAAAGCATAAAAAAAAAGTCTCTCTCTCTCTCTACCCTGTGTGTGTTCTTTCATTCACACCTCTGTTTTCGAGAAAAAAAGAAAAAAAAAACAGGGAGTTCACTCACCTCTGTTTTCCTCATAAAGTACTTATGGGGGTAGAAATGCATAAAATAGTCCTTATTTTCCTCATAAAATTAAAAGGTTTTTGTAGGGGGGAAAACCCAAAAAAAGAAAAATAACAAAAAATATGGATTTGATGGGCCACATGAAAAGGCTTTTCATCTGCTTCTTAACTATTTATTTATTAGTTAAACTGCTTGTCATTATTTCAAAACAACAAGTACTACATCGAAGACTTTTTAATGACCTTTTCGCAGAATAAAATTAGAATTTTTGTTCTTAAAGCTCGCAAAATTTATAATCTCCAATCTTTATACATAAAATGATTAAATTAAATTATACATTATGTTGTTAATATTATAGGTGGATCTTGTTGGGGGATATTATGATGCGGGCGACAACGTGAAGTTCGGGTTGCCCATGGCATTCACCATTACTATGATGGCCTGGAGTGTGTTAGAATACGGTAAACAGATGACCGCGACCGGGGAGCTCGGCCACGCCATGGACGCCGTCAAGTGGGGAACCGATTACTTCGTCAAGGCACATCCCGAGCCCAATGTCCTCTACGGAGAGGTGCGTAATTTCATCTCATTTTATTTTTTATCTTTTTATTTGGCCAAATTATAGAAAAATTTTCTGTAAATATCCTCTACGGAGGGTGGGGAGGGGGTCGATTGAATAGTTTGGTTAGAGTTAAAAATGAGCTTGGATTTTGTGTAACTTTGTTGTTGGTTCCACAGAAGAGAATCAATTATTTAATTTAATAAATTGTGCAGAAAATTATCGTAAAAAAAAATACTCTCTATAAATGATATAGAACCAATTTTGGAATTTCAGAAAAAAAGGAATATTATGGAATGATCGCTTTAAAAATGTAAAAAGCACTAGTTAGTGTTTTATTTGAGTTCTATAGTCAAGTTTTAACACTATATAAATACACACCGACAGTCCCTAGCTTAAGTGGCAAAGGACTTGGTGGTTGGTATCCGAGGTCTGAGTTCGAATCCTAGTTGATTCACATTTCCAGCTAAATTTATTTCTAAAAAAAAATAAACGAAACGGGTAGCGTGCTATCTTTCTCTTAAAAAAAAAAACACTATATAAATACACAGATGCTTTTTCCTATCTACTCAGCGGTCTAATTTGGTATGTCGTAGATAAAAGCACTATTTTTATACTCTGAAAGATTCAAAATTTTAAAAACATTTTTAATATTTCTTTTGTATTATAAAAATGCAATTACAATCGCCATCCGAGAAGCATGTAGTCATATTTATATACTTCTTCTATAGCAGTTACAATCGTTATTTTAAAACATTAGAGAAAAAAAATTGTAATTGTCTTAAATATTTTTAAATTTTTTATATTATAAATTAAATAATATTTTTAGTCATCACATTATGAAACTAAGAATTTAAATCAGACAAAGGTCAGTTTGCTTTAGGCTGCAAAAAGCTGTGTCCTGTCCCCTGTTTATGGTAACTCTCTTAGACAGTGACAGGAAACTGCTTCTAACTAAAAATAACCACCACCTTATCTCCTTTCTCAGTTCCCCCAATTAAACCCTGCACATGGGCTGGTAAAATGGGGTCTCTCCTTTGCTCCCTTACACATTATCAGTTTCAGTATCCTTAAATTGGTTAAGAATTTGATGGTTGATATTTAAAGTCTTAAATTTGAAGTCTAATTATTTTATATTTTTATCTAAATTCAGTTTTAATAAAAATGAACAAAGCAAATAAAAGTTAATCTAGTAAACATAAAGCAAAACGTCAGATATTCCCTATACGGTTTATTGTTTAACAGCAATGGAATATCTGAAGCTTTTTTTTTTTTGAATATAGCAACTATCCCGTATTTATTTAATGATGGGTTAATTTCTTCAACGCAACGCCCTTCTTAAAGGTTGGAATTTCATAAATATTTCTTCAAATTTTAAAGCATTATTGGTGCCTTAGGCTTTGAGTTTGGTATTTAGAGCAATATTTGTGATATATTTTTAGAGAGATACTAATGATAGATTTGTATCTTTAGATGAGTATGAATAATAATTTAGATTTTGAAGAAGTATCTGTGATCATTTTGTGGATTATGTTTGAAATTGCCTCCCCTAAAATGTTTGATTCTTCTCTTTGATGATTGTATTTGGTGCTGTGATATGAAGCTGGATTTGATTAAATTTAATAAATCTGACATGTTTTTCGAAAGTGATAAATATATTTAGTAAATTTGATCTTTTTGTCTAACTAAATATGACTAGATTTAATGTATTAGATCTGACCCCAGTAAGTAATAATGTCTCTGTCAACATCGTTTTGTTTAATCTCACCAACATTTACTATCTCTATTTAACTATATTTAGTAAATCTAATTTGTCTATAGTAATAAAAGTAAATATGCGGACATATCAAAAGTTTAATTTGTTTTAATACTTCTATACATTTAGGTGGGTGACGGAAATACGGATCACTACTGCTGGCAACGGCCGGAGGACATGACAACGAGCCGCCAGGCATACCGCATAGACGCTGAGCATCCGGGCTCCGACCTCGCCGGTGAGACCGCCGCCGCCATGGCTGCGGCGTCCCTCGTCTTCCGCCAATCCGACCCGGCCTACTCGAACCTGCTCCTCGACCACGCCAAGCAGGTACGCTCAAATCAAATCGAACCGAACCGAACCAAACTGAATCGAACCGAACCAAATCCATCACTTTTAAGTGGATCTATGCGTGCATTGAGTTAAAGTACCACCTAATAAATATAGGGCGGTACATGGCTCACTTACCATTATACTTTGGCGGTTCGTATTCTCCGGAAATTTAATTTTAATTAGGATTATTATTACGTGACAATATTTAGTGCTCGGTGCAAATGTGAAAAACTTAATTCCAAAAAAATAAAAAAAATTAGGAATTGGAGCCCATGAGGCAATCATCTATCACTTTAGACCATTATACCATTCAATTTTCTCCTTTGTTGGATTGGGAGTATTTTGGTCATTTTGATCGAAACATTTATTTAAATTTAAAAAAATTTCTTTTGGTTTAAATGCTACAGTTATTTGATTTCGCGGACAAGTACAGAGGAAAATACGACGGCAGCATCATCGTAGCTCAGAGATACTACCAATCCTTCAGCGGATACGGAGTAAGTTCCCAATCCATCACTTCTCCCGTGGACCGGGTCCACTGGGCTGGACGGCGGAGATCGTCTGACGTAATAATGATTTAATAAATAAATGGTTGTCGTATGGTGCGATCCAGGATGAGCTTCTGTGGGCCGCCGCGTGGCTACACCAGGCGACCGGCGACCGTTACTACCTGGACTACTTGGCCAATAACGGCGACGCCCTGGGCGGGACCGGGTGGGCCACCACCGAGTTCGGTTGGGACGTTAAATACCCCGGTGCACAGGTTCTAGCGGCCAAGGTAAATTCACGATGTTACTACGTTTTACGAGATTAAAAGTTGTTACGAAAATTGTAAATTTCCGTCACGTCAGATTTCTGTGACGAACGAAAATACACAAAATCTTAAATTTGTGCTTCTGCAGATACTGCTTCAAGGCAATGCAGCAGAGCATGCATCAGTACTGGAGAGTTACCAGCAAAAGGCAGAGTACTTCATGTGCTCGTGCCTCGGAAAGGGGACGCAAAATGTGCCGCGAACCCCCGGCGGTATGATGTACCGTCAGCGGTGGAACAATCTCCAGTTCGTGACGAGCGCGTCGTTCCTGCTCACCGTCTACTCCGACTATCTCGCTTCCGCCGGAAAAAGCATTCAGTGCTCTTCGGGTACCACTCAACCCTCTGAGCTTCTCGCTTTCGCCAAGTCTCAGGTAAATTTCATTTGATCAAATTCTCAAACATAAGAAAATTTGAATGTGTTATCGCATAATCGAATGATCTCATTTATTACTTTATCTGGAAGAGATCATTGAATTGTATCTTAACAAATAGTGTAATGTTTTTAAGTTGCTACTCACTATGGCTTTGTAAATTTAATCTACGATTACGTATACAAGAATCAAAAGATTCAAATTTAACACAATTTAAGAGTTGGTGTAATGTTTACGCCCCTTTTCGTTTATTCAGGTGGACTACATACTCGGCGACAACCCGCGAGCTACGAGCTACATGGTCGGCTACGGCGCGACTTACCCTCAGCAAGTCCATCACCGCGGCTCCTCCATCGTGTCCATCAAAGTCGACCCCGCTTTCGTCAGCTGCAAGGGCGGATACGCGACTTGGTACGGTCGTCAGGCGAGCGACCCCAACCTCTTGGACGGCGCCATCGTCGGTGGTCCAGACGCTTACGACGACTTCACCGACGAGAGAGATAACTACGAGCAGACAGAGGCCGCGACCTACAACAATGCTCCTATTCTCGGTGTTTTGGCTCGACTTAACGCCGGAAGCACTGGATTGAGTCAGTTACTTCCCGGTAAGTTCAAAGGCAATAGCGCCAAGAGATACATAATTGAGTTCGTGACAATCACGTGACTTTTTTCTCTCTTCGCTTCTGCAGTTGTAGTTCCTACACCTTATACCAAGCCAATCAAAAACGAAAATCCAACTCCTCTACCGCATCCAAATCCATCTACTTCTCCAGGTAATAATAATATGCACTAACAGTGCAGTAACATAGCTAATGTATGTTTTGCTTTTGTTTAACTTCTCCATGCATGCAGTTTCTGAAGAATCCTCTCCAGTTACAATAGAGCAAAAGGCGACGACGTCGTGGATCTCCAAAGGCAAGACATACTACAGGTACTCAGTCATAGTGACCAACAAGTCGCTGAAAACGGTGAAAGATCTCCACGTCGGGATATCGAAGCTCTACGGCCCGCTGTGGGGCCTCGACAAGCACCGGTACGGCTACGTGTTCCCGAAGTGGCTCGAGTCGCTGCCCGGTGGGAAGAGCCTCGAGTTCGTGTACATTCACTCGGCCTCTCCCGCCGAAATCTGGGTCTATGGGTACAAACTAGAATAAGAAAGTGAATGGTTTGGTCTTATGATATAGCAAGTGTGGTGTTCAAGAAGGTGTTTTCAAGGCCTTCTTTAGTACAATGAGCATAGTTAGTGTTGTTTTAGTTTAAGAACTGGTGAGAGTGTGTATGAGAGGAGAAAGGAGTGAAGAGACAAGAATGGGAGTGCTCATCCTCTTTCTCCTCTTTATTAGGGATTTGGAGAGATGGAGTGGAGAGTTAAAAAGTGCTCATCCTCCTCCCTTATTTTACATTTGGTCATTTTTTTTTTTTTTTCTTATCATTCAACAACCTATGGTTGTGTACTAAGTATATGCTTTTGATTTCAATGGAGATGTTGTGTGGTGGTGATGCTCACCATCTTATGGTATTGATATCAATTTGTGAAATTTTATGGAATTTCTTCTTTATTGTCTGATTAGATGAATTGGCTAATGTTTGGGTTGTATTAATTTACTCAAAGCAAATTATAGTTACTCCTCCCTTGTTCAGTTCTTTTTTCTTTCTTTTTTTTATCAAGGCAAATTAACAAGTATCAGAGGATGCTCTCCAGCAAAGCGTCGTTGGAAAACTCCCTACTGTTTTTTCTTAAATTATTTTTTACATCCTAGTCTATCGACGGCTAATACTTAACCCAAGACATATATTCTATAATAGAGTGTAGAGAGAGTATTTTTCTAACAAGATTACAATTTTATTTGGAAAGTTTAATTCGAAATTCAATTATCTCCTGTGAAACAATCGTTGCACTCTAAAAACTTAAATTGTTAGAGACAGTATTTATATATTTTTATATTTAACACTTCCCCTCACGTCTGGGCTCGAGACTTTTGCAAGATCCATGACGTGGACTTCCCCCTCACGTTTGAGCTCGAGACTTTTGCAAGGCATGACGTGGACTTCCCCCTCACGTTTGAGCTCGAGACTTTTGCAAGGCCCATGACGTGGACTTGAGTTATATGGGAGACGTGGATTTGAATTAAATGGAAGAAAATTAATAATGCTAGGAGCCTAGCGTGTCTCGAACTCAGAACCTCCTGCTCTGATATCATATGAAACAACCGTTGCACTCTAAAAACTTAAGCTGTTAGAGACGGTGTTTATATATTTTTATATTTAACACCCCCCTCTGAATTTTAACCCGATTTTTTTTTAACTTGTCCCCGGAAACTTTAATTTGAATAAAAAGCTAACTATTTCTTCCAAACGCCGCTAAATTATTGCGCTTAAAAACGACAATCACAAACTTGAAATTCATTTCAAACTTTACCAAATTTCATTCGGTTCCAAATAATTATGAATATTTATCTTAAACTGAGGAACTTAAAGTCAATATTCAAAGGCATTAGGGACTAATCTGCAAAAAAGCGAGGAAGTGGTCAACGTGGACTTCGCCTTGTAGCCCAAGTTGCCGTTCGCTGTTTATTCTCCCACCCCCTTCTATTTTTGTCATTTTTGTCTCCCATTTTCGCTGTAGCACATTGCCACGCCCATCCTTTTTCCTACTCTAGAGAGAGAGAGAGAGAGAGAGAGAGAGAGAGGGATCCATCCATGGCCATGGCGAAGGAGAGCGGCGGCGTCGTCGTCGTCGGCGGCGGTGACGGCGGAGGGAGGTTGGTGGAGATGTGCATCGCGGCGGCGAGCGCCACCGCGGAGAGCGTGGAGAAGTGGCGGCGTCAGCGGCGGACCCTCGATCGCCTCCCCTCCCACCTCGCCGACGCCCTCCTCCGCCGCCTCCTCCGCCGCCGCCTCCTCTACCCCTCCTTGCTCGAGTCCGTTCCCCAAACCCTAAACCCCCTCCCCTCCCCCTCTCCCTATGAGCTCGATCCCCCTTTTTTTCCCGTGATTTTTCCATCACGGTTTGTAATTTTGTGCAATTTAATGCGTCTTTGGGGGAATCCGTTGTGGTAGGTTGCTTAGATTGACGATGTTTTGATCCAAATGCCCTTAATGCTTGCTCAATTGGCGATTTCTTAATAGATTGGATTATATAATTTAGAGTATTATAAAATAATTCGATAATTGGCACATCATGTTCTCTTTTGACAGATTTACTTGGAATTTAGCGAATAGAGGGTATTTAGGCCTTTGATCGTTGTGAGATTTAAATGTTTGAATTTTTAGTTGTTAGGATTTCGAGATAGTTCTTGTATGCTTACTGATCTTACTCACATTTATCTGTTTAATGGACTATTCTGAGAATAAGTTTCAGGAATGTGTTTAATAATATCAGAATTGTAATTTCTAAACGGATATCAGTGTTTTGTTTGGAGGGTGTTACAGATAATTTCAAAACTCACACATTCAGCATAACTTTCCCGAAGAAAATTATCCTGTTTTCCAGTTCAGAATGATTACTGAGCTCACCAATCAATTTAATAGCTTTTTTTTTTTTTCTTCTCTCGAGATGTATTGATTAGAGTTGATGTGCAGAGTCTTCAAGTACTCTGTCGAAGAGGTTGACTTGAAAGGCGAGAATAGTGTAGATGCAGAATGGCTGGCTTATTTGGGATCATTCCGTTACTTGCGCACACTAAAACTCGCGCACTGTAGGAGCATCAACAATTGTTCTATTTGGCCTATTTCTGGTATGTTCTTATTTTCTTGCATAAATAGTGTGATGTGATTTTGTCATATACTTGATTAATTAAGTGTAGCAATAATATATTCGTGTTTAATTAGAAAATAAAAGATGGTATTTCAAGTTACTTTAAAAAATCTCTGTCTCGCCAAGTATCTCAATCACCTTTTTATCACCCTTGTTGTTGTGGAGAGAACTAAAATCTAGTCACTGTTCTTAGGAATGAGCACTTTAAAAGAGTTAGACTTGTCGAGGTGTTCGAAAATCACGGATGCTGCGATCAGAAATGTGATTTCAATCGAGTCTCTAGAAAAGCTATATCTCGCAGAGACTGGAGTTACCGCCAATGGAGTGATGCTCCTATCTTCTCTTAAAAATCTGTGTTTGTTGGACCTGGGAGGTATTCCCGTCACTGATAAGGCACTATCATCATTACAGGTACGCCCTTTGGCTTCTCTAAACCTTTTTCTTTTAAATGCATGTTGTTTGATAGCTAGTCATAACCCTATGTTCTATTTCATGTTTCCAACTTTCCATGTCATTATCTGTTACTACATACTATGAAGTTTATCTACTGGTCATGTTGACTCTCAGTTACATCTATTAGATAAATGCTACACTAGGAATCTGCTTGCATGAATTTTTCTTTCATTGCAAGTTGTAATTTCTCATTGATTATGTGTTGTAGGTTTTGACAAGAATCGAGTACTTGGATGTATGGGGTAGTTCCGTTACTAATGCTGGTGCTGCAGCCCTTACGGGGTTTCCTAGCTTGAATTTTCTTAATCTCGCTTGGACTAATGTCACTGTTTTGCCGTATCTTCCTTCATTAAGAGTCTTGAACATGAGTAATTGCACCATCCATTCTATATTTGATGGGGATCATAGAACTAGTATTCCTTTGACGAAATTTCTTGTTTCTGGATCTACTTTTACCGATATTGACGAATCATTCTCCTATATTGAAGCAAGTTCTTTGACATTCTTGGACATGTCTGGATGTTCCGTTAGCAACTTCAGCTTCTTGGAAAAGCTGAAAAGATTGGAGCACTTGGATATCCGATCCACTAAAATAGTTGATAACACAATTGAACTTGTTGCAAATATTGGAGTGTCTTTGCGAGATTTAAATCTTAGCCACGCGAAGCTCACATCTCATGGAGTGAGTGCATTGGCTGGAGCTGTTATGAACATAGAGTCTCTCTCTTTAGGACACACAGGAATTGATGATTCTGCTCTCTCATATATCGGCATGATGCCTTCTCTAAGGACGGTTGATTTAAGCCACACTCATATTAAAGGTAACAATCTTTCTTGCATGCTGGTTTTACTTGTTTATTTACATTAACATACCCCTGCAAAACTATCTATTTGATTTTTCATATTTCCATTTGAAAAGGTACTTCCATACATGTATGCCCGTACATTAACTTCTTTAAGAAACTGGTAATACAGAACTGATAGATGATTTTGCAGAATATGTAAACTAAAAAGGCCCTTATATTGACAACCATGCTTAAAGTGTTTAATATTCTGTTGGTATGCCAGGTTTTATATACTGGGGTAGGGACAATGTGGAGAGAACATTGTCACTCTGTGCTCTTCAGAATCTCAGACATTTGGAGAACTTAAATTTGGACGACACACAGTTGAAAGACGAAGTTGTTCAGCCCTTGTCTTCCTTAAAAGAGTTGAACTCTTTGTATCTGAAGAGTGATTACTTGTCTGATATCACGTTGCATGCCTTGTCTTCTCTCTCGAAGTTAAAAGTTTTAGGGTTTCGGGGGACTGTACTGTCCAACTCTGGACTTCTCCTCTACGTGCCCCCACCCACGCTTGAAGTATTGGATTTGAGACTATGTTGGCTTTTAACTGAGGACGCGGTCTTAGCATTCTGTCGAGATCACCCTCAAATCGAGTTGAGACACGAGCTCGTTGAGAAGGTTAATGCAGAACGAGGTGGATCGGCTGCTTCCTCCCATCTTAACAAAATGACCCGAATTCGACCAAAAGGGGTGAAGTTACCACAAGTTGCGAGAGGAAACACAACTGCCAATTTTGTAGGTGAGTTTATATAACACTATTTGATTCTTTTTTTTTTTTTGCCCCTGGTATGTTCAATGTCATTTTTTTGGGGGGTGGGTTTTTGTGAAAGCAGATGAAAGGATTAAATATAGCATGGAGGAATTGATGGAGTTGAAGCATTTGCCAGTATCAAGCTCTTCGCTGCATGGTACACACATTCCGCCTGAGTTGCGGAGAACCGAATTATGTATGCATATTCATCTTGAATAGTTCCACCTCCTTTGCAATTTAGAGTAATAATGTTCCACACGCCCACTTACGAAAGTATTTATGTGCCGTCTTACTCATTGAGCCTGTTGTTATTATTCACACAATAAAATTTTGAAATATAATGTTTCTTCGGAGATTTCGATGTAGCATTTTCAAGATGTAATTAAGTAGCGTTAGAGAACAGTTAGATAATTTCTTATGTAACTAGATTCACCTGTTTGGTGAAACTAAAATCTAGCTAAATGAGTGTTTCAATGGTATAAGTTAAGTTTTGCAGGCTTTTCCAGGAGGAACAAAATGATTTTTGGATCATCATCAAATAGCTCTTTTCAAATATACTGGAAAAAGAAATTCAAATCCGCGAATTTCGGTTTAGATATTTTGTGCATATTGTTATCTCACTACATTGGTTGGTTTATCAGACTAATTAAGTTGGTTCTTATCTATTTATCAAGTTAGTTATACTTTGGGACACAAATCAATGGGAATGATTTGAAAAGGTGATATTGGATGCAGGGTTAAAAGTGACATCAGGGTCGTCAGAAAAACAGAAAATTCAGTAAGACGTGTTTTATAGGACAATCAGGATATAAATCTTTTGATAGCACTCTATGTGACTCTGAGAGAAAGGTTTGAGTGCTAGCGGACGGTTCATGCCCAGTCATCTTATAAGATGCATTCTGCGCTCTTTTTTTTACTTATCCTCGAGATATGCGCCTTTCTCGCCTCCTTTTGTGCTCTTATTGGCCAAGTCTCTCTTTCTTTGTATTGATTTATAAATGACTATTGGGTAATGATATGTAGAGAAATGTCTTTATTGTAACAGTTGCACCACATAAGATTTATTCCAAATTAATCTTATTGTGCTATATAGGATGATTAAAAATATTGTTATTCTCACGTGGAATAATTGTAGCTTTTTTGGTTCAGACAGGATATGTCTGTGATAATCAAAGAGAGAAGAGAAAAGAAACATTCCAGGGCAGCCAGCGCGCCAATTCTGATAGTAAAAATTGAAAGGGAAAACTTGAAAATACAGGCTATTACTGCGCATGGCGGTCTAATTTGGAGTGATTAATGACAAATTCAAGAAAAGCACAGTAAGTACTAAACTACTGACACGGAAACACTCGACATTCATCGATCACGATTACGTCCTCGAGCTCTAACTATCAAACTTACTGCTCCATTGATCCGTCGTTCCCAGAAATCTGACTGATGGTCGATAATGGTGTTAGGGCAGTCTGCACAAAAAAAGAAAAGAAAAACAGAATTCAATTTCGTCATGAGAGAAAGGAAGGGAGAAAGGCTTGTTTCTTGAAGTGAATTTTTTATTATCTAGTGCGCAGAATTTTCTAATAAATCATCCAATTGTGCCGTCCATCTAATGACACACCTGTCGCAGTCTAAGTTCGGGGAGATGGCGACGTTGTGCAGCGTCATGCCGCACAACCGTGGGAGCGCGGCGGCATGCGTGAAGTCGACTCGGGGGAAGCGGGGGGCCGCGCCCTCGAGGCAACGACATATGGCGATGCGGTCTGGCCGGGTGGACGCCGTCCGGTTCAGCGCCACCACCTCGTTGCAGCACGACACAAATGGCACCGCCGCCCGGTCGGTGAGGTACGGAACGCACGGCATGACCATCCGCACGACCTCGTCGCACGGCGGGGCTTCCGCCCGAGCCGAGAGTGACAACGATGATGCTATGAACGCTACAAAGAAGGAGACTATGAGGTGGGCCATGAGATAAAAGAAGAGTTAAAGCAAAGGGGAAGAGGGATGAAACAGTTGAGGGTTTATGGTGTAATTTATAATGTAATAATAAAAGAAAAGGAAAATGATAATATTGGAAATTGATTCAATTAGGACAAGCATGTTTTCTTCGTGGATAAGGCGTTAAGCCAACGAGAACGCGTGAAGGACTTTTCCTAACCTACTAATACTAAAAATATAGTGCTATGAAATTTTAAAATTTATATGAAAATTTGCAAAATAATATTTTATAAGAATGCACAGGGACTGCACATAACACCACCTTATTGAATTGAGTTTGTTTTGGAGTTGCATAAACCAAAAAGGAGCCCTTAAGTTGTGTAAATAAACAAACAGTAAAAGAATTTTTCTTTTTTTATTGCAGAATGCCAACCACAGATATTTACAGAACCCAAAAATAAAAGTATAGTAAAATAAAAGGCTTGTTTCTATAAAGAAGATCCAAAACATATGACTACACAAAAGCAACTTCATTCAACTTATTGGAGAAAACAAATACAAGATGTAGACCCTTTCAACATCCAAAAACTCTTCTCTTAGCATTATAAATAGCTGCTCATATGAAGTCCTTGAGCATTCCTTATAGCTACACTAAGTTTACCCTAGTATTACCCCACAAAGAACAAAATCCATAGGATTTTGTTATTTAGATGACTTTCCAGTACCAAGAAGGAACTATAATAAGTTCTTTGTGAAAGCCATTGACCCATGTTGGCTCCTTATCTGCAAAAAGAACAATAAAAAAAAGTAAAAACATACAAAACTTATTTGAACTATAGAACATTTTTAGTTGGCTACCCAACCTTCCAAAATTTTGATTTTACTATCCAACCTTTCAATTTGTTTGATTTGAGTCAATCAACGACAATTTAACTTGAAGATTCGAATGCGTCGTTTATCTTTACGGATTTAGTATATTTTATACAGTTCTCACAACTATAAATTTATTAAAGTAAGTAATTAGCTTAAATCTTGTAGGCAAAGTATCGCTGACCGGCTCAAATCAAATAATTTGAAAGATTAGGTGGTAAAATCAAAATTTTGAAAGGTTGAATAGTTGATTTAAAACGGTCTATATTTCAGGTAAGTTGTGTACGCTTTTACCTAAAAACAAAAAAACAAAAAAAAAAAGATAAAGTTATGAAGAGGATATCTTTCATCAATCAGTATTAAAAAAAAAAGATTGAGGTAACTTCTTATCCAAATATCAATCAGATGAGCTTCTTTGATGGGCCGTATACTCGTATATAACACAATGACATGCATGTGTTGACCATGCAAAGTTCTAATCTCTCATTTCAGATCACTAATCAATCTTCTGAACTAATCTTATACCATATAAGCAATACAAACAAACATAAACCTGCATCTGCAAATATGTAGATAGATATTCTGAAAGGCTTGTTTGTTTCATCAAGGAACATAAATTCGGCTCAAGAACAAAGTACAATGAAGCGAAACAGAGTCATAAAGAATCATAAACAAAAACCTAGTAATGGAAAAGGCACCTTTCACATTAGCTATAAGTAACAGCATGCTGAACATGGTCATAGTTATGCAAATTAATGAGAGCTATGGTGTTTCTACTACCTGAGCACTAGATCTATCAAACTACTCTTTATCTTGCATAAAGTTTTTCATTTGATCAGTATACTAACGAGGAGCTCCTCAATCTAAACTAGTCGTTTCTGAGATCGAAACACTCTCAAAGAATGAAGAGTAAAGTCTCAGATTATCCATGGCCACAATCTAAACTCTTCGCTTACGAAGTAATTTGTATTGATTCTCTCACATCAACTGTTTGACACACTCGCATCTAGCATCACCTTTCATGCTTTCACCTCTTCCTCGCTACGACTTCCCCGTAACAAGTTCGACATGTATTAACCTCTACCGACAAAGATAAGTGTGAGCTTCTTTATTAGAAGATTTCCATAACACACTTGTCCATATATTTTGTCACATAATTTACAAAGCATAGGTTTCAGATTCACATAAGCTAAGGTTTTTCTTTGTGGGGAACTTAGTAAAAATACCTAAAAAACCATACTCTTTATCAGATTGAATCCGAGTTCAACCTATATAATTAAGAAGAAAAACATAAGTTTTGCACCATTACCAAAACAATTTCAATAAGGCTTTCTCCCTTCAGATCCTTCAAAAGTACAAACACACAAAAATTGTTATAAAAATCTACTCAAAAACTAATCCCCCCCCCCCCCCCCCCCCCCCCCCCCCCCCCCCCCCCCCCCCCCCCCCCCCCCCCCCCCCCCCCCCCCCCCCCCCCCCCCCCCCCCCCCCCCCCCCCCCCCCCCATATGAACTAAATTACATCACAACAATCCATACTTATTACTAAATTAAATGCAAACATATTGTTCCAATTTCCATTAAGACACATCGAAAAGGATTAACTAGAAAAATCATAAGAACAAGATGCTTAGAACAAGAATTACTACCTCGTGTTTCTCTTCCGCTTCGATCTTAGTTTCGCAATTAGAAATCCGAGCATCGCCCACCGCGCTCCCAATCCCCGTACCGCGTGGGCTCCGGGCCCTTTGGGCCCCCAACCTCGCCGGTGAGCTTATTCACGCGGACGCCATCGTCGTCCTCCTCCCCCTCTTCGCCCTCGCTCTCCTTCTCCGCTGTGTTGTTACCCTCATCCTCCTTCGTCGGAGGGGGAGCGGCGACTCTGGAGGACTCCAGGGGTTGGCGATGATCGGAAGAGGAGAGAGATCGCCTCCACCGGGGGATCGAAGTGGAGAGGGAGGTGCGAATGGGTGATGAGGGCGAGGTGAAGCTTCGATCGGCCATGGCGAGGGAGGGGGAGAGGAGGCGGTGGAGCTTGTTCGCCATCGAGGGTTTCTGTTTCTCTCCTGGGGAGGAAGAGGACTAAGGAAAACAAAACAAAGAAAAACCAAAAAAAAAGGGGACTTGGAGTCCCCACGTTGCGTCCATCCACACACTACTACGTGGTTTATTACGCTTTGGGCTGTTTGGACTTTGGCCTAGCTCCTGAAAAATAAATTTCTACAAAAATAATTTTGATTTGAAGAATTAATTTTGGTAAAAAATTATAGAGCATTTGGCTGAGTTCAGATAATAAAAGTAATTTTTTTGAAGTGATTTTCTAAAAAATTTTGGCACATTTTTTTTGATGCTTACATATATTAATATTTTTACTAAATTTTATTTTAAAATAATTTAAAATTTGAATTTAAATTAAAATTTTAAATTTTAATTAAAAGTATAATTTTTAAATTTTAAATTGTACAAAAAATAAATTTGAAATTTCAAAATGTTAAATTTAAAATTTGAATTTTTAAATCTAAATTTAAATTTTCAATTTTCCAATCTGAATTTAAATTTTGAATTTCAAATTTAAAATCTAAATTTTAAATTTTAAATTTAAATTTTAAGATTTGAAATTTGAAATTCAAAATTTGAATTGAAATTTAAATTTAAATTTTTAAATTCAAAATTTGAACTTTAAAATTTAAAATTTGAAATTTGAAATGCGAAAAAAATGAAAATTGAAAATTAAAAATTAAAAATTAAAAATTAAAAATTAAATTTTAAATTTTGAATTTTGAAATCTAAAATTAAAATTAAAATTAAAATCTAAATTTTAAATTTTAAATTTTGTAATTTGAAAATTAAAATTTGTAATTTTAAATTTTAAATTTTCAAACTTTTAAATTTAAGTTTTAAAATCTGAACTGTCAAAATTTAAATTTTATCTTAAATTTAAAATTTAAAATTTGAGATTTGAAACTTAAATTTTAAATTTTAAATATAAATTTTAAATTTTAAATTTGAAAAGTTGAGATTTAAAAATTCAAATATGAATTTAAAATTTCAAAATTTAAATTTAATGTTAAATTTATACTTTGAATCTAAAATAAAAATAAAAATTTAAAGTTTGAGTCCAAAATCAGAATTAGTTTTGAAGAAACAACTATTTTCTGCTTCTGATTCTGGAGCCTTCAAAATCAGTTTTCTGATTCTGAAAAGCAGAATCAGATTTTTCAACTGTCGTTGCCAAACGCTCTACTGAACTCAAAAGTAATTTTGGGCTCAAAATCACTTCTGAGAAGCTAGGCCAAACACCCTCTTTATAACACTATATAATTTTAAGTGTATTATTTAAATATTCTGTAATTACTATCTTTGTCTTTTTTTTAGAATCTTCATTATTTTTTTAAAATTAAAACTGTCATATACCGTGCACATCTCATGTGGATCATTATTTTTCTGGCAGATTTGTTTGCGTGAAAGTGGAGTGGGGTAAAGTCGTTTTCGACCGTAAATGATCATTTTTGTTGTTTGGTTCGCCGTAAAAAAAATACGATCGACAATCGAGTTACCCAAAACGACGTAATTGATTTCGGCCCACCGTGAGCCGAAATCAGTTACGGTGAAAAGAGGTGAAAAAAAATAATAAAATAATATAATAGGTAAAGATAGTTGAATTATGCTACTATACTATCGATAGTACCAAGCGCTTGGTGCTATCGAATTTTCGACCGTTGGATGAAAGGATGTGCGGTTAGGATGATAGTGATTCCCTAGGGTTGAGTGGATGGTTGGTTGAATAGTATAATCTAACGGGTGGAAATGATCAAAGGGTAAATCAGAAAACTCGATAGTACCAAGAGATTGGTACTATCGATAGTATAATAGCCGGACTCTAGATCTTTTATTTAGTTTACATATTTAAAATATTATAAAAATTGATTAGTCAAGTTTTAGTATTTTCTCCATTTAGTTTATACATTTAAAATACGATGAAAATTAATTAATTAAGTATTAATATTTTTTTACTTTATAATTTTATTATTATATTATTAAAATTTATGTATAAAAAAATAATTTAGTTGTTTTAAATTAATTTTTTTAATTATATAGAAATATAATTATATTAGTTTTATTTATTAAATTATTTATTATTTATACATTAATTATAGTTTTACATAATGCACTTTCTACCGAACAAACAGCAGGACTGAAAAACTTCACTTCGATAACTATAAAAATAAACAGAGGAAGAGAAATAGTTTTTAACAAACTTTACTTCAACCAAAATTCACTTCAACCCAAAATCGAATTTTGGTGTATTATTTAAATATTCTGTAATTTCTATCTTTGTCTTTTCTTTAGAATCTTCATTATTATTATTATTTTTTGTTAAAATTGTCATATGCCGCGCACATCTGGTGTGGATCATTATTTTTTTGACATTGAAGACTCTCCAAAAACGATCATGATTTAACTCTAAAAACACATTATACTAAAATAAAAAATAAATAAATCATGCAAAGAATATTTAAGGTTTTGTCTTTGTTTAATAATGAAAAATATACACTAAAAGCAATAAAGGAGGAGAAAAGATAAATTTAACAATAGGTTTGTACTTTTGCTCCTCAAACTATGGAAGATATTTTGGTTCTCGAATTTAATTTATTGTAATTTTTTAGTCAAAATTTATAAACTAGTGCAATTAAATTCCAAATCCAATTTAGTTGAGTACTAGCTATTAGGTATATGTTGGAAGTTTTTAGAATTTATTTTTTTTAAAAAAATTGTTAATCCTTCTCACAAATTACAATTTTCGAGCAGGGCTTGGTTGGATAAGACCCACGTTTCAGTTTTGTGAGATATATTGCTTAGAATGCGAACTCAGATAAGTAACTTACTAACCACTCACTAAGCCACTAGTATATATTATTTAAATAATAAAATACCCTGAGGTTCTTCGTGTTTACGCTCCGTTTGGGATTGAAAAGGGATTATGTTATATACGGTTAGCAAGTACAATAAAAATATATTATTTATTTTTATACGTAATATGATGCTTCGTATATCATAATGGATCGATTACGATATATTTTTTGTGGTCCAATTAGAGAACGCAGAAGCAAATCTCTATATATTTTCGTCCCAACTTTATTTTATCTATTAACGTTAGACGAGCCTCAATACCTAACAGGCTCTTATTCTTTATGGAGTTTCAGTAATGATCGCTTTCTTATTTCTGCATCTAGTGTTAAGTTGCACTGTAAATTAGGTCAGATTATGCTTACGAAGATACGAAACAATACAACGTGTTTACCAACTCAAGTTCAAGGCTATGAGACCACACGATAACGTCTCAAATGTACAAAAGAAAATTCCTTAGCATTGTATCAAATAACGCCCAAACTATTTCAAATATTTTAGAATGATATTCTAATGGACTATTTAAAATACTAACATATATAAGATGAATTAACTAATGCACAAAAAAAAACTCTCCACGAGAGATTCAAAATAAACTCAAAATATTTTGGTACGGAATATAGCATGATGCAATTGTAGGCTTGTAGATAAACTGTTCCAATATATTTCAAATCTCTTCATATAAAAAAAATGTATGGGTATAAAATGATCTCTATGTTATTGGTACGTTAATGCTATAATATAGAAATAATTTTGATTAATTTATATGCGCGATCTAAAAATTCATATTAATTCACCACTTTATTGATAATTTATCATAGCAATATTTTAAAAATTCAAAATAACTTTTTTAAAACTAAACTATAAATAATTATTGGGGCGAGAACCGGAGGTATTTTTGGCACGTGCCACGAAGCATATTTCACCACACCGGTGTGGCGGGAAACCAAAATAGAACAGAGCACACACACACTCCCCGACCTTCCCCACACGTGCGAAGTCCTCCTCTCACCCATCCCTCCCCACACGCGCGCCTCTCCCCCTCTCTCTCTCTCTCTCCCCCTCTCTCTTTCCCCCCGATCCCTCACACTTCGCCCTAACCCTTCCAAAACCCTAGCCATGGCGGTTTCCTAAGATCTAGGGTTTCCCCTTTCCCTTGTGGTCCCCCGTACTCTTCCCCTCCTAAGCTTAAATCCCAAATCCCATCTTCTTCTAGGGTTTTCATCTTTCCTCATCTACGAATTGTCCCTAGTTTCGAGTTCGAATTAGAACCCTAGGATCACGATATGGCCGACGCTTTCGAGGATGAGGCGGAGCCGACGATCACGATCGGAGAGTACATCGACGAGATCGAAGCCGCGGAGCAGGTTTGAACCTGTCGTGCTTGTTTTTCTTTCGGGGGCTAAATAATTATGATCTTTTGGGTGTTTCATGGTTCGTTTTGTCTCTAATTTTGCCGTTGATTTGAAACCCTAGGAGGCCGATTTGGTGCTGGGAGGGGACGAGGGCAATGAGTGCACTTATGCGAGCGGGTACATGAAGAGACAAGCGATCTTCTCGTGCTTGACTTGTGTTCCTGGTGGAATCGCCGGGGTTTGCACGGCTTGTAGCCTAGCCTGCCACGATGGCCATGAGGTAGATGAGATTCCCCATTCCTAGCTGCGTTTTGCTGTAAGAAGTTCCCATTCTGATGGGATACATTTTCAATGAGCAATTTGTTTTGGAGAAAAAGTTCAAAATCACATTTTTACGTGTTTTGAGTAGTTAAGATGGTGAGTTGTGTAGTGCATGATTGTAGTCTGCTTTTGGTTTTGCTTGAAAGCAAGAGAGAACAAGTGTTTTAGTGCAAACCAAAGGTTTGACCTGCGAGATCATGCGTGCATTCTCGACAAGGAAAGCATATTCAGGTACTCCATCATGAAAAAGACCATTAGATTCGATGATTGCTCCCATTTACCTAGGCCACTTGATCCGCACCATGAGCTTAAGTTATTATGTGATTTTATTATGTTAGGTAGACTCATTTAACGAAGTTCCTTGAGTTTGTTTAATCATATCTTTTAAACTTGGCAGATTGTTACATGTTCTAAGTTGGTAGGTTAAATCACGGAAATTCTAGAGTAGGCATGTATTTTTATGCCTCATTACGGCACTTAATTTGTGGAACTTGTAATAGGCCATAGTCTGGCATAGCTCTGTTGGCTATTTATATGGCTTAATTATTACAGAGTAGTAGTTCTCTGTCAAATTTGTTACTTTCAGAATATTGTCTCCTTGGCTAATGACAATTTCTGTCAGTTGTGCAAATTGTTCATGCTGCTGGTTGCTAAGCATCTGAAGATTCCCCTGATCAGCCTGTTTATTCTTACCATCTCCTGCATGATACAATGCGGAGTATGTGTTGTCGGTTGTCAGGCTCACTTTTGTCTAGACAAAAGGAATTAGAATAAAATATAATGCCTCGGAAGGCCTTTGGGAGTTTCTAAATGTTTTTATTAGAAGATTATACAGTCGATGATTAGGTACTATTAAGTTCTCTTTTGAGAATTTTTTGGTTATTCTGCTCTTGTCAGAAGTAATATGTTGTCCGTTTGTCCACTACCTGCATGAGTTTCTATATATTCTTCACAGAACTGATGCCAACAGCCAACTCATCGATGCGCTTAGTGAGTTGTTGTTGTCATATCCACATTTTCTTGGTTCTCAATATGATGCTTTGGATTTCTTTTGCCGGTTCTCGATACAATGCTTTGAATAAATAGTTTCTTAATTGGATGAAATGTATTTGGACGAGCATCAAACCACATGCATTCACTTGCATCCTTCTCACCTAGTAATGATTATTATTTAATTATTCAAGTGTTAACCTGAAGAGTTATAGACTACAGATAGCACCATATCTTTACTTTGAAAACAATGTGTTGAATTTGTTGATGATGACGATACACTTCCGATTTATGTAATTCTTATCAATTGAGTAGGTCCTGGCAAAATGTTATGATGATTGCTTGCCATTTGCCACAAAGTCTATGACTCTATGCTCTACTTTACGAAGATCATAGTGATAACCCTAATTACAGTTGATTGCATATATTATGAGATAGACAACATGTATTTATTGAACAATCATTAGATAGATTGCATGTATTTATTGAACAATCATTAGATAGATTGCAACTTGTGCTAGTCAGTATCTACACTAGATAAATGCAATAATGATCTTGTACACTGATATTGAAAAATAACAGTGACCATTCTGTTATAGCATTGAAAATGTTCCAAATAGCAGAAAAGGTTAGAAAAAGGACGGAAAGGAAGAAAAGAGGATAGTGTGCAAAATTTAGATATTAGAAGTGATAAGATAAGTTTCTTTGATCTGACGCAAAATAATCATGGGGCATTTTATTTCTGATCTGATTGAAAATGCATAAGGTGGCGGAATTCAAAGAACAAAAATGGTAAGATGCAAGAGGGGCGTATAGGGGGAAGTTTACTTGAGCGGTTCATTTATTTAAAACTGTCAGCTTTATTTTTATCTCTACTTGCTTGATGCTGATATTGTTCATATTATTTTTCAAGAGACTTCAGATATATATTTAGAATCTTTTATGCTCATTTCTGGATAGTATTTCCTTTTATGTTCTAAATGGTGGCCTTGAGTGATCGCTAATGTTTAATTCCTCTATTTTAACAAGATCGTTGAGTTGTGGACCAAGAGAAAGTTCCGATGCGATTGTGGCAATTCAAAGTTTGGGGATTTTGTCTGCAAGCTTTATGCAAATAAAGACCCTGAAAACCCAGAGAACTCCTACAACCATAATTTTAAAGGTGCTTACTGCACATGTGGTCGCCCTTACCCCGATCCAGATACGGAGGAGCAAGTTGAAATGATACAATGCTGCATTTGTGAGGATTGGTTTCATGAAAATCATCTTGGCCTCAATAGTATTGATGAGGTAATTTGATATTTACTCCTGTATGTACGACAAAATTACACATTATCCTGTTCATCCTTTTTGTTAGATGTAAGGTCTGTCCTGCATGGAGCTTCTGCCCAGCTCCGTGCTGAAAATTAGATCTTTTGCTTTTGAGCTCAGGAGTTTTTTTTCAGCTTTCCACCAGAGCAAATATCCTAGACGCTTTACTTTGCCAAACACTTGGGTGTTGTTTTTTAGAATAGAGAAGTTGTTCCAAAAGCTAGGCTAAGCATCCAAGTAACAGCCTAAGTGGATTGGATTTGCTTAGCTTAGCGATATCTACACCCAGTTGACATGCCTTTTAGGTAAACCATGCAAATGAGAATACCATTGGATTAATGGGGATATGGAACTCACTCCTCTCTTTCATATCATACAAATAACTCCGCATGTCAAAATTGACACTAAAGAAACTGGAAACTGCGGAGCTTCCAACTACTGATGATTCCTAACACCTCTCATCTTCTTATATCCTTAGGATATTGTCACCTGTTTCCTATTCCACACTATCAGATATGCTAAAAGGCTACCATATTTTGTGGCCTTGATTACAGCTCTCGGCTCTTCTATACTACTTCGTGGGAGTCCACTGTAAGGTGGCCTATTTTCTAGGTAGTCATCACATTGCATAGTGCATATAGGTTTTGCATGCACATGCAAATGGATGCTGTATCTTTAATCTTTGCATCAATTTGACTTTGCCAACTATTGTATATGTAGTGAATATATAACCATGAAAAGATATCAAGAAAAGGAGGAAATAATAACTGCATTTTGTGTTTCTTTTTCCCCTTTATTTGTTTATTCATTTCTTTATTTATTTCATCTGGGTGGGTTGGAGGGTTGGTGACTCAATTAACTGCTAACGACGTAACGTGCTCTGACTTCATAAAGCATGAGTATAGGCAAACCGCATCTAAGAACATTACGAAATCCAAAGGTCCTGTGTGCACTTATCAGCTCCCATAGTTTTGTATAACATAATGTCATAGATAATATGGACAGAAGAGTGATATTTCCTTTTCCACTTTCTCATTCACGTGGATTTTGTATGATACTTAAATATTAATTCTAAATTAGACGCTGTTTTGCATAACTTGATGGTAAGTTGGTTATTACTTGCTTTTTGTATGACTTCTGTTAGCATCATCTTAACAACTTGCTTGTGTCACAGATCCCAAGAGATGATGAGGGGGAAACGCTTTATGAGGATTTCATCTGCCAAAAGTGTGCAGTTACATTTTCCTTCTTAAAACTTTATCCTCCTTCAATTTGGGCTTCTCCGAAGCAGAAAAATGCACTCCACGTAAGCAGTGGTGACCCAAATGTGCTGGAACTTGGATCTTCATCTTGTTCTAATCCAGAAAATATCGACAATGGTGTTGTAGTCCATAAAATTTCAGAGAAGGACTTAAATACTGATTCTATATGTGAGAATGCTTCTACTGAGGACTCTATTTGTAGTACAATTACAGATAATAATGCAGCCTTGATGGAGCCCAAAACAAGTGATCATAATGTAGAGCTAGATTTGAAATGCAGTCTTGAAGTTGATATTAATGCAACAACCTTTGAGTTGGATAGAGAAGGGCCTCTGTTTCTTTCTAGAAAATGGAGAGATGTTCTTTGCAAATGCCGGGCTTGCACTAACTTCTATAGTCAGAAAGGTATTGAGTATCTCATCGAACAGGAAGACTCAATTGAGGAATATGAGAAAATGGCAAAGCAGAAAAGGGAGAAAACGTTGGAGCAGCAGAAAGGAGCTGAATTAAATTTTCTCAACAATCTCAACCATATTCAAAAGATAGAGATCTTGGGTGCCTTAACTGACATGGAAGACGAGTTCCGGTCCTTTTTGGTATGACCCTCTTTTGCTTGTAAATTCGTCCTTATAAACAAACTTCCTGCTGGTTGCTATTCTATTTGTAGTAAACATGTTTTAGTAGTCCTAGTAGCATCTGCTTTTAATGTTCTAAATTGTTATGTCTGCTTTACTAGCATATTTGGATGATATTAGCATCATCCTTCTGAATCTCGCAAGCACATCTCTTTGCTATATGGCAATTACATATCTGTGCTTTGTTTAGGTTTTTTAACAATCTTAATATTTGTTTATTCCCTTTGCAGCAATCATATGATTCATCAAAACCAGTCACATCTGAAGATATTCGAGGCATTTTTGAGAATCTTGCGAAGAAGAAAAAACAAAGGTTCTCATAAGTTTTCTTCTATCCCTCATGTTTCGAGAGTATTTGCTGCACCTGCTGTTAAGTTGAATGTTGGGCATAAGTTTGCTAATCAGCTGGTCGTAAAGTTGGTTCGAGATACATGTTGTGACATCAAACATGCTTCTCTAGTCTATGTTGTGAGACTCCTTTTCATATTGTCAGAGTTTCTCTGTTACAGTTTCTCTGTTTCAAGTATAATGACTATATAGTTATGTTTAGAATTAGATCTGCAGATACATATCTAACTTGGTTACATTCTCCGCAGCTTTTGATAGGTGTCAATAGTATGGAAGTCGACCATATTTCCTACTTTTGAATTTTTAATTTGACATCTCTAAGCTAGAAGTGTTCTGAACTGTTCCGTAATGCCTGAATGCCATAATAGTCGTGTCTTTGATACAGTGGAGAATGTATATTATATATACTGTATCAAAGATCCGAGGGTAAATCTATGCTGTGGATTTTGATACACAAATAGCTAGAAAATCTTAATATATTTACAAATAAAAATGTCCTTGAATTTTGTGATGCTATATTTGATTTGCATATACTTAATTCCAAAATTGCTGGGCATAATTTTTGATCTTCATCGGACTTTGATCAATGTTGTATAGTATGCTTGCCTTAGGCTCCTACCAACTGAGTTCTTAGGAAATGGTATTAGTAGCAGATCAAGTCTACGGCCATTTCATCGACCACATTGTTCCCTTTGGAATTTTTTACTGAGAATCAGTCATTCCCTAGTCTTTTTCAGGGAAGCTTCCTTTTCACCGCACGATAAATCTAGGAGTACACTTTGGACTCAAACCATATTTTCAGGGATATCGGCTGTTGGTCATCTTTGGTGCCTGTGCGAGATATGCTGCAAATCTTTAGTATAAGATTGGAAAGTAATTAATTATGAAGGAAACAACAAGTTGATTCCTTTAAGATAGCAAATGCTTTTTAGTTGCTTGCCTGCTGAAATTACTTCTAAGAAGTCTTTTTGTTTTGTTTTTGTTTTTGTTTTTTTTTTTCTCTGTGACACGAAATCTAACCTACTCTGAGGTGGTCTACTTATCCAGTTGCAAACTTTTGTTTTTTCTTTCATATACAACTTACGACTGTCAGGTACCAAATTTAGGGATATGTTGTTATTGAACTTTATATAATCGTATTAGTCGTGAAATTTTAGTATTAAAGGACATGTTCTACCCACCTGGTCCTCTTGTCCTTCATGTAGAATTTGAACAGATCTGTCTCCTCTGATTTATTTTCTTTAGCAGCACAAATTTATGCCTTCTTACGATGAGTTGGTAATCGCACTCATTACACGGGCCATGCTATTTTTCTTCGCCTGTTGCGATCGCGACATGTTAGCTGCCAATTTTGTCTCTGTGTTTAGGGACTAAGCACAACAAATTGGACTGGGTGGACCTGTGATGTACTTCTTAGCACAGCACTTGTCCTAATGCTGTGGTGTGTGTATTTTTTTTTTAGCTGGTGAATTAATATAGAACTCACGTTTTGGACTTAGCCTTGACTCTCTGTTCTCACGAGTGTCATCTTGTGCTCGTGATTGTTCATCATGCCCCCAAAATATTTGATAATATAATGCGTAAATACAATTCTATGGATTTTATTTGTGTCGTGCTTATCGTTAGTTTCTCGTGATAAGTGTCTTATACCATTTGTTTTATTGTATCTTAGGCTTAATTTTGCCTCTTTCTTTTCCTGCCGTGTGCGTTCACACTTTCTAGTTAGGCTCTTGTGATTTGACATATATAATTTTCGCGATGGCATTTTTGAATAGTTGGTTTCTTACTTGAATTCTCTTAGATGGAAGTTACATTGTGGAAAACTGTATCTACAAAGATAATTGTAACATAGAATTAGGTGTGCTTTGTCCTGTTAGTTTCAATATTACATTGGGTAGTCACAATGAAACAACTCATCTCCTATTCAGTTTGAAACTTCAAAACATATTTGGCCTTTTTACTGCACCTCTTTTATAACTTTGAATCCTTCCTAATTCTCATTTTCAAGTTGCCATGAAATTGTTAGGCTTTCAGATTCTACCCGATAGAGATCTAGCAGGGGACACGACCTAACATTTTCTCTTCTATATGTTGCTTAACGTACTTTCACTCCCACGTGTTAACAACTATCCGACCTCCAAATGATGATACTACATCAACTCAATAGCATTATTTTATCTCTTTTCAACTGCTGCTTTTGATAAGATTGTACGCGCAAGGAAAATTATTTGAATCCACTATCATATTCCTGTTTATTCGTAAGTAAAAGAATCAGACGGTTCAAAACAGTGGATCCTATTATACCCCGAATCTTCTAACTGGTACGTAAATAAATTGAGTGTGAGATGTGACTTTACTTTTTGTATTCAGTATATCAAGTTAACTACACGTATTGGTATTTAGCATGTGCACGTAACTGTGGGAGGGTATATTGCTCATTCTCTTATGTACTCTCCATATTGATCTGATCCATATTTTGCTTTGCGGTGGTCTTGCGTAAGACTCGTGTCATGTTTACGTCACTTAAAACAGGAGGGCTTTTGCGATCAATCAGCCTCCTTAGTCCGCGGATTCGTGCTTGAAAACACGTCGTAGTCGAACAATGTTTTGACCACCCGATTGCCGATCCCAACAATTGCATTGATGGCGTCCAATCTTGAGTGCTCTACGTTAACAGATTACTGATTAATTACTATCCTAGTTTGGTCCCCATTTCATTTATCACTTTCAATCTCCGTATATAGATGGGGAAAAAAGTAATGGGATTTCTTTTTCTTTTTTTCGCCTCCGTTTCTGCTTGTACTTTTAGCAGCAGTAAGTCCTGATAGAGAGAATAATTCAAAATTTCTACTGCATCAATGCTAAGGAGAAATAGAGTTCCGAGTCTAAATTAGTGCACATTTTGTTTATTATTTTCAGTCTTCATAGACAGAAGAACTTTATGTGTCTCCCTGCCTCAGTTTCGACTTTTACTTTCAACAGTAGTGAGTTTCTACTATGTTAGGGAAAAAAAAAAGAAAAAAATTATGATTATTTTTTCTAAGAGCATTATTCAAGCAACACTACATTCTGTAGTCGAACAAATCAGAATTTAAGAAAATTGACGGTCTCTGGCGGTGGAAAAAATGATTAGATAACTAAGGTCTCTGTTAGAAAAAAGTGGGAAAGGGACATGAGAAAAGGGTTTCCACGTGGTAAGCTTACATTGCTTAATCAATTGATTTATATAGCTAGTGAGAGCAGGTGAGAGGTTTTTAATAGTAAAACTGTATACATACTATCACTGATGGCTCCTCCGTGCCTGCTAAGTCCAAAACATCATGCATCTTTATTGTGTGTACCCTCCTTGTCATGTCCACATTTAAATCCCCTCCCCCTTGTCTCATACCTAAATCTTATTCATAACAATATCAACATATTATGTATGTATGATGAGTTTATATAGCGAAAGTAACCATTTATAGAGACAACACTGGCTAAAATACTTTTTAAAATATATACACTCTTTGGTGCTACTTTTTCACGCATTCAATTTGCTGTGAGATTTGTGCTCATATATATATATATCTTATTGACAATATGCATGGATCTAAAAGCAGATCATCTTATGCGTGAAAGTGGGAAGCACTGATTTTCGATCGCTTCAGTCAAAAGCGGTATAGCTGATACTTAGACTCTGTTTGTTAATGCGTCGGAATGCGCTCGGCTTATATCGATTTCCACTATCGGAACTTTAGGATCACATTATCTTACAGATGTTTTCCGACTTCGCTGCTGCTTCTCCAATAACATGCTATGAAATGCTTTTAGGAAAAAGCCATTTTACAAAAACGTTCCACACCGCAACATGTACACACGCATAGGACCACACAAACCAAGCTAGGCCTTGATATGCTAACACGAAAATTAATTATACGTACGAGTTGGCACTTAGCGCGTTCACGTGTAGCTAGATCTAGCATAATATGGCTCGGTGTCCGTGAGATGTGGTTCATGTGACACGAACAATTTTAGTGTAGGCCATATTTATATATATATATATATATATATATATATATATATATATATATATATATATATATATATATATATATATATATATATATATAAACAATTATGTGATGTCACGGATCATATATAATACTTATTATTAACCTTTCTTATCGACCACAACAATAAATTAATGGTAGAGAAAAACAAAATCCCACTTATGCTTCAGCTTTAAAACAATTAAAAATTTTAAGCTGATTGCTTGTATATATATTTTTACAAACTGAAGAAATTGCGTAATTGATCATCGCAAACTTTGGGTTGATTTTTGTCTAACCTTTTGTTACATTTGATTTCACCATCTACTAGATATTAGGTAGTATCGATCAAGCAAAATAATCTACCATAATATTTATAGAACATTTCATAGATTATTTTTTAATATTTTTAAGAGAAAAGCATCATGACTAACTTATATATGATAGGAAGATGATAAAACAAAAAAAGAGAAAAATGGATTTAAAAATTATAAACGAGAATATATTATATTTAGATTTTTAAAGCTCAACTACGTATTTCCAAATGCACTATATAGGGCTATTTTTGCATTTAGACCCTTAATAATTTTTTTTATAAATAATCCTATAAAATTTATATTTACAAAATTAGTCCTAACTAATCTCTGCCACGTGAGCGTCACGTAAGTGCCATGTTGGAAGTTTAAGTTGAACATGGTGAATCATTCACCGTATTCAAACGGTGAATGATTTTTCGTATTCAAGCGTTATCTATAACCCCCCTCCGCACTATCTCTCTCTTCCTCTCTCTCTCCCCGAGCTTTCCCCATCTCTTTCTTTGTGCCCCCTCCTCGAGCTCTCTGCCGCCGCCGCCGCCCGTCGCCCGCTGCATCCCCTCTTCTCCTCCGCCGCCGCCCTCCACGGTAGTTTCTTACATGACCTCGGAGGTCTCACAGGGGACCCACCACAACCACACATCCACGGCGGCCTAGGTTAGAAAGAGGACACGGACACAGTGAATGATTTACCGTATTCAACTTAAACTTCCAACATGACGCTCACATAGCAGAAATAGGACCAATTTTATAAATATAAATTTTATGGGGCTATTTGCAAAAAAAAATTGTTAAGAGGTTAAATGAAAAAAAAACCCCACTATATATATAGTGTCTAATTAGTTTGAGCAATGCTCGGTGTACACTCAAAGATGGGTGTAAGATTTACACACATCTTATCCAAGGATGAAAAGTTATTTACTAATCACATGATGTGACTAATAGAGAAAATTTTACCCTTCGATGTGATGGGTGTAAATCGTGCACCTATTTTTGGGTGCACAAGTAGTTTTTTCCGATTTGTTTTTTACTTAGCTGTTGAACTTATTTGCTGTAACGTTTATTTATATACTTTTCATTATTTAACAATAAGACAATACCATGAAAAGTGACTTGTGGGTGATGATGGTGAGGTTAACATGCATGCATGTGGGTCTCTACGTGTGTGGGCCTTCACACTCATAGCTTTTTCTACGAGCTTTAAAATAAAGCACTTTTTTTAATCCATAGCTTGAAATTAAAGCTGACGAAAAGCTAATTAGGATCAACTACTACTTTCTTAATTTAACATTCAAGATTTTGAAGATTCTCTACACAAAAAGTTGAACTGAGAAGTTTACTGGAAAAAGATAAAAATGAACATGCCATGCATTTTTTCCTTTTTGTTATACATGTACTGTGGAATTAATCGATATTTTCAAGCCTGTTTAATTTAGTTGGAGCTATTTGTTGGAACGTTAATAGTTTCATTTATATATATATATATATATATATATATATATATATATATATTCTAATAGATTCCCACTTGGGTGGTATTATTAACATAGTCTATTTTACTGGATTTTCTGAATTTGATTGAATCTACTCAAAATGTTACATTAAAAGTTACACAAAAAAAGCCCCCTCTATTGTACAACAAATGAGGAATGAACTGTAAATATGATCTTATGTCGACATACATAGTTTACTGAGCAATGCTATATAGATCTGTGCATTCCTAGATTAAGTGTAAAATTTATACTCCACTAATTCAAAGACTATTATTTTATTACTAATCTTTTTATTTTTTTATAAATACAAAAAATTTAAAAAAATTTGTGAACTCCTGGATACGATAGCTATAAGATTTACACCTATATATAAAGTGCACATGTAACTAACACCCCAATAGTTCTAAATCGGATGAAAAAAGAATTATAATTGAGTATATAAGGGTCTCTTTAATAATAACTGGGTTTAAATATTTTCAGCTGGTGGTTTGGATCCAACAAATTATTAATGCTAGAGGATAGAGTCGTTTAATTTGGTATTAGAGCCGAATATTAGTCAGAAGAGTAAGAACTAAGTTCTATGCGGGACAGAGTCCTAACTACGGGTTTGGTGGGAGCAACGGTTTAAGAGCCACCTCTAGAATTTCATATCGTTTGATAATTTTGATCTATGTGTATGACAGAATAATTTTACATCGAATGAAAAAAAAATTATAATGGTATATGAAAAGATCAGAAATCCTAATATTTTGAGTCTAATGAGTTTAGTGTTAGCAGGCTTGTGAGACCCCAGATTAGTCCTATATATGAGATATAATAGGGCTAAACTCTCAACCCGGCTTAAGCATTTTCGGTGGTGGATAGGCCGAAGAGGTTGAGAGAGTTAAGCGTGCTAGGACGGGAGTAGTCCTAGGATAGGTGACCCCCTGGGAAGTTGGGGCGTCACAGTTGGTATCAGAGCCAATTACCAGCCGGAAGTGTGAGATGGGTCTCGGCTGAGCCGGGTCTGAATGACAGGCTAGCGAGACGTCTCACATCGCCTGGTACTTGTGAGTCTGAGCCTGACGAGGACGTCAGGGCTTAAAGGGGGGGAGATTGTGAGACCCCAGATTAGTCCTATATATGAGATATAATAGGGCTAAACTCTCAACCCGGCTTAAGCATTTTCGGTGGTGGATAGGCCGAAGAGGTTGAGAGAGTTAAGCGTGCTAGGACGGGAGTAGTCCTAGGATGGGCGACCCCCTGGGAAGTTGGGGCGTCACAGTTGGTATCAGAGCCAATTACCAGCCGGAAGTGTGAGATGGGTCTCGGCTGAGCCGGGTCTGAATGACAGGCTAGCGAGACGTCTCACATCGCCTGGTACTTGTGAGTCTGAGCCTGACGAGGACGTCAGGGCTTAAAGGGGGGGAGATTGTGAGACCCCATATTAGTCCTATATATGAGATATAATAGGGCTAAACTCTCAACCCGGCTTAAGCATTTTCGGTGGTGGATAGGCCGAAGAGGTTGAGAGAGTTAAGCGTGCTAGGACGGGAGTAGTCCTAGGATGGGTGACCCCCTGGGAAGTTGGGGCGTCACAAGGCTGGATCGTTATAATAACACATGTAGTATTTTTCTGGTTTTAGGTAATAAATGTCGCTTTCAAAACGTAATGAAACATTAGCGACGTGTATGCCACCCATCAAGGGATTTTTCTTTGCTCCCAACCATTAACAGTAACCTATAATTGCAGAGTCATTAATGGACAACGGTCATGTGTCCCCCGGACAAAATAAGTGGGCCCAAAGAGAGAAGCACATAATAATCATAATAAAAATATATGTCACATCCTTTTTGAACGTTCGCTCAATTGAAATAGATATTTGAACATTGAAAAATTAAAATAAACTATATGTACATACGAACTCAATTTGTAATTGTATCAATCAATCATCTAACCAGTCCTATTCAAAATGTTTCGTTCAATTCTAATAAATATAATTTCTAATTTCATATATAGTTGATTGAAGCAATTATGAAGTGTAAATTATTTTTGAGAGAGGGAGAGTAAATTATTTTTGAAAAAAAGGTAGCAAGTTATTTGTCTTGTTTATTTTTTTAATTTTTAAATGAACTCAGTCAGAAATGTAAAGCAATTAGGCTTCGAATTTGGATCGATCTCGAATACTAATCATCAAATTCTCAGCCAACTGCGCTGCGTTAAGTAGGCTTCGAACTTTGGTCGACCTCGGATATTAATCATCATCAAATTCTTAGCCAACTGCGCTGCGCTAGGTACGGTCGGTGAGTGAGAGAGAGAGAGAGAGAGAGAGAGAGGGAGAGTAATTAGCTTTGAGCTATACATATATTAATAAGAGAAATCATATCAAAGCTCTCTTCTTGGGAGACCACCTACTAAACCAAAAGAAAGTAGGATTCTCCCAAATTCCCTTATTAGAGCCAAGTTAGAAGAGAGAGAAAGAGAGAGAGAGAGAGAGAGAGAGAGAGAGGCATGGGCAACTGCATGGGGTCATGTGCAACAGGGAAAGAGGAGAGAGGAGAGGTGAAGATCATGGAAGAAGGGGTAGAAGCAAACACAAATATGATTGGTGGTGAGAAGGAGAGTGGGTTCAAAGTGTAGATCTTGCTGACAAAGAGGGAGCTTCAGTGGTTGGTGCTGCAGATGAAGAGTGGGGAGAGGAGGGTGGAGGATGTGTTGGTGGAGATGAGTGAGGAGAGGGAGAGAGAGAAGGGTAGTAGCAACCACTACAAAGCTCATGAAATGTGGAAACCCAGTTTGGATAGCATAATGGAGTGCCCAGAGATCCAAACCTTTGATTCATATTGAGCCAAGCTTGATTATATATATATATATATATATGATTTGTACTTGGTTCCTTCTCTTTTTTTCTTTTTTTTGGAGTAATTTTGAGGTACATCGATCTATATGTAGCTTTTTTGCTTAGATTTATATGCATGATGTTATAACTAGCTTTTAGTTTTCTCTTTTCTACTTAATTCTCTCTTCCTATGTTTAGCAGTTAAGAGGTTAATTTATAGTGTCATCATTTCTTGGTCTATGAATTCAATTATAATTAAAGCTTTATATTTTTTTCTTAATTAATTAGAGAATTGCAAGGCTAATTACATTTTATTTGGCCTTCAAATTTGGATTTTGCGTCATCAGGTACCCATCCTAGTGATAAGGCATCTACAGGTGAGTTTGGAGGGGGATTTTATTTAATTATAATCTTAGATGTAGTGACTTTGGGATAAAATTTGTTAAAAAAAAAATTGCTTAGCTAATTAAGTAACTCAAAATTTTCCAAGTGTGGCATTGGCAATAATTTTTCCTCTTGATGCTATTGTGTTTACGTGGTCATAACATAGCAGTGACTAAAATGTCACATTAATGCTATATTAGTACACTATAATTAGTCAAAACTTGACAACAAGATTTAACCGCGACACATTAAAAAGTTTAATTGAGCTTTTTAATATAGCAAATTCAAGTTTACTGAGCAAAGTACAAAACAATAGTTGAGGATAGTCAATTTAATTTTACCTAATTATTTTTTGGGCAATTGCTTATATACCCTGAAAAGTTCTCGACTTTCTGATTTACCCATAATAGAAGGCTAATATTAAAAATACTCTTTTAAGGATCCAAAATCTTTCATATATACCTCTAGAGTTAAATTCTATTTGTGAACTATTAATAACAGTCGTTATCTCTGTGAAATTATCATTTTGCCCTTTCAAATATATCCTTCTATCGTCACCAACTTTTCTTATTTGTTCTTAAGTCAGGGGCAAAAGAAGTATTTTAAATTTTTACCTTTTCAAATATACCTTTCTACCGTCACCAACTTTTCTTATTAGCTTTTAAGTTAGGGGCAAAATAAGTATTTTTACTATTTTTTAATTATGGTAAAAATTTTAATTCAGGTTTAATCCGAGATGACTAATTACCAGGCGTTATGGACACTAACAGCATGAGTATTTTTGAATAACGGAAAAATATATAAGAGATATGTTTGAAAGAAAAAAAAGTAGAAATAAATAAGATATTTTAGAGGTTTTGAACGGTATATAGGTAATTATCCCATTATTTTTTGATTGGTAGAAGCAGGGGTATGGAGTCCCTTAACCATGTGTATATAATTTTGATAAAGACATTTAACTTGCTAACATCTCTTTCAATATTTTCCAATCCATCATTGCAAAGGGAAATGATAGCTCTGTGTCTTAATACTGCTAAAGTGAGGTAGGTGATCATTTTTTTTTTTTTTTTTTAAGAAATAGGATTGCACCTGTTTTGTATTAAAGACAAATATAATAAATAGAACTACAATTTATCCAAGAATAAACACTCACAAGAAAATGAAACTAGCTAATTAAGTGGCGCAGAATTTCTAAATCTTTAAGAAATGCAATTAGAAAAGAAAAAGATTTTGTCGTTGGAAGGGCTCTGCAAAAAGATTAATTCAATATCGAAAAGCTTTTTAAAATTCAAAACTCAAGATACTACTAAGTCCACTACCATATGCCGAAACATCGCTAAATGAAAGACATTGAGGTAGGTGATGTTTTTTTTTTTTTTTTTTAAGAATAAGATAGCATGCTACCGCTTCATTCATTTAGAGGATGAATTGAGCTTACAAACTGAGGCAACTGGATCACGAAAAAAAAAAAAAATTAGCAAAAAAGATCCTAGGTGTTCCTAAGCGAGCGAATCTCGGTCGCTAATAAACTCATCGCACGTTTGGTATTCTGAAAGATTCTTCTATTCCGCTCCCACCAAAACAACCCACCACGTTGTGTCGCTAACTCCTTTCTTCCTAGCACCCCTTTTTTTTCTACTGGCCTCCCAGAGGAAACTGACAGAAGTACAGTTACGGAGGGCTGACATGTTTGGGAGAATATCCTCAAGAAGCGCTCTGATGAGGTAGGTGTATATTGATGTAATAAGCAATCTAATACATACTATATATAAATTTCACAAAAAAATTAACCATGGATGTTACTTCAATTTCTTGCAACACTTTTCCTCTATATATATAGTGATAGTAGTGATGGCTCATGATCTTTTGACCCATGCATGCGTGCTAATTTTAATTGCAAATGATGATCAGGTTACCAAAATATAAACGTAGGAGAAAAGTCCTAAAACTGCCTAAACTTTTGTTCAAATTAGAATTTACCATATAACTTTAGTGCGTTTAATATTTTTTTCAACACCAGACTTTTGCAATGTACCATGCAGCTTCCGTTTTAGTAAGTTTGGCCAAACTTCTGTCTGTCACGTAACTACACATTAGTCATATTTTGAGTGAAATGACTAGCTTATCCTTTCATGTGTTTTGCATGTAGGAGATTGTACCAGAATTATTGAATGATAAATTTAACAGTTTAAGTTTAAATGATAATTAGAAGTAAATAAAGTAAAGAGAAGTTATATTATGTTTCTTTCTTTTACTCTCTTTTGAAGTGGATGACCTATGCAAGATGTTATATATTTTATTATTTGCTTTTGTTTTAAGCCTTTGCTATATCCTTTAGCTGTTGTAATGTTGTTGACTAGAATATTATAGTTTATAGTCATATTCTTGGAGCTTAAGAAACATATATATGTAGTAGAATGTTCATCTACCACCAACTTCAACTGTATATCTTAAATTTGAACTCCCAAAATTAATAGAGAGGGCTCAAATTTCATGGGCAATTAATATATGTGGTCCCTTTGACAAACTTTTGACACAACATTTCTCAAGAGGTAGTTAAGGGACTATTAATCCTTTCATTAAAAAATTGCTATTTGAAATTTCATTTTCCCTAAAAAAAAAAGTCTAGATCTTGATTGAAGGATCGAAAAAGGACTATACATTAAAGTCTTTGGCCATGTCGTAAAATAATAGTGTTGTCTGATAAAAATACTGTCTAAGTAGCGCAATTATAAAGAGCACTGCATATATCAAAAAATTTCTAGGTAATAACTTTTCTCTTTTTTACATATAGTAGAATTAGAAGAATCAAATTAAAGTTTAGGATCTCATTTGGACGGTTGGTTATAATGGAAAGTTTTATACTTTTAGTTTGCCGAACATTCTACTAGAAATGCATGCAACTGAAAGCAGAAACAGTAGCAGTTCTTTTCGAAAATCCTTCTTGGAAGAGCCGCGCCCTACCCCAAAATGTGCCCTATATATGTAATCAAACAAAGTATTGAGTTAGAATGATTTTAGAAGCATCAAATCCTTAGTGCTTATAAGTTTGGAGTTATTGGATCAATAGTTAATAATAGTGACTAGTACGTGATGGGATCTCCTACTATGTATGATCCAAGGGCCAAAAAGTTGATAGCATCAAAAATTTTACCCAGATGGACTCGATCGTCAAACAAATTTAGAACCTTGATCCAAACATGGTGTCATCTCTAGGCCCACATGGCTTGTCTCTCTGAAACAAGGTCTCACATGGTTTAACTAAAAGAGATAAACATGAAAGCTTCAAATCCACCAAACCTCGCACATTTCAGGTACAGTGTGACACTGATAGGAACCTAGCTCTTTGCTAAGTGGTCAAATTAAAAGCTTTATTGAAATGCAATTCATTGCATTGAACCACCTAATTAATTTTGTTAATTTCTCCCAATCAACAATAACACTTGGTTCCACCTTAATTAATAATGTAACTAAAACCCCCTCTTGTTGCCTTGTTTGGTTACTGATGCAAGTAACTAAACATCTCAAATGTTGATATATTGTAGTAAGCCACTATTACTTAGCATAATAACATATGAACAAAATAATTATGCAATATCTCTGCAATAATGCGAGACGTGCGTAACAAAAAAAGAAAAGCAAAAAAGCAAAAAGTAAGGATATTGATATCTCTTTAAATAATTTTTAATGTTAGAGATCGTACTCATCAGTTAATATTCTAAGCTAATCAAAACGAAAAACACTAATGCAACTTAATCAGGCCTAAAAATCAGATTATACTTTAATGCTCCTGTTACCAACCCCTCTACTTACTAAGCCCAAATTAACCAGCTATATATATATATATATGTAGCTCGATGTGGCCCATATTTTGACATGAATTCACTTACGTCAACTCTACGTCAACATTTTTTTCTTCATTTATTTAATCATTTTTCTTTGAAATGGCTACGTACGTCAACAAGTATTCCAAAACACATCCTCTACATGACATTTTTGTCCTTAATTTAGACACATCCAAATATTATTGTAGTTTACTATTTATATTCGCAATTAAAAAGATAATAATAGGGTCAAATTAAAATAAAAATAAATAAATAAAAGATAAGCAACAAGACTACGTCTACAGAGAGGCCAAAATTGGACGGCTAGGAAAAGATCCCAAAATGGCGACGGAATCGTTCAGCAGCTGCGCCCAAAAGCATGTGATCGTGCCAACTACCAACTTTAATATTATCCTCGGCTCCCCTTCGAGTCAATCGTATAGTAATTAATTAATTTAATATATATATGAGTATTATTAACAGAATTATTTTTACTATTAACAAAAAAAATTATTGTTGGATTAGTTAAAATGAATTTGTAAAAGCGACATCTATTTAAAGTAGTAATTAAATCAGCAGAGACGATTTTTTTCAGTGATGAGAAAATAAGCAATGAATAATCGTTGAATTTGATCGAATTCAATGAAGTTGTCGGTTTGAATGCTGATATTAAGAAATACAATTTTGATATATAAGAGCAAATAGATTAGTAAATTTGGATTTTATTCACTAGCTGAAGTTGGCTAGATTGAATAAATTTGATTTTTTTTTCTTTTTATGTATTAACACTTCCCAAATATCATTAATTATCTATTGAATTTAATTAGTTCATGCAAGAACCTTACCCACCATGCACCCTTCAATTGCATCTCCTCCACTGGGTTGATTTTGTTTTGTTGCTAAGGGAGTTGCTACGTACGAGATTCTCCTAACCCATTAGTTTGTCTAATTAGCATGTTAGCTAGAGAGAGAGAAAGAGAGAGAGAGAACAATTGCACATGGGCAACTATGTATAGGTGCCCTGGATCTAATCCATTAAATTTGTGATGAAATTATTTATTGCCATAAAACCTTAAATTTTATATATATATATATATATATATATATATATATATATATATATATATATATATATATATATTCACTGAATATAGGAATTGGGACTGTTTAATGCATAATCATACCAACAATCTATATCATGAGAAAAGAGAAACTTAAACTAAAACAACAACAAATAGAAGGAAAATTTATCCTAATTTCCAAGTGTTCAATTGATACACAAGATTAATTACACAAGTCATTGGCACATTGAGAACATCTCTCTCTCTCTCTCTCTCTCTCTCTCTCTCTCTCTCTCTCTCTCTAATTAAGCATTCAATGGGAGGGGAGCACTTTTCTTTTCACATCTCCTCTCATCCCATATCCCCCTCTTTCTCTCTATCTCTAACAACTATTTCCTGTGAGGGCGCAAAAGCCTACTGTACGACCCGAAAGATCGATCTGATAAGAAACAGCTCAGAAACAGTCGCGTAACAGCATTACTCCCACTCCTCGGGGATGCTCTCGAGCGCCGGCCGCCACCCCGTGCCCCGCGGGGCTCCGTTCGCAAGTCTACTCATTGCCATCGACCGCTTGAGCTGGCTCGCGATTCTCGCCATGTCCTTCTCTCCGCGGACGCACATCGAGAGCAGCTGCGCCGCCTCCTTCTTCGTGAGCACCACCTTCACCCTAATGATCCCCTTCTCGTGAACACCACCACCACCATCATTCATGCGTTGATCCTTTGAGAGAGCCATATTGGAGCCATTATTTGTCTCCTTTGCTACATGATGAGCTTTTGGCTTGGGCTTTTGCTTCAACTTATGGAGTTGGTTTAAGAAAACGTTGCAACCATGAAGCTTCTCCTTTGTAACATTAGAAGTACTAGCTCCATGAGCCATGCAAGGGAATGAGTTGCCCATGTAGAGAGAGAGAGAGAGAGAGAGAGAGAGGGAAATGAATGGTAAGTGCTAACAAATGACAAGGAGGGGTTTATATAAATGAGGGGAAATTATAAAGAAAGAGGTATTAGGTTTTGCAAGGCTCAAAGTAGGGATATATATTATATATATAAATATATAAATATATAATACCTAAAGGTGGACTGGTTTGGTAACTTAGTCAAACATAGGTTTTTTTATTTTATTTTATTTTTTGACAGTCACCATCGAGCAATAAAAGGAGGAATTTAACAAACTAGCGTGAAAATGAAGGATCTGAAATTGGTCACTGGGAGTCCAAAAGGGACAAAATTCGTATGCTTTATAGAAAATATTACAAGAAGAGAGTGGATTTAAAATACAAAGTTTCTTTTAATAGTTTTTCTATTTTGTTTTTTTCATTTTTAAGAATCTACGTTACTTGCCGTCCAGAGTTCAGCGTCAGAATTAGAAGATTCGAGTCACGAATAAGAAAATTACCCTAGTTTCGATATATTTTAATCAGTACCTGTAATTACTATCGTTTTATATAATTAGTTTGGCGATTGATATTGAATGTACTTGTTGGACGAAATTTCTCATAATAATGGAGTGATTCGACCTGGCTTGGGCCCAAGATTATAAAGCAGGCTAGTCCGGTTTCGATCTATTCCGCCATATGTGGTTGGGCTCGGTTCAAGTCCAAATACCAATACATTTGAGAGATTTGCTCTTCTAAATTTCTAAAGTGGTGATAATAATCGAAATCAGAAACACGTTTAACAAGAACGTTCTGAATAACTATTTCCACCATTATTTTATAGCATGACTAAACTATGCACGTTTCAACTGCGCTCGTACCAAAAATTTGATAGCAAAAAACAACATAATATATATACTCACTAATAATGAAGGGTTAATTTCATACAGGTCCCCACAAACATAGTGAATATCAGAAATATCCCTGCAAAGTCTAAATTTCATTAGTTATCACTGCAAAAGTCGTAATGTATGCAGATATGTCCCTCTGGTTTGTTACCGTTTGAAATCTGTTTATTTTTTAACAGTAGGGATGTGAGATGACCGTTTTGCCCTCACAAATATGTCCCTCCAAAAGGAGGATAGGAGGAAGAAGAAAGAGGCGGCGGCGGCGACGTCGGCGGCGGCGCGCGGCGCGGCGGGCGGCGGGCGGCGGGGGGCTCCCGCTTCCCCGCGGACGGCGGAGCGGGCGGACGAGGGCGGAGCGGGCGGACGAGGGCGGCGGGGAGGCGGCGGCGGCGGCGGAGGAGGGGCGGACGAGGGCAACGGGGAGAGGAGAAGTAGAGGAAGAGGGCGGCGGGGAGACGGAGGGGGCGGACGAGGGCGACGAGGAGGAGGCGGAGGAAGGGCCGGGGGGGCGGATGAGGATGAGGAAGATGGAGAGGGTGAGGTGAGGAAGATGGAGAGGGTGAGGAAGATGAAGAGGGGCAAAAATATAATTTCAATTTATTAATTAACCATGGTTAAGTATTTTAACTGTGGTTAACTAAAAATCTCTAACGGTGATTGACGGTAGGGACATATCTGCATACATTACGACTTTTGTAGGGATAACTAATGAAAGTTGGACTTTGCAGGGATATTTCTGCTATTCACTATGTTTGCGGGGACATGTATGCAATTAACCCAATAATGAAACTCTGTGGATTTGAGCATCTATATGTGAGATCTATTGTGGATAAGAATTATGCTTCGTAAACTTAATTTGTTTTTAGCTAGCATTATTAGCACGTTGTGTAGCCCCTTGTCACATGCATGTTACCCGAATTTATGCATCAAAATATGTGCCTGTATAATATGGTCTCATCGAAAAATTTAAAAACGAAAAAGGCGCCTAATATTGTGGGTAATATTTTATTAGAACCTAACTAATCCTGTCTCATGTGAAATAAATAGAGGCCAAGTTGTTGACATGCGTCCTCAAATTCCGGAACAATGTGTAAAAAATTACACCACAAAGTTTTGTTTAATTAATCAACACCTTTTACTTAGAAAAATCACGGTAGTAGTAGTTAAGGGAATGAGTAGTGTGATAGTTAAAGTAAAAAAAGATTTTTATTCCGAATCGTTAATGGAATCTGCCTGAAAACTTATGAAAACTTTTCAAACTTTTTAGATTGTTGTAATTAAGTCATTGTGAACAATTTGATTCAATGATGTGGTAATGATATGATACTTTAGTCATTGCTACGCTATTAATTGCAACACTGTCACGTTATTTTATTTTAATGTCACATCATTATTCAATCAACTATATAATCTTGTGAGATTTTATTACAACAAATTAAAATTTTGAGCAAAAAATTATAGTAAATTATGGTTTCAAAATCAAATTACCAAGCGTCTTATAGTTTGAGGAGGGAAAGTGTAATTTATGGAAGCTAAAGAAAAGAATAAAAATGGACAAGTGGCCGAAAAAGGAAAAAATAGACACATGGCCCATAGAACGACTAAAGGACTAAAAGCCCAGAAATGGAAATGGGCTAAATTGAAAATTATGTCAAATATAATTTAGAAATAAAATATTTATATCTTCCTCCTGTATAATTAATCAAAAGTTATCTCGTATTGAGGCCTATCTAAAGCTAATAAAAAATCAAAATTGAGGCAAAAGCATAGAAAAAATATCCTTATCCGTCTTCCAGTAGGACTACAGAAAATATATCGTAACTAACTTATTATAATATGTGGAACCTGATATTACGTACCAAAAAAAAATTATCATACTTTTTAACAATACGTAAATATGACGTCCTAACTTTCCAGGGGGTCATCCATTCTAGAACTACTCCCGTCCTAGCACGTTTAACTCTCTTAACCTCTTGGGCCTAATCACCGCCCAAAATGCTTAAGCCGGGTTAAGAGTTTAGTCCTATTATATCTTATATATAGGACTACATGGGGTCTCACAATCTCCCCCCTTTTAAGTCCTGACGTCCTCGTCAGGCTCAGACTCACAAATACCAGGCGATGTGAGACTCGTCTCGCTAGCCTAAACTGATTTTGTGGTGAGCGGCACTCCACCCACAACAGTCAACAGTATGAGAGCCTCGCTTTCCCGACTGTATAATCCAGCTCAGCCGAGACTCATCTCACACTTCTGGCTGATAATTGGCTCTGATACCAACTGTGACGCCCCAACTTTTCAGGGAGTCACCCATCCTAGGACTACTCCCGCCCTAGCACGCTTAACTTTCTTAACCTCTTGGGCTTAGTCACCGCCCAAAATACTTAAGCCGGGTTAAGAATTTAGTCCTATTCTATCTTATATATAGGACTACCTGGCTGGGGTGGGGTCTCACAGTAAAATAATTTTTTCGTAGTGCCAAACGTGTGGCAAAAAAATGGAGAGGTCATCTTAAATGTAAAGAAATTTCCCCGCACGAATTCATCATTTTAAAAATGTTATTTATATAAGAGAGAAAGATTAAAAAAAAGGTTAATTGCATATCATTGTAAACATATCGAATAGTAAATATATTCCTACGAAGTTCAACTTTTTATTTTTATTTCTACAAAAGTCTAGTGATATTCATATTTGCCTCCCTGATTTGTTACCGTTAGAGCACCGTTTATTTTTAACAGCAGATAAGTGAAATAATATTTTTGTCATTACAAATATATTTCTCCAAAAGCTCCAACTGTTAAAATTATGGAGAAATATCCTCCCAAAAAATATTTTACCTAATAATATAAAAGAATAAAAGGGTCAATTTAACTCATTCACTAACTAGGATTAAGTATTTTACCTATGGTTAACTAAATTTTTCTAACGGATCCTAACAACAGAGATATATTTGAAAATGATAGAACTTTTGTAGGGATACAAATAAAAAAATTAAGCTTTACAGGAACCTATCTGCTATTCAATATATTTGGAGGAGCTGTATACAATTAATCCAAAAAAGTAAAGGCGTGAGTTCATGGTCATGGTTCATGAAACCATGAGAGTGGGTTACATGCTGACGTGGTGCACCGGGTGCACCGGGAGCACGGCTCAACCACGCGAGACGAATCGTCGGAAACAAGCAGTCGTGCACGCAACCCACCTTCGTTGTGTCGCTTGCGCGGGTGTTAGAGAGAGAGAGAGAGAGAGAGAGAGAGAGAGAGAGAGAGAGATGGCGGGAACGCATCTGATGAAGCGAATCCCTGGAATCAAGTTTCCTCAACGGCATCCCAAGCCTCAAGGTTTTAATATCCCCCCTCTTTCTTTCTCTCTTTTTTTTCCTGGTATTTCCCAATTTTTCGCCTAATCTCTCTCTCTCTCTCTCTCTTTAACATTGTAATTAGGGTTTTTTTATTCTTTTTAGTGATTTTTAAGCTAATGATCTCTGTTTAAGTTTTATTTAGGATTTGCTGCTTATTCGGATCAAACAACAATCTCCCAATCAGGTAAAAAAATTTGCTTATCTACGATTTTCTAGTATTATCTTGCAATTCGAATAGGTTCGCTTCGTAATTCGATCTTGTTTTGTCAATTTTGTTCATATTTACTGAAAAGATCTGATCTTTTGTGCACATGTTGCGGTATTTGTGTTGTTCTGTGCTACTTTGAATTGTGCAGTTTCCTTTTGTGTGTGCGTGTGTAAAAGCCCGTTCTTACATATCAATTGCATGACCAAATTAATCAATATCTATATGGGCTAAATATAAATATATAGCATTTAAAGGGTGTTAAGAGTAGAGTTTGATGATAAGTTTGAATGACTCATCCTTTTTACTGTTTAGGATTGGCACATCTATTCATTCCATTGTCAACATTTAATTCATTCTATTTGTATATTCTTTTTAGGAAAGAAAAGGAAAAAAGAGAAAAATGGTTTGCTTTTGAATGCCTCAATGCAACTGTTGTTTTATGTTTCATGACAAATTGGTCATACAATCAAATCCAAATATGTACCTCATTTGTAGATTCGCGACTAAACTAACTGCATGTTACTTCATTAAGGAAAATATACTTTTTATGCCATCTTATGTATCGTCACAATGTCTATTAAATTCATTATATCCATTAATTTTGACCAAAACGATCATTTGAACAGCATCTACCAAATGCAGTGAATAATACATTGAGCTATCTATTTGTGCTAACTCTTGGTGCCAAAATATGTCATCTTTGCGGAATCAGAAAACTTTCACCTTAACATGATATTGGGATTTCCCTCATATAGGAGCTGCATCGCAACCGAAGGCATCTTCAGCATCTGTTGACAAACCAAGCTATAGGTTCAGATCAGATGTCCCGCCCCCACCGTCCAACACCGTCGCAGGCGGAAAGGCCTCCCTCTTACCAAAGCGCCCTCCGCTCACCGAGAAAGAGATTGAGGCTATTTTGGTTTGTGATTTTCTTTTTGTTTTTCAATACCTGTTTTCTTATTAAGGTCTAAGCTATCACGATTTGAAAGTTTAACCATTGGTCATTAGCGTTTTTCTTTCTGCTTCTTTGCCTTATATTAAGGAGGTTTTTTTATTTTTTATTTTTGCACTTGATGCCCTCGATCCGACCTTATGATGTGGTTGGCCCATGACACTTCCTTATCAATAAACCACACAGTGACTCAATTTCGCCTTTCTGACTAGAGTTTAATTTTCTTGGCAGTTGGGCGGCTGCTTCTGATCTTGCCTCTCACCGGTCAGTTGGCGTCATAATCCCGCAGTTTTATATGTGACAATTTTTCATTTTGCTGCATATCTGGCCCTAGAGAACTTTGGCTCTCTCTGATAGAAGTGTTATTCTGCATTTGGACCTCACCTTGATGTCTCTCATTTATAACTGTTGAGAATTAACGTGGATTTTCTTCTTCTTCTTCTTTGTTTTTAAGTTGTCTTTATACTTCACTTGTTTGTTTGTTTGTTCATTTCTGATGATTGGTGATGAAGGTTCTGCTGTGTGCTATCGAAAAATTAAAAGAACTAAGCTGGTTTCAATATTTATGTTGTTGCAGAACTATACAGTGTGTCTTGATATTTATGTTCACTTTCCGCTCTCGATGAGTCAATGATTATTTGGTTTTATACGAATTTATGTTTCCTCTACCCGAATTTATACCTGATTTGTTGTCTAGCCACCGTGCATTTATCCAATGTTGCTGAGATACAGAGGGTTTCACCCTTCTCTTAGATAGATTCTTATGAAATTTCCGGTGTTGTTGGCATGAGGAACTTACAACTCTCTTGGACTAAAAAAATGCCCAATTTTATTTACTAATTATTGGCAGAGGAAGTTACAAGAAAGAAGCACCGATAAAAAAAAAAAGAAACATGTAAAGAAGCTATAAGTTCTCTTGATGGAGTGTAACAGTTGCTTATTTCTTTTCTATTTTTTTTTTTGTGTATTTTCTTTTCTTTTTTTATGGGAGACAAAGTATACTAACTGTATGTGAAAATTAATGCAAGTTAGAGAACGAACCTAAATTTGTTTCTGGAAAAGCTCTTAAATGAGCTGCTGCGAGATTCTGATGGAAACCACCTCTCCATCTCCGCTGCCGTTCCTCATAGCTTGGAATCTCACGTGGAGTCCTGTTAGAGCGTGTGATTACTCTATTTTAACTTATTAAATTAAAAGTAAAAGAACTGAAAATATTTGAATTTAAATTCATTTTGTTTTGATAATATTTTTGAGGTTGTTACCGTCGTTGGGCTGCAGATTGGTGTTGACGGCGACGGCGTGGATGGCCACCCTCGCCTTCGGCTGCCAGTCGTTGGGCTGACCAATCCACGACTTCCAGTCCAAGACCCCTGTCCAAATCCAACGCTAGGATTATAATAGTTTGATTTACTGTGAGGATTTGATTAAAATTTATGGATTAAATTTACGGAGACACCTTCATTCCAAGTTCTATTAGAGCCGTCAAATTTACTACGGATTCTAAATTTAATTCTAGTAGCATTTTCTCAATGCAAAATTCGGTCAGCGTCAATTAAAAGCAACTGTTTCTCATAACATGACTACCGAGTTTTTGAGCCGTTTAGGTGAATATAATTATAAATATAATATAGTTAAAAATATAATAATTATAATTATATATATTTTATTTAATTTGATGTAATAAAAATTATTTTTCATAGTTGAGAAGTGTATTTATAAAATTTTATTACTTTACATATGAGGTGGTGAAACTATCCTCTATATAAAAAAATATTTATTTTTTATTTAAAAGGTTATTAGAGAGGCAAATTTCTATTTGGTTTAAAATCATTCTCTCCGACCGCTGCAGTTGAAACTGTAACTAAATTGAGTATAATTTCAACTACAATAGTTGAATCAAATGTATCAAACTAAATATCAGATTTAGATATCTATAAAGTTACAACTGTAATGCAGTTGTAACAATGTGCAAACAAACAGCCCTGGCGATTGACTCATGAAGAGGCTGAAAGCATTTTTAATTTCAAAATGGTCTATAGTGGATCAGTGAGGGTGCATCGGTACAATTTTATCTAGTAACTGATGAGATTAGAACGAAAGAAATGGTTAGTATGGGCATATACACCTGCGGTGGAGAGGGAAGAGAGATACTTGAGGTCGAAAATTCCGCCGACGGCGGCGGTCGACGGCTTCTCGATGCGGTGGAATGCCAAGTCCTCGTACTCCCAGCTCCCTCTCCTGTACCCTTCCTCCAGGAACATCTCCGCGTGCCTCGCGTCCAGTACCTGCATCGTCCCTGCACCGCACCCAAACAGTGGTGATGCAATAGTTAAGCGCTGATTAATTACACCCCAATTGTCGATGGGATAGTTGTTAAGTAGCGATATATGGTAGGACTCGTTTTCACCTTCGCACGTATTGAGGTTGCACACGGGGCACCGCACGAGCTGCAGATCTGGAGCGTCGATCGAGAAGACAAAAGAGATCCAACGGTCAGCAATAATTGCCGATGAATCTGATTACCTCATACATGCTTAATTGGTATTTTGACCCTCAATCTCTAAATTTTCTTAATTAGGTTCTTAACAATGATTAGTTATATGAACACTCTCTATTACAATTAACAGGCCATCTGAGGATAGCGGGTAATTGGTACGTTACGTACCGGCTATCCAGATTCCCGTGCGGGCGTTGGTTAACAGGCACGTGCCGGTGATCTGGATCGACCGCTCCGGGTCGTCCCCAAGCTGGGGCAGCTTCTTGGGCAACGCTAACGTCTCCGTCAGCAGCACGAACGGCGAGTCCAAGAAGAACGACCCGATCCGCATCCAATCTACAACGGCCACAGTAACGGCGTTAGCGTTCACACAAACGGACCAAGAGAGCTTGTATGGAGAGACTTAACAACGATCATAACGATCCCTTACCGAGGTGCTTCTCCCTCTGACGGAAACAGTAGGAATGGCTCCCATCTACGAGAGAAACCGACACGTGTCAGTGCATAGGTAGCGCAGTGGTGACCGTGGTAGGTTTGGTGTGAAGGAGACGATACCGAGAGCGGAGGCGTAGATCTGCTTCCAGGGGAAGGACACGTGCCGGGGAGTGGGGACCTGGAGATCGCGAAGGCACACGTGTTTCCAGATGCTCTCCTCGTCGATCAGACGGTGGAACCAGCGGTTCACCAGCGCCAGGCGGATCAGATCCTTGCCGTCCAAATACCTCGCCACCTCCGTCCACACGTCCAACTCGTACCTGTTCTCACTTTAAAGTTTATTAAATTAAGGGGGGAGGGGAATTTAAAAAATGGCTATAATTTCAATTTAATCCATCGTTAATTAGAATTTGAAATCGAAATTAGGAATCTAAGATGTAACAAAACTGATCTATGGTTGAATAGAAGAGGACAGATCGGAAACTACTCTGTTACTACAAACGGGAGATCGGAGCTTCCTAAATGATCAGAACGATGGAAGCTTCGAGGTGAACTACGCAACTGGTACAAGTAAACAAAGGAAGATCATCAAGTGATCTCGATCTCTTTGAACCATTTGATCTGCGGGAACTCGAAGGAGATCACGTAAGAGAAGAGAGATAAGCTTGTTATTCATCAGATGCTCTAAAATCGGAGGTCTATGAAGGAAAAAAGCATCTATATCTGAAACTTTGGAATCAATTCAAGCTCAATTGCAGAGAAGGAGATCGAATTCCATAAGAAAGCTTAATCGGTTTGATTTCCCGGTCGCCAGGTTTGATCTACTCACGCAGAGAGTTTGAATCAAATCGCGAGATCTGATCAACTCTACGCATATAGCTTGAATCAAATCGCGAGATCTGATCTCGTCTACGCTAGTAGCTTGAATCAAGTACACGAATCCGATCAAAGAGAGCAAGAGAGCGAGAGAGGCGTCACCAGTTGAAGGTGGGGTGGGGGGAGAGGAACGAAAGGCGCGGGGAGGTACAAGAGGAGATGGTTCGCTCCCTCTTCCTCGATCTGTGAATCGATCCTCCCCCTCTCTTCCTCGACGTGTGCTGCATCTCGTCTCCTTCGTCTCCTTCGCACCTCTCTCTCTTCCTCGAGTCTCTCCTCTCTTTGGAAATCGCTGGAGCTCGGGGACGAAACAAGCAGCGCGATGGAGCGACTCCCATTCCTCCGCTCGCTACTTATATAGCCGCGGGAGAGCGAGGGTTTTTGAAAATTTAAATGGAGCGGCAGGTGCTGTAATTCGTGGGTTTTATAGGGGTACTTTCGTAAATTCGCAATCAAGCCTCTTATTGCCACGTGTCAGGAGCTAGTCTCCTTGTTAGATGTCCCATCTTTGCATATTCATGGAGTAAAAATCCTATTATATGCACAAATTTTTTAGGTGCAGGATAATTTTGTCCCTCATTAATAATATAATAAATTATATTTTTGGTTTTTAAATTATAAATCATATGACATTTTAGTTATTAAACTTTAATTTATAATAATTTTAGATTTGAACTTTTTAAAGTGTTACAATTAAGTCTCGCAATCTAATTTAGTTGACTAAATATTAAAGCGTTGCTAATATAAAAATAATGTGACAGTGTTCTGATTAATGGCGCAATAATAATTAGAATGTTATATTATTTTCACATCATCAATATGTTAATATTTAGTCAACTAAATTGAGTTGTAGAATTTTATTGCAACAATTTAGAAAGTTCTAACAAAACCAAAATTATAATTTACCCTTAAAAACAAGATACTATATATGTAAACAAATTTATGAAGATGGTGAGCTAAAGAACAGATTTGGTGGAAGATTGAAATAATAAAGAAGCAAAATTTACTAGTAATGAAGCACATCCTCAATTTTGGAACAACTTTGACAACATTTCATTGTGAATAATGTTAAATTTTATTATTTGAATGTCATCTTAAAGGTTAGAAGTTCAACATCTGCTTATGAGTTTCAAATATAGGACTCAACTCTGGGACTTACTGGGATGTTAGATTACAAGTACTTTAAAGGTTTTGGTGTAAGGACATTTCCCAAAGGGTTATGCCTCATACAATCCATCAACACATACTAACAGAACAAGATATAGACAAGTTCATTTGGCAAGTTATTTGAGACAGAACTAATGAAAAAATAAGCCATACATGTCAATCAAGTTATAAAAACAATAGAGTGTAATGACATACAATGCTTAACACCCTTGAAACCAAAAAGGAGAAAAGGAAATAAAAAAGAAAAAGCATACAGGTTGAACAAACTCATCAACCAAAAGAATGAGAACAGGAACGATTGGTACAGAATACAGATATATGTATACTTTAGGTACCAACAACCACTAGAGTCGCGTGTTTCATCAAGAGAGGCCTTGATTAACATTATAGTATCAGCATCCCCCTAAAGCTCAGTATCACAAAGCCTTATCATCAAGTCCGAAACCATTCTTCGAGCAAAAGGGATGTAGCTCAAACTATACCTGAAATAGAAACAAAATATGTGACAAAAGCTGTAAAGACCCTGCAAGAAAGTTTCAACCCCCCTTCCCCCTCAGAGTTCTCATCAAGTAGACTGGTAGAATTAAAAATGAAAAAAAAGGAGGCTCATCTTAGCTGGGAAACTAAAATCTGCAGTTGTATTGACTGATAAGTGATAAGATGATTTTGGGGAAATATAGTGAAGTATCTCAACTTAATCTTAGGGTAATAGGTCACACATTGATAGATATGAAAATGGGTCTATAATGCCAATATTAGAATAAACAAGAATTGGCAACTTATGTTCAGAAATACCAAATCAACAACCCCTAGATATTAAGGTAATGCTTTTGGAAACCTGCGACACCAAAAGAGATCATTTGATGTTCGAAGGATGGCAACTAACATCTTTTGACAAAGTGAAATCCGAAATTACAGTCACAACAAGAATTTAGAGTAAGAAAACATAAGAACACAGCTATATATTTAGTCAAAAGGTCCACCATCTGCAGGCAATATTTTTGGTGTAAATGATAATCCAAGATGGTGAGGCGAATTAGGATGTTAGTTAAGACAATACTAACCCTCTAGAAATGAGTGAAAATGGAAATTACATACTGCATCCAAGAGTTGTCATCAGGAAATTACTAGCGGACGGAAAATTAATTTAAATAAATAATAGATGCGTCAAATTGAATTTAATGGATGTCATCCTTGTAATTTAGAAAATTGGGCATTCCTCCTCCTCAGTCCTTACGACAGTAACCTCAAAAAGACAACTAGATTCAGGATAAAGGAAGAGAAAGGTCAAATGAAAGAGAGAGAAATAGATTAGGAAGACACAGCCACTCTAAGTTTTCTTGAGGACCAGTGAACATGTCACATGAGATTCTGTAGATTAGCAATAGGAACAGAAACAAAGCAGCTTGCTTGAAGTAACTCTCAGAGATGTTAGGTCTACTAAAGTGTAACATAAGATGTGAGATGGTGTCGTATGAAAATGTCATGTGATGTATTATGTACATGCGATAAAGTTCAAGTTGTAGTCGAGAACACTCTTTAGGTTTTGGTATCTATGTGGCACATGTAAGAGCCAAGATGGTGTTTAAACTTAGTTGGCTTATTCACACATTCACCTTTGTTTATGCATTATGTTCATAAAGTAAAATATATGACCTTCAAATGAACTATGGCATCCAGAACATCAAGATACAGTAAAAGGCAAAGCAACTTACCAAATAAGAGCACAAACCTCACAAATAATTGCAATCAGTGTCAGCAGTTTGTTATGAATCTGCAGAAGACAACAATACATAACAAAGACAAACAAAGATCAAGTATCAATTAGTAGACAGAAGAAATTTAAAATTGAATGTCATTTATGAAATAAAACCCACCAAAAGAGCACAAATAAGAGCCAGAACGACACATCCAATGTAAATAGCCGTAGCATAAATACGAACTGGGTCAAGCATCAACCTTGCTTGTTGTCCTGGTCCAATAAGGAAGGCTGTGCTGCCACAGAAAAGCTCAATTTTTCTTATGAGATTTCCAACTAAATCGGCAATAGAGGAAAAGGATAGATTAAAACGAAGTGAAAAATGAACTTATTTCGAAATTTAAACAGTACTCTCATGGAATGGTTTAGAAAAAATAGGTAAACTTCTTTTCCAAAGTTAAGTTACAAGCAATTAGCTCACCTTCCAACCGCCATTATGTTCCCAAAGGTGAACATTACTGCAAATTTGATAGGTCTGGCAAAAACAATAAGCGACTGCGAAAGGAACATGAGACAAATTAGCACATTGCAACTGCCGACATACGCCAAAAGCAGCAATTATCGATGATTAATATTGTTTTCTTTTATCCATAAGCTCAACTGGTCACGCTTTTCTCTTCTGTATGAGTTCATACAACTTTAACTTATCTAAGAAACAGTTCCACTTAAACAGCAAAATAACATTCCTAAGTTTGTGTTCTGAAAAGAGAATAGTTTGTCAAAAGGCGAAACAAGGAAAAAGGGAACTTTAAATTAATAAAAAAGTACTCATTAAATAATAAGCTTTGTGCATAACATCCTTTAGCCGGAAAGCCTATGGATGTAATAATTTGTCATATTGAGATAAAAATTAGCATCAATCCATGTTTCCGAAACAACAACAATGCCTATTATGTAGTCACTAATCTTCATAAATTACCCAAAAACAGGAAAAAAAATTAGAATCATCCTCACATAGGCAATTCAAACAACTAGAAATTATAAAAAAATATATATTGAAATAAAAAAAAGAAAAGAAAATTTAGCTCGATACCAAGAGCATAAAAGCCAATCCAGCAACCAAACACGCCGCAAACCCATATATCCTCTGCAACGAAAACAACAAAAACGAATCAAAAACTACCATAATTACACTGAACAAAAAAGGAACACATAATCTAATCATAGGTTCTTCTCCTTGAAATCGAGCTCTCGTAGGTTAAACCTGAAGCGGAGAAAGCGAGCATGGGCCCTCGGATTCGCCTAAGAAACCCTCCTCATCTTGCTCTTCGTCCCCTCCGAGAAGGGATCGATGGACCCTATTGATCGTCTCCATTGTCGACGCGATCGAAGAAGAAGAAGAGTGGGGATAGGAGAGATCACGCCATTCCCCGTTGCTCGATCGATGATGGGGGGCGAGGGAAAAGAGAGTGGGCGACCTCGCAATCGCATTACACAGTGTTTCTGTGTACTCGCGGTGAAGCTCAGCGTTATCATGCTTCGCGTTGGAGACTTTGTGAATCGATCTCAACCGTCCGAATAATCTATTTACGGTTTAAAAGAGTGAATAAGAAAATCAAAATTTAGATAACTAAATTTATATTAATTTTTTAAAAATTATATATAATAATTTAAACTTTTTATATTATTAATATTAGTATATTAATGATGTATAAAAGGAAAATTAGCACACGCAGTTCAATGGAAAAATTCTCCGTCCGCAACCAGATCGACGGCGCATTGTGTACGCGCAGACACCGTGTAACGGTGAGTATGTAACGGATCGCCGACACCCAACGCTAGAACGATAGAACAGGTCAAATTACTATCATACCCTTATCCTCTCATCGCGAGGAAGGCATCGTTACCGCAATACCGCTAAATTGATAAGGGTATTTACGTCACAATGAAAATATAGTTATCCCAATACACGGTGGAGTCGTCCCAATCCAACCCCCATCGTCTCCTTTCCTGAACACACCCCTCCCTTTCCCTCCTCTCAACCTCTCATTTCGATCTTTTTCGTTTTTTTTTTTCAATTTTTTGATTAATCCATTTATTCTCCGCAATATTCCTCTTCCTCTTCCGATCTCGGTCTCCCTCAACGGCCTCGATCGATCTCGTTTTCCTTCTTTCGATCCGAGGAGGCTTCGAAATTCGGCGATTTGGGGTATATTTTTCCTGGGGTTCGGTCGATATTTTGGGGTTGGAAGCGTGAGTTTGATCGCCTCTTGCGAGGGATTTGTTGGTGCGAGTTTGGGGATTCTTGAAACTAGGGTTTTTGAGGGGTCTTTGACGCTATGCCGCGGAGGCACAGATCGCGCAAGCACGGATCTCGGGACGAGAGGGAGCAGTCGGAGTCTGAGGAGGATAGGGATTCGAGGGAGAAGAGGAGGAGGGAGGAGGAGAAGGGACGCGGCTCTCGAAGTAGGGTTTCGAAGGATCTGGTGCCCGAGAAGTGGAAACCTTCGTCATCGGCGCGGTCTCCTGATGACAGGTATCAATTTGATCCGGGTAACGGCGATGCCTCGGTTGAGCGTGCGAAGAAGCGGAAGGATAGGGCCGATGAATCTCCCGCCATTGAAGGTCGGTGGAGCGGAGGTGGAGAGGATGATGGGTTTACTGTTTTCAGGGGAAAAGGCGAATCCTTTGACTTTGGAGAGTCGGAGAAGTCGGTAGTGTCCACCCTTGCTGATGATTTAAAAGGGAGGTCAAGAAGAAGGCATGAAAATTCAGTTGAGAAGGTCGAAACGGAGAGGCGGCAGTCGGAGCAAGATTTGAGCTATAAAGAGGATAATGCCAGTTATGATGAAAAGGCAAGGGGCACAGAGCATGGAGCAGAGAAGGGAAAGGAATCGTGGCGTGAGAGCTCAAACTCTAAACTACGAGTCTATGAAGAGGAACGATCTTTGAAGAAGAATAGAGAAATTAGCGGTAAGGTAACTATGCCTTTTGATATTTTTGTAGGTTTTATGCTAAGAGTATTTGAATTTGTTGCAACTGTTCATAATCTGTATTTCTAGATGTAAAATACTGTTCTCTGTTTTGTTGTTTGTATAGTTTACCTTAGGTGTCTGATAAATGCTAGTACTCCATTTTACTACAGAAGATTCGCCACAGTAAGTTATTTTTCCTGCTCAAACAAAAGGTTCGACAAGGTTCTTGACCAGACGGCTACAGCCAATTTGACATATCTTTCTTTGAGGTGTCAAAGTTAACATGTAAAAGATTGCTATTTTGTCTGCCAATGAATCTTTATATCTTTGTTTTAGGCTTTAGAAGAAGACAATTTTGAAATACCCTACTGCAATGCAGGCTAGATCCACACTATTGACCATTTAGAGGCTAGCTGTTCAGTTGTGACTGTTTACTTTTTTAGTCCTTCCACTTGCTTGATGCCTCTTCTTTTCTTTATATTTCTTTCTCGGAAAATTTTCCCAATCAATATGAAGGTTATGCTCCCCATATGCTGCTAATTAGGATAGCCGAATCTACTTTCCAGAAACCTCTTCTTGTTTCTAGTTAAGTTTTTGAAAGCTTAATGTTAGGGGCGAGCATTCAGTCAGTTCGGCCAATTTTCATGTGATTTCTGGGCCGAACCAAAATTTTTCGGTTTTGGTTTATTAAGAACCAAAGCGGGCCAAAATTCCACCAAAACCGAAATTGGTCCGAACCGAAATTTTCGGTTTGCTTTGGTTGGTCTAATCGATTTGATGAGAGAGAATTGTAGATGCGAAGAAGAAACCACAAAAGGGATTGTACCTTTTTCTTGGATTCCAGTGAAGAGAGATGAAGGAGAGTAGTCGAGCTAGCGATCGACGGTGGAGAGAACTTTGCTGCTGTTGATCTCGTCACACCATCAACCACTAGCCAGATCTAGCACCAAGTAATCTTGGCAGAGCATAATGTAGAGAGGAGGGAGGAGGGATGTGGGAGGAGGGAGGGAGGAAAGTAGAGGGAGAGGGAGAGGGAGAGGGAAAGGGATGCAATGTGGCGGCTCTAATATGGCTAGGTCCAGAAACTTTAGGATTTTTGCAACTTAATCCCTCAAATCCGTAAATATTATTTACAAATCCTTGTTTATTCAGTTTTCTTGGTCTGTTCGGTTTCAGGTTTATAAACCGAACCGAGCACCAAATGTAACCGATATTCAAAATTAATCGAACCATAAAAACCAAAATGCATCTGTTCGGTTCGTGTTTTTTTTTTTGTTTCCACCGAATAGTGCTCACCCCTACTTCAGATAGTTAGGATTTTGTTTAGTAGGGAAACTCATAATCTTTGATCACTTGCTAGATAGTAATATACTGGATGTTAATAAGATTTATTCCTGTAATTGGGATAAATATTAGATTGTTGAAATCTTTCCCCATATAGTTTTGTCAAATGGCTCATTACAGGCCAATCATTTTCTAGTGTGCCAAGTCCTACATGGATTCAAAAGAAATTTAAGTGTCCAAGTTAACATGAAAGTAAATGTTTTCTTTGTTAGTTGCTCAATGGTTTTAAAGTGCCTCATTACTAGAAATTATGCCATACAGACTTGACTTGAAATACTTTGTTAATCCCTAGGGGGCATCGATTTAAAGAGCTGTAGATTCACTTATAAACATTAGGGAAACATACAAACAAAGCTCATGCATAAATCATATGGGCTCTTAACTTCTGGGTTTTAAGCTCGTCTGTGTTGTTAGATTATCCATCCATTATGTTTGCTTTTTGCCTTTCTTCTTTGTTGTTCAGAGACGTGATTGCTGCCGCTTATGTTACACTTGAAACTTAAAAGCCTGAGATGTCCATGCCAAGACATCAAAGTAGGCTAGCTATTCTGATTTCAGGAACACCATTATTGTGATTCTTTATAGCTAATAGTGATATATAATGTATAGGATGAATGAAAATTGATCAATCTTCATATCATTCAAGAACTTTGGTCAGGCCAGTCTAGCTGGAGGTTTTTATCTCCCTTATCTTGGTCAAGCGCAAAGATATCTACATTCATAGGTCGAAGCTGGTCTCAACATTAAGAAGTTGTAGCATACTTGTCACTAGGTGCATGACAAAATTGGTGTCATTTTTTGCTAATTAAAAGATTGAGCAGATTTTCCAGTTGTTGCACAAAAATTTAGGTTTCACTTGTGCTGATAAAAGGATTACATAAATACTTTCTTTTGGGTGTTTTGGACCATCTTTTTTTATTATTTTATTCTCATATACTATATTAAGGCCAACCTTCATGCAATGTGAGTTAATATGATCTCAGACATTATTCTTTCGTGTTGTTTTCATCCAACTCTCTAGGCACTCTTGATACCCTTTCCTCAAGAGTTGCTTTTTCTTTTCTGCTCCCCATGTCAATTCCAGCTATTACGGTAGAATGATCTGGAGCCCTAAGTGAACACGAACCGAATGGTGAGTCTTTGATTATCTGAAGTTTTTTGTGCTTGGCTTTCCTTGAAATCACCTTATTCTCACGAGAGCTTCAGATAGTTGATTTTCATACGATGATTCATATTTAGGTTACAGGCCTTAGTTTTTCAGCTTATTTTTTACCTAAATTTACCAGAATAATATAGTCGACTTGTTACCTAGATTTGTCAAAAAGAAAAATCATCAAATTCCTTAATAGAAGCTACATAGAACTTTTTAACAAGCAACTTCCAATGACCAAGAAATATTCATATATGATCCAAAATACCGGGTTATCTTTTTATTTTCTTTCTTAATGATGTGTTTGTAAATTCATAGCAACAAAGGGGAATATCTAATGAAGAGAATAAAGAAAAGGGAAAAAGCACTCTCCTGTCACTTAAAGAAGGTTCAGAAAGCGCACTTTCCTTAGAAAAATGGGGAACAAATCAACATCTACCTCTCATAAAATCAACAATTTACGTATACTGTTACTTGTTCGGTGAAGGTCCAGTGTTATCCTGATTTTCCCTGCTGATTCATATAATGTGCAACATGTGCCCTTTTTTCTGTTACATGTATAGTGCACTTGAGTACTGATATATCTTCAATATTTTGTTGCCATTGGGTTTAACCTTGTTTTCATTTTTTTTTTTCTTTTTCTGTTTCCTCAACCGTCTATATCCTATTTGTTTTGTGACTCTGTATGTTCATTTGTCTCCATTTGCAGAAGATAAACTAAAAGATGAATTGTGCAACTCTGAGTCAGGGAAGGAGCTTGAGAGACATGAGAAAAGGAGAAAACGATCTGGTGATAAAGATAAATGGCAAGCCGATAGCTGGGACACTGAGGATAAGCATTTGTATTCCCATAGATATGAAAGGTCCAGAGATAACAAACATAGAGATGAAAGATATAGAGATAAATACGGAGATGATATTTACAGAGTTCATCGCAATGATAGAAAACGAGATGAACACTCGTCAAGGAATCAGACAAGTGATAGGTCTTCAAATAAGCATTACAGGGACGAACACAAGCATAGAGATGATGGTGGTTCTTATATAGAGGACCAAAGAGCTAAGTATAGAGATGATAACAGAGGAAGGAAAAGGTCTTTCGAGGAAGTCAGGGTTTACAGCAATTTGAAAGATCGAAATGGAAAACAGATACATCTGGGAGCAGAAAACTATAAATCAGATGCAAGTTTTCTGTATTCACATACCGACAGAGCTAGGACTGATTATCTGAGACAGGACAAGGCTGATTCCAGTTGGCATGATAATCGTAAAAATAACTCCCCCAGACATAGTACTCTTTCCATCAAAGAAGAGAGCAGGTACTATGTCTAATTTTTCTTCCTTGTTTGTAAAGTTGTATGTTGTAACCGCTATTGCATTCAAGCTACATGTATGATCTTTTATGTGATTAATCTGTCAAATAGTGTTTAGGTAGGCGTGGTATAGCTTCATTTGTGCACAGTTAGAAAACTTTATTTATGATTTTCTCATCTATCTGTTCTAAGAAAAAGAAGGAAAGCAAATTTGTGAGGTTCCTGAAATTATTATCCCTATACATGATCAGGCGCAACTCAAAGCAAGAAGAGAAACTCCGATCTGATGCAGCCTCCATGGAAGATTTTTCTAGCCTCTCTGGGCGACGGGAAAGAGCATCTGATTCTCAGTCAGTGGAGAAGATTAAAGCAAAGGATGACTTTACTGAAACAGCTACTTCTTCGAAATATAACAGGACACCAAGATCAGATGACCGTTCCACACCAAATATGTCTACTGAAAAATCACCGTCATCTGCAAATGGTCAGCGATTATTAGAAAAAGGTGGTGTGAATAGTGAGCATGTTCTTGTCGATCAAAGCAAAGGGCATCTTCTCCCTCCTCCACCTGTGAGGTTTGGGGTCGAGAGCCCATCAGTTTTGGGTTCTTATGAAGAAGATAATCGTAGAATTCAACCAATGGGAGATCGTAAACCTGGAAGCCGTTTCAAAAGGAACAGTGGTCCATATGGTAATTCCTGGAAAACTGCCCCCACTTGGCCTTCTCCTATTCCTAACGGTTTTATACCTTTCGAGCAAGGTCCACCACCTCCTGATTTCCATTCAACTATCCACCAATATCCTGCTCCATCCCTCTTCGGAATAAGACCTCCTTTGGAGATGAGCCACACTAGGGTTTCTTATAACATGCATGAAATAGCAGGCCAATATTCTGGTCACGCACGTCCATTTGGGTGGGGTAATACAGTCAAAGATTCATACCCGCCTCTGGATGCAAGGCCAGAATGGGGTAAGGCGAGGCATCCAATTGATACCCCAATTGTAAATGATGCATGGAAGGGACAAAACATAAAAAATACGAATATTGAGTTTCATCAGGCTCGTGCTGACGAACATTCATTAGTGCAATCTCTTCATCGAACCCGAAGCGGACAATCCCTTTCGGCAAGCACTGAAATCAAGAGATCCAGTGAAGCATCGCCCTTAAAGAGTGATGCGGAAGCTCCACCTAGTGATATACTTGACAAGTCATCTCAGCCTTTGAAAAGACTTGAGGATGATAGCCCTCCTTTTTGCTGTAGTTACCTTTCTAAGATTGATATTTCAATTGACCTTACCTCTTCCGTATTGTATAAACATTGCGTAACTTTGTTGGGTAGTTGTGACCCACCTGACGTATCTGATGCAGCAAAACATGAAGATTTGCAGGTATTAATTGCCCATTATGTATCTTTATGTGTAAGCTTGATTACGTGTTGGTGTTGATTATCGAGATTCTTCTGTTTCAGAACACTAAAGCAGTGAATAAGGTAGGGAAGAGTTCAAATTTCATCTTAAGATCTCTTTTCCCTGCAAAAAAGGAGCACATTTTTCAGGTTAGTCATCTTCAATCATCTTGTATAATTGAATTTAGATTTCCTAGATTTTCATTCAGCATGTTGCTTTAGTTAAGTTTTCATCTTGAAGTTGCAATCCTAATCTTTCCTGATAAGATTAACGTCAAATGCTTGTATATTTATTGAACTTTATGCCCACTCACTATCTTTTTGTAGTTTTATTTTGTCATGTTCTAATTTCCGGCTTAATGTGCACAGAGAGCCATGTTGATCTCCAAGATGCATAGTGAGTTTACAAAGGTGAAGTGCCCCGTCTCACCTTCCTCAGAAGCTTCTGATAAAGAGCAAGTGGCCGAACAGAACAATATCTCCCCCGAAAAAGATGCATCGCCGTTAGTTGCTAATTCTGGCAACACGGGAGGAGAGGGTCAAAACCCTAATGTTGATACTGAATGTGATCACCTTAATATTGCCATGGAACAAGAGAAAGCCTCTACCATTTCTGGAGACAGTTCTAAAGATGACCCTAAGGAACATCATAGTCCCAATGTTTGTGTCGAACAAGTTCCTTATGAAAGCAACCTTCCCAAAGTTGAGATAGAGCCGCAGCAGTGTGATGCCATTTCCGAAACTGTTGTTTTTGCTTCAGGTTCTCAGGCATGTGACGCCGTAATGCAAGAATGTAGGGTAAATTTAAGACGGATACCTTATTCTCCCGAAAGTACACGTTGAAACATTTTATATTCGTCGGCTTTTTGAATAAGCAAGCTTTTTTCTTGCGTCTTTTCTATGAACTATGCTTTATCCTTTTTTCTGTTTTTAACTCGGGTAAAGCGCATGGGGTAGCCCCTGTACTACACAGACATTGTGATTTGGTCCTGGTATTTTCCGCCTGAACATTTTCATCCCCAAACCTTTTCATGTTGCAATTTGATCCTTGATTATCAGGGATGGAATTGCAATATGTGAAGAAGTTAACAGCAAGAAAAGTATTTCAAGTGAAAAGGCCGAGCAATGTCGGGATAGTGCATGGGCTATATCAATACAAACTAACCTTTCAAATGTTTTCCGCTAGTTCTTCCATGCGTTCTAGCTATCAAGAGTATTTTTTCGCCTTTTTTCTGGGACTTAAATCAGTTATCATATAACCATATAGTTTATGGAGTGGATCTTAAACTTTTTTACCTTTAATCTCTGCATGTATTGTCAGGTTAAGTTACTAGTTGAAGTTTTATGCAGCAAGAATCTCTTGTGCGATTTTTTATATGTTATAATGCATCTGTAGTATGTTGATGCTTAACCTAAGCAATAGTGTAAGATGATGTGTTCTCAAGTTCCTTTTGGTACCATCACTGTACCTGGGCAGTTTTTCATCTTACTTAAAACCAACTCTTGAAGGAAAAGAGACTTGATTGCAATAGTTTATAAACATTATGAAAACTTATGTTGATGGGGGACTAATGATGGAGAGTAATTCTTTATTTTTTGGTTCATCTTGCTTATTGTTTTTCAGATAAACTCTTTCTTTTTTAGTTTATTATCTGGTATAATTTGTTTTGGACGCTAAAAGGCCTGTGCGCTATTTCGGTCCATGTCTTTTTCTTTTTCTATTTCTTTTTTGGGTTTCCATTAGGGGCTGTTTGGTTTCTTCGAAAAAATGTGAAAAAAAAAATTGAGAAAAAAAAGATTTCGTTGGAAATTTTATTTTTAGTTTTCTGTCCTTTTGATTTAAAAAAATAGTTTTTTAAAAAAATTTACATTTCATGAAAAATGTGCTTTAATTTTTTGAATTATTTTTGGAAAAGTGAAAACACTTTTTTTTCACGAAATTTGAAAAAGAAATAAAAAAGCTAGTTTTTCTATAAACTAAACGGACGGAAAACTTTAAAAAAAAAAGTTTTTCATGAAAAAGAATTATTTAATTTTTTTTTTTTTTGACACTTTTTTGGGCAAATAAACAGCTCCTAAGTCCTAACCAAAGCAAAGCTGAGTGTGGATATAAATCGACCCAGAATAAATGATAAAAGTGCGCATAGTTTAACCTTTTATGTCATGCTTTGTTTGTGGCACTTTTATCTGATTGTAGTGGTTAAGCACTGTAGCAGTTAAACTGATCTCACCATCTTACAGCTAATTTAAGTAGAAGGATAGAGATTAACACCATCATAAACAATGTTCATAAACAATGTCTAGAACTTATTTTAAGCCCTCCAACTTTGTGGCATCCCTCCTAAATAAATAAGAGATGAATTGGAAAAAAAGAAAATATATTGACTATCTAATATTACATCGGAGGAATTATAAATAAATTAAAATACCGAATGTAAAGGATTATCTGTGCCGCTCATGCTGCCCGTGCGGAAGCCGTGCGGGCACGTGGTATGGAGTCGTGCTGACACAGTATCGATAAAAAAAATTAAAAAAAATTTCGGTATTTTCAAAATCATTTTGAATTTTTAGGTAAAAGGTTTTATAAAAAAAAAATTCATACTTAAAATATGTATCTCTTAGAATTCGCTTACATTTGGAGCAATTTGTAGGCTCCATTGCATAGTAAGACCAGCTTTAAGTTAAAAAATAATTTTTTTGGTTTACCATTTTAGATTTAGTGTTTTCCTTGACATTTTATTCAATTATCATTTTGATTTTGATTTCATGCATATACTTTCATGATATAATATACATCTCATGTACATACTTTCATAATATATATATAAAATAATTTTGTTAGTTATTGTGATGTTTACGATTTTTTTGAGAAAAATGTAGCTTGCTATCCGTTTCATTCATTTTTTTTTTTTTGAGAGAAAGGTAGCACGCTACCCGCTTCATTCATACAGGAAATGAATTCAGCTACAGAAGTTGAGGCAACTCGGCCTCAAATAAGTTACAGGCCACTAAACCAAAAAAAAAAACTAAAAAAAAAAACTAAAAATAAAAATAAAATAAAATAAAAATGAATGATAAAAAAGGAAACGTAGAAAAAGAAAATAAAATAAAGAAAGTAAATAAAATTTAAAAAAGTAAAACTTAAAAACAGTTCACTTAGAGCTGCAGAACTCAGTCCACTCCATTTCCAGGTCCCGAGCTCGTCTAACCACGTATAGGGGGTCTGAAGATTGGTTTCTAAAAATCACATTATTTCTTTCCCGCCAGATCATCCACCAACAGATTGCGACTTTGGTCAGATCTTTCGCTGATACTCTTTGTGGGCGGTTCTCAGACAAAAACTCCCAGACACCTCTGGCCTCTACCATAGATCCCGAAATATGTCTACCATTAAGTAAGCTGAACATCAGAAATTTGCTGAATATGCATCCCACAAGTAAATGATCCGTTTCATTCATTAGAAAAATGAACTAAGCTACAGGGATGGCCTCAGAAGAAAACGCGAAAATAAAATAAAATAAAATAAAATAAAAATAAAAAATAAATTTCATTAGAGTCTAGAAACGGATCTAAGTTGGTCCAAAAAATTCGACAACTGGACGATCCGGCAGATACCTAGAGCGGGATCTGTCGTGATATTGTGAAAAATTATTTCGTTCCTAATCTTTCAAGTGATGTTTACGACTTTATTTCTACTAATTAGTATGAGATATAATAATATACCAACTATTTTTATAATTATTAGAGATATTAAAATATTCTTAAAAACCTAATTTTTTATAATAATTTAATAAAAAGGAGGAGGTAGGCAAAAAGAAGAAGAAATAAAGAAGAAAGAAGGGGACGACAAAGGTTCGGCTAATGTACCTTCAGCCGATGTACTTGAAACCGTCCCTGTTCCGGTACTTTCTAGCTCGAGACAGAATCCACGGTTCCAGCTCTTGGCCTGAAAAAACTTTCACTTCTGGGTCCGAGGATGTGTTGGCGGTATCTCTGCAAAAGCTAGCTGCCTTGAGCCCCGCGTCTAATGAGGGGGATGACTCTCCTGTAGCAGCATCAGCCGTTACACGACAAAAACTGGAGGATTGCTTGCAGCTGTATGCCTGTATGGCGACGGTCTCCCCACTTTGGCTCAGAGCTCAACTAAGCTAGATCGGCCGGAGACTTTTCTTAGCGAAAAAATCGCATCAATGCATGCGTATTAAATTATCAGTGGCGTGCCATGGTGCAAAAAAGAACGCCAACATTGGCATGCCTCGTGCCTCCGGCCAAAATAGACCAAGATTTTTATTAGACTAATTTGCCCTCTATCGGGCAACATGGTGGTGGCACGAAAGAAATAATATTATTTTTAAAAATTTATCTACTGACACTATTTTTACTGTCCAACGGAATGAACTGAGTTATGTCGAACTGGGTGATATCTCTATTTTTTTGAGTATTTATTTTGATGCTGCAAATATTTTTAATTTTTTATTATTCTTCTTTTATCTTTCTTTTTAGATCTTTTTTCTTTTAATTTTTTTCTTCTTTTGCAGGTAGCGTGCTATCTTTTTTCTCAAAAAAAAAAATTTGCCCTCTATCTAGAGAATTACCCTCGATAGACACTCTGAGCTGAGAAAACGCCTTTTGGGCTCTTGGATGTTCAAACCAAAGCACTTCTGTCTTACCAAATACACCACCAGAATTACTGGACGGCAGAGTAGATAGAAGAGAGAAGGGTGAAAACCTCAATCACCAACTTAGAAAAGTAACTGACAACTGAAGTAGTAGCATTACATAAATCTTAGAAAGTAGAAATCTAAGAACTGACACAGCAGCACGAATGGTGCCACGCCAAATATAGATTGCTCTGCAGTTAAAACATCAAATTATGAAGTTTGACATCTTCAAACAAAGATCAGCAGCTTGAAGAAGCTAAATGCATTTCAATAATGAAAAATAATAATGATACACAGGGAGCTCACCAAATGGGACAGATAACCCCAATGAAGCAGAAAGAATGAGGGAGAAGAGAAGGACATTTTTTTTTTCCCAAAATTTAAAAAAAATATAAAATAAGAAAAAATGCTGTGTCGTCCGAATCTCTCAATTCATATATCCGCGGCAATTAGGAGCGTTGCAGAGACAGGGGACTCTACATTCCTCAGCCTCATCAGGATCGAATAAGTAATTGTATCTATACAAAACAAAAATTATAAATCAGCATAAATCTTTTTAAGTTAAGCCAAGCATCGAATTTATAAGTGTCCACTAAACACAATTCAATTCAAGCATCTTAACCAGCAGATTGTAAAACATATTATGAGTAAAAATATTCATTTAAACTTGCTTGATTTGCTGACATGTGCTTCAATAATTTTTTTACATGATATTTGAATATTTCATGATTGTAACATTTCAAAGCTTAAACCATCTATTGTTAAATAAAGTTGCCAATGTGAAACTTATTCTATCTGAAGTAACTAAGAAGTAAAGAACAATCATGACAAATTTAGCATATTAATTGGTCTCTAGTTTAGCTATAACACTAATGAATATAAAAACCAAAGCTTGAGAGTGTCACAAGAATTTTGATAGAAGAGTAAGTGAATAGTTATAAGTGCTTTTCGGAATAGCATTTTTTTGCTTGAAACAGGCCTCATCTTCTATATCACCCTTTTTCTGAACTGAATAAGGCAAAACCTTTTAACTCAATCATGTGAGAAGTTTGAGTTGGTAATAAAGTGCCAATACGTACGTTAACTCTTCACCAGCAGAAACATCTCTTTTAGCTATAAGTACAATCCGATTGTTTTCATGACCAACACTCATAATCCTCGCGTAGCAGTTGGGCATACACTGCACCAAAAAACCCATTCACATTTCAGTACTGGGAATCGCAGAGTTGAACTTTACAGGATAGTTGATATAGGAAAGACAAAGTCCGAATAACGATGGTTTACCGAGTGGTTTATTAAACGAGCTATATTTCCTTTATCTGTAGCATCTATCACAACATCTTCACTTATTTTAAAAAGCTGCAAAAAGAAAAGAGAAAAATAAGTTATTAATGAGATAAATACCAAAGAAATGCACGTATATCCAGGGCTGGAAAAACAAGTCACGTTGTGCTAGGAACAAATTAACTACACTGGAACCAACAACAGTATGAGGGCAGAAGTTAAATGGACCAATACTAACAAATTAACAGGTCAAAAAATAAGCTTAGTTCACGATTAATAGATTCTGTTTGTGGCTCTAATTGGGGTTTCTGAGCTTTGCTGATTCTTTAACACAGGTTATGAGATGAAAAGGCCTTTGTATCCATATTTTTGCACCACTGATAATTGCATAATTATACAATAGCAAAGCATGATGTAAAATATGCATCTAGCCATCCTACACTGCCAAAAACAAAAAAATTCAAAAGAAAGGAGGGGATATTGAAGGGCCAGATGCAGGAGGATAACTCACATAACAATCCTTCTTTGCCAGCCGATATCGTGCTTCTCTTAGATCTGCAACACTGCGCCTGACTTGCTCACCACGATACTCGATTACCTGATTATAGAGTTCTGTAAGCTCTCATTTTAGAACATTGGAATATCCTATCAGATATACAAACTAAGCTAAATTTAGCAAAACTTACACAATGAGATACTTTAGATACCTAGAATTGTATGATAAAGAGTAGAGACACAAACCCTATAGTGAGGAAAGGAAATGTAGTATAATATTGCAGATACTTGATCGTGTAAACCAGCCTGGGCTAAAATAATTTATGAGATTCAATTTACATGTATATAATTATAACAGCAAACAATGAACTCGCGGAGGCTATTGAACTCCTTCACAAAAGCTAAATGAGATAGATAGCAATATTTCTCAAAAAAGGCAAGTGAAAAAGCACGTAAAAACACAATAAATTGAAGTGTCTTCTCCCCAGCCGCTGAATAAACATCTAAATCAATGTTTAGGACAATTGTTGACAGCTAAAAGAGGCATAATTTAAAGAGTATCATGCAGTTAGAAATACCATTTCTCCTTCCTGAATGTTCCTACGAGCAAATAGGCCCCATCCGTGTATTCCAGACTTTCCGAAGCAGACTCTATATTTTTCAGTTTTCTGGAAGTGCAAATCAACATAGAGCCGATATAATCTCTTACTTATATCCAATAGAAAGAAAGAAAAAAATTGATAGCACATATATTACCTGCAAGTACTTTAGTCGTTCTCTGAATGTAGAAAATGATTTAGAATCCCTTGCATCCTACAGGAAAAGTATATATCTTAAAGTTTATAGTAATCAATAATACTCTGAATAGAGAAGTAATGTGTAGTTTGATGGAAAATTACCACGGGCGGATTCAAACTTTCAATTGCACCCCAAGAATGATGACGAGGCCCCATTACACGGTGGGCAATAGCCTCATTCTGCCTCCTCTGGAAAGAAAAGACAATATGAGTAAGAATAGCTAGAAAGACCCAGATGTTGTTATGAAAGGACATATATTCAAAATCAAGATGATAAACGATTGAGGAATATGGAAAAGAAATGCTATCTGAACAAGTTGAGTATCGACAAAAATAGCGAGTAGGCAATTGTAGAAAGCTTTTCTTCCACACAAACCATAGGCTATGTGCCCATAGAATTTGGTGGCGACATCATGGCTTGAAGAACAGCAGATCTAGAATTTTGCTACATTTGCCACTAGCATTAAGAAATAAATAAGTTTTTAAGTGATTGTATCTCTATAATTGATCCAGAAGAAAGCTGACATTTCACCATTCTAGAAAGTTGCTATTTCACCCTCACCTCCTCTTTGCCCCTCTTCTTGGATTTTTCTATTTTAGCTTTTTCAAAAAATAAAGAGGTTTGTTTACTAACAAGCTAAAATTGGAAATCACGTAAAAAGTGCTACTGGAGCGATTTTATCAAGGTAAGATCAAATTTCGAGGACAACTGGTCGGATTTAAATTATACATAATAAAAATTGCCAGGTATATAGATCCAGATTAGTGTTATTTAATCTTGTGACAAGGACAACTAGCTATTGCACAGAAGTTAGTTGAATTTAGGAGATAACCCTTAGATTAAAAAGGATTTTGCATTTATACACCCCTGCAAATACACGAAATTGCACAAATACATCTTCGAAATTTGTATCTAAGTATGTGCCCCTAAAATCGTATTTATTGGCACTCATGCACCTGCCAGCCAGGGGCATATATATAAAAGCTGTAGTTTCATAGATACCCCTGACAGGTTAGATACACAAAACACATTTTCAGGGGGACATGTCCAAGTACTAAGTTTGCTGGGATTCTGCATATTTAAAGGGTATCTATAAACGAAGCACAAAAGAAAGAGGCAGATAAGGTGAATGTTATGCGATCTGAACAGGTTTTCAGCATCTATGGGGAGTACACTGTAAGTATATACCTTAGTTTCTGCCTTTCTGTAAATTAGGCATCTCATAGCTGAGGAAGCTGCAGGGTGTTCAGCAGGTAAGATAGCCTCATTAGGGACTTCTTTATTAATGAGCCTCCCAAAGGCCTGCTTGTCATTATTTTGGAGCAAAATTTTGGTAGAGAAAACTCCATTTGGAGTATGTACAATTAAAACATTATCTGGGTTTGGAGCTCTGCAGGGAAATGAAGAATATATCAACAATTTGCTTTTGTCAAAGTACAAGATACACAAAACCTTACAAGAGGTGAATTGTTGCATATCATCAAGCATGGAGATTGAAAAACCGCAAAGAAAGTGTAGCAGATTTTGAATGAAGAGCGACCACGGTCCATTAGATCTTACCCATGATCCGTGCAGTATGAAATGAATTTTGTTATCTGTCTGCCATTTCTTTCCGAGCAGTGCAACTGGAATTGTTAAAAAAAAAAGTGTCAAAAATCAAACATCTCTCCAAGCTAATTTAAGACCAGCCACAAAAAATAAACAAACTAAAGCACAGCTGCTGCAAATTCAAACTGTGAGAAATAAATTAAAGTATGCATAACTGGCTCCTCAGAAGAAGTGTTGTGCATTAGGATAATGTAAAACTAGCACATAAGTATGCGGCTTAAGAACAAGTCATTCAGAAACACAAGCAAAAAGCGGGTTAGAAGATTGCCATCTCTAAAGGCACAAATAGCAAAAGATAACACATATATACTCAGGCTTTCTTTGTTTCTAAATACTCAGTGTTTCTATGATAAAAAATAATAATATATCATTAAACATCCCATTAACAAGCAAGACGCCTTAAAAAAAGAAATCTCAGTTTCGCATAGTCATTCTCCTGATCAACTCAGTTTCACATAGTCATTATCCTGATCAATAATGTACCTCCATGTGATGGCCTGCTCTTGATGCACAGACTGCATGGTAGTAAGTCGAACACTTGTAGCATTTTGTGCAAGAACCATGCATCTGCTTGCATATCACACATATCTGAAAACAAAATGAAAAATAAAGTAAGCAGACAATGTAGACATAATTTTCATAACCTCTGAATATTCAAGTAATCAAGGTGCAGTGAAATAGCAGCAACTAAATACTCAAAAAACAGAAAGATATACACACTGATTAACCTTCTTAAAAGACTCTGATGCTATATTTAATATGCCAATTGCAGGTTCCATTGTCTCCTCACTGGAGAATGTGACTTCAGGTCGGAACCAGGCACATGTGACATGAACCCAAAGTGAATCTACATCTGTTGGCTTGAGAGCGCCACCTATGGATAAAAAAAGTTAACATGCAGACCTAATAAAAACAATTTAAGTAACATGGTTTAATGAGATACACGTAAATGACTAGAGCACTCAATCATTCAACTGAAAAACTATATCCAAGTGAAGGAAAAGAATGATTACCCCAAACTTGGCACAAAAAACAGACCAAGTTGGTGCCCGTGAAAAGAAAGGATTACCTTTAACAGGGCAAAGACAACAGTCCTGCCTCTGTTGAGGTGTCTCACAAGCTCTGCAAACCCACGAAGTGAAATCCCGAACACTTCTTGCTCCATAGCATTCTTGGTGAACAGCTACTTGGCATCTGGATAATATATAACAAAATTATTATGCAAGATTTTCCTGTGACTAACCATTTTCAATTTGTCCCCAACATTGCAAGTTCAGGGTAACTTACCTATTGCAGATAATCATTTTATTATATTCCCAATCTTCAACCCATCGACAAACAGCACATCGTTCGGTTGTCCATTTAGCATACACTGGGTCATAAGCTTCTGGCAAAATGTATCACAAGTGAAGCTTCCAGTCAATGGATATATGCTGCACTCAATAGTAATTGGCTAAACCAATCAGATGGTAAACAAAATTATACCTTGAAGTAAGTCGAGAAGCTTTTCTTCCCTTTGTTTCGGAGAAACATGTGTGGCAATATTTCCATAAGATGAATTTTCGAGCTGCAGGGTACCACAGAAAAGAACAGATCTCAGAAATGCAATCATGCAGGAAAAAGGAACAGGGCTGAACTTGTAGAACATAGTTATACATCCGGAATGCGTAAGTGTAAGCAGCAGAGGTATATAACAAGCATAAAATAATGACATTAAACAAGATCTGGATGAAATACCAGTTTCACTAGCAACTCCATTGTGCTTTTGACTTTAACACTGTTCTTCCAATTTTTTCTTTTGGAACCTGTATGTCTCTCCCATTCACTAAGACTTAGCTTCCTTTTCTTGCAGGAACTGCATTCACATAAAACCCTGAGAGAGAAAACAATAATTTTAGGTAAGGCAATCAAATTAAAATTAACAAATAATTAAAAATGCTAATAATAAGTAGCTTAAGATACCAACAAAAAGATTGATTCAAAAAAAAAAAAGGAAATACACAAAAGCAAGGATAACATACACTAAAAATAGCACATTTGCTGATCTTCTATAACATATTTCACATTATAAGAAGAGTTCAAACAAGTTAAATCATAACTATACCATGAAAATTTCAGTAGTGATTATATTTTCTAGTCAATAATGCTTACACATGCTGTTCACGTAAATATAACGCCTCCATGCCGTGACACCAAATAGGTATTTCCTCAGGCAATCTTTTCTCCACACTGCTGTCACATCTGCTTAACAATTAAAAATGAAGCATTTCTTAGCATCCTGGACATGTATTTAATATCCTTTTCCAACTAAAGATGATTTCCCAACTATAATCATAGTTACTGAAAGAGAACTAACCGCGACTCGCTAGATGAGTGCTTCTTTTCTTTCTCTGATAGTCTTTTAGTTTTTGCCTTGCAATCAGGACAGAAGTACTCAGTGTCTTCCAAATCCTTCAAAATATATGCTATATTTAGTTAAGCCTCAAATCGTAATGCCACTATATATTCATTCATATAAGCAACGCAGCAAACCAAAACGGAAAGCAACAACCACGTAAGAAAAGCAAACCTTTATGTTGCTGCATGTTCTGTCACATTCTACATGAACCCAAAGTTGGCATCCATCACAGCAAACCTGATTTTATGAGCATGCAGTCAATACTTTAATTTGTGGAGAGAAACTAATCATATAAAATCACACTTACTATTGATCTTACCCAATTTCCCCCATCTGTGTGATGCCAGATCTTCTTGCATATGCTGCAATATTGTTTTGACTTTACTAGCTGCAAAACCATAAGATAAGCAGCTGTAAGGAAGCAATTATTTGTATAGAGGATCTGCCTAGCTCTCCAGATGCAACTAGTAGTCTATTGAGAAAAAAGAAGCCACTAAAAGGAGCTATCCGTAGAGAAGACGAAAGCAAAGTACATACCTTAGCACAAATTCTGCAGAGTAATTGTTCTGAATCTTCGGACTTCTTTTTCTTTGCGCTTTTAGATGGAAGACTCAACCCACAACTTCTACAATGCAGTTCTGATTTGCTTACCGCCTGTGAAGGCAAACTAAAACTAGTAAACCAATATGATTTGTTCAACAAATCAAAAGAACTATATCTAAAATTCAATTGCACACCAAAAGCTCATGCCATTATTCCAGCCTTTAACAAAATATTCAGATGAAATGAAACTGAGGATATGAGTAACTACTTTCTTGCCTGTATCTGGGATTGGCATTCCTGATCATTGTTTGAATCAGTGACCTCCTGCAAGCTCTTAGGAATAGATTGGTTAGATGTTGGCTGCCCAGCTGTATTCACCCCATTAAATTGAACATCAAAAATGCCATGTTCAGCAAGGAAAGCCTCCTCTATAGCCATCCGAAAACTGCTTGAGTTGCCCTTATACAATTGCTGCCCTTGAAACCTGAAAGAAGCGATCAAAAACCACATTGTGACAGATGCCCTTCAGCTTGCTTTGAGCAAATAGTTTCTCAACTTTGGTAAGCAACCCACAGGCATTTGACAAACAGAAAAATAGAAAAGAGAGAGTTTTTTAGCAGCAGGAAACTCAAATGAGTGTTTGACAAAATATAGATATAAATAAATGCTCTCTGGCATGGTTTTACCAAGTAATTTCGCCTACAGGCATTTGGCACCCAAAAAAAAAAAATTAATAACTAGAGTATTTACAGTATTTGAAAACAGGAACAAGTGTTTAAGCCCTAAGAAGAAAAGCTTTAGTTTGAAACACAAATGCAGCACATACCGATCTAGATAGTCTATGAACGGAAAAAGCATCCCCTGTTTCACCCATGCATAATCCTGGGGACCAACAAAATTGGAAGGCCATTAAAACCAGTTAAAAGACAGGACCAGATTTGTGAAGGAGTTCTCCAGACACATACTTTGACATTTTGAAACTCCAAAAAGAAACCCGAAAGCTCTTTGGAGTTTTGCACCTCAAATGATAAAACATAACAGGATGCTTCTCTAGTGAAGGTTCCAAGAGTCATATTTTACCAATGGAAGGGCAAAGCTCCAAAGCACTCTTTGATGCTCTAAAGCATCAAAAGGAATGCATTTGGTTAAGGCATCCCCAAAATAGGCGTAAACCAACGTAGTTAGAAAAACACAGCAATATAGACAAAAATCTAAGGTTACCCTTCCGTGTCCATTGCCAGAATAGCCAAAGAACATAACACAAATAGCGCCAGGAATACAGAACTTGAGAACACTCTCTGGAGCCTGCAACATTGCATCGATTACCATCGCGGGCCAAGCAGGGCACTTCTTCCCTGACTTCGCCCAAACTATATCTCCCAAAACAAAATCTTCCGGCCAATAGAAATCCTCTTTCCTCTCAACACCCTCCTTCCGTTGCCTGCATTCGATCACCACCGGACCTGAATATGCATCCATCGCCTTGCCCACATCTCCATTCGCCGAAGTGAGGGTACTACAGGAGGTAGAACACTTGTTTTCGCCAAAATTGCCGCATGGTCGATAGCACTCATCTCGTCCCGACAATGCAAATGAATTAGGGTTTTGTTTGAGGCTAAAGGGTGGATCTTTCGCTGCAAGAAGCTCTTCTTTGTCCTTAAGAGGGTCTACGAGGACCGAATCCCTCAAACGCGAAGGGAGGACCTTCGCCCGCCCCCTCAACGTCCTCACCGGCGGCGCCCCCGACGTCGCTGGCCCCGCCGGCCGGTCCCTCGGCTCCGACGCCATCTCGTCGGGAACGAGAGACACCTCCGACGACAAAGACGGCGCTCCCGCGGCGGCGGAGGAGGTAAGCTCCCCACGGCGAAACCCTAGCACGTCCCCGCCGCGTTCGCGGGCGATTCCCGCTTCGGAGAAGCCTCCGACCACCTCGAGAGGCGCGAATTCGCCCCCCTGCTTCCGCCGCTTCTCTCGGCCCTCCTCCTCCTCCTGCGCCGCCGCAGCCTCCTCGCCGCCGCCGTCGCCGGAGAAGGAGGGGCTCTCCGCCTTGCACCGCTTCAGGGCCGGCATATGGGACCTCAACGTCCGCTTAACTATCATCTTCCGAACCCAATCCGGGCGAAACCCTAGGCTCAGAAACCCTAATTCGCCTCTCAGGGGAGTCGTAGGAGGAGGAGGAGAGGGTTCCGATTTGGGGACGAAGGGGTCGAAAATTGAAATTAGGGAATTAGGGATCGCCTTCTTCTATTTCTCCTCCTTATGATGATTTGTTTTTATAGTTCTTTTGTAATTGGAATGTAACAGTAGTAGCGTTCTTTGGTGGAGTTCCCTCTCCTTTCTTTTTGGCTCCAAATCTCAGTTGGAGTCGAAATTTTCGAACACGATGCGCGAGAGAGAAAAATAGCGAGGAGGTTGGAAACTTCGAGGTTCCGATTCGATTTCGATATATAAATACGTCATTATTATTATAATATATAATATATATATTTATATATGCGTTACGTATATTTAACGTTTATTTTTAATCTTTTGTTGTGATATAATATTTAGGCTCCAGGGAAGTGGTAGGATTTTTTTTTTTTTTTTTTCCCATGGTGGCGGGAAAGCGAAACTGGGATGGAGGGAAGAGCGATTCGCGGGGATATGAGCGGACAAATGTGAACACTCGTTAAACCTCCGATTCTCATTCCCTTCTCTTTGGATCACTCGGTGTTTTCTAACATGAAAGGGCGTGCTTGTTTCCGCGGAAGTCCGGCAAGTAACTTGAGATCGTCGGCGTTTGGTGCTGGCGACGAACTCGAACTTTTGTGGGACCCACACAGCCTTTACGCATTATCAGTCTCACAGAGCGACGAGTTCACGCCGTGCGCAAACTCGTAAGAGAAATGTCAAATTTCTGCCGTACGGATGGAATCTGCCAACTTCGACGGAATGCGATTCTATGGAAACAAACATATCTTAATTCTTTGTTTAGATACAGATAACACAAAAGAAAAATAATAAACAAATAGAGCTCTTATTTTTTCGCTAATACAGATAACACAAGAGAAAAATTACTGCACTCAGTAGTGGTTCCTACGCGTCTCAATTGTTCGCTACTTCTACTTCGTGTTGTACTTTTTTAAAATTTTTTGAATAAAAAGAACTGGGTTTGAGGAGTGGAGACGCTGTTCAATTTGAGGCCTAATCAAGTCCTATTCTATTTTGTTCTGTGTTTTCCCCCCTTTATTTGAAGGTTTATCATGTTAGATTTAGGTTTTAAAAATGTTTGAATTTTAATTTTTTTCTGTTTGCTCTGATATTAGCAAACTCTGCTAATTAGAGTTTTTTTTTTGAGAGAGAAAGGTAGCACGCTACCCGCTTCGTTTATTTCGTATAGAAATAAACTTGGCTGAAAATATGAATCAACTAGGATTCGTCTCAGGACCTCGAGTACCAATCATCAAGCCCTTTGTCACTTGCGCTAGGGACGGTCGGTCTATGCTAATTAGAGTTGTCTTTTTCTTTTGGGTGTTTCAAATATGAGCGAACCGAAAAATAAGAGCAATACTAAAAATACACCCTAAAGTGGGTGGATTTCTACAAGTCACGTCAACACAAATAGAGCTTTTCCTCTCCTCGCTTTATAAAAATTGCGAAGAGGTTGATATCTGAAAAGAAAGTGAACAAAATTGTACTGCGATTAGTGCTGGCGGCGGTGTAAACAGTCACGGTTGAACTCGAAAAATCCTTACCATTTTGTGAAAAAAAAATTAGGGAAAAAAAGAGAGAGAAAAAACTTTAATTTTATTCCCAATAGTTTAAGACTTGTTTGTTTCACCGAATATAGATGTTTCACCAAAAATAAAGAGAGAGAAAATACTTTTCGATCATAAATACTCATTTTTATTATTCAGCTTATTTTAACCATTCCTTCCATTGAAATTCTAATTTTTTAAAATATCGTAATTGGTGTCCGTTGATCTCGAAATAAAGTCAATAATGAAAAAAAATAAAAAATAATAAAATATTAACGATGAAAATTTTTAGATTTTATATTATTATTTTTCATCCAAAAGCCTGTAGTGGGTCATTGTCTTGTCAAAAAATATTTTATTATTTTATACTAATAATCTAAAAAATATTTAAAATCCTAAAATAAGGGAGTGTGCAATTTATATATTTTTTAGATGTATAGACAGTATTCCTGTCACAACAAAACTCACTGACAAAAAAAAAAAGAAAAAGAAAGAAAAAAAGACGAAACTAGAGAATTACCATGAATGAAAAAAATACAAGCGAATAAGATAGGCCATGCCGGGTCACGGGCGTAAGTTTCAACCCGGCATGGCCTAGATCCGTTTCGAGCTGTACTGTGTCAGGCCGAGTTGGGCCGGGCCGGCACGGAAGCTACAGTTCCCTGCACCGTTCTTGGTCATAGACGGCCGAGCGGCCTACGGACCGCCCGATCCGTTTTACATCCTAATCATAGCTAACAAGATCCATCTTATTAATTTTATAGTTCGATTTGCGACAGTACGACTCCCAAAATCACACACCTGGCCTAGCTGATGACGCTTCTAACTTGCTATAAGCAGTGACGGTGCCATTATCATAATAATACAAATAAATAAAATGGAAACAAGTGGACATCCTCAGCGGTGACTCTTACATCCATCGTCTTTAACGTGAGTGATAAAGAGTTTGATAATTAATATTTAAAATTTTAAAATTTAAATTTAATTATTTTATATATTTAACTATTAAAACAGATAGCATACTAATTTTTTTTAATAAAAAAAAATAAAACAAAAATAGCTCTTAAACGTTCGTTATTTTACTCCACATTATTTCAACTCAATTTTTTTTGATAGAAGTAATTACTTATTTACTATAATAAATTTAAAATTTAAATTGACTATTTATTTTTAATAAATTTAAAATTACGAAAATTACATGATATATACTAATTAAATCTATAAAAATAAATAACGCTTTCAAATTTTAAAATTAAAATACTATTAAATGATTCAAATTAAAATATAAGATAGTAAAATTAAGTTTTTTAAATTTTGAATAGTACGTTTTTACCGATCTGAAAAAGGCTGGGACAAATGGTGCAATTAACCCTTATATAAATCCCGCGTACTGTTTCCACCGCTCTCCACTCTTCTTCTTCTTCTTCTTCTCTCTTCTTCTTCTTCTCTCTTCATTGCTCCGGATTCTCCGTCCCCTCAAATAAAGCGATCTCCCCTCCCTTTCTCCTCCGCGATCATGGCGTTCGACAAGATCAAAGTCGCGAACCCCATCGTCGAGATGGACGGTGAGCAAAACCCTAATTCCCAACGCCTCTCTCTCTCTCTCTCTCTATCTCTCTCCGAGCCTCTTCGATTCCTCTTGTGGATAATCTTATATCCCATTGTTGGAGCTCGAATTCGTAGTGAACTGATATACGTAATGGATGTTGCTGGATTTAGTGTTTGTAGTTTGTCAATTACTGTAGTGCTATTTGGGTAAAAGTGTACGGAGAACCCCGTGAACTACTGATATTACTGTTTTTTTAAAATTAATTAACACAACCTTAACTTTTGATTGGGTTGATTTGAGTTATTCTGGTTAGTTAGATTAGGGGTTTTGTTGATTTGACAGTATTTCAATTAAATTTAATAATTCTAACTACTTTTCAGCAAGTTCTGTGAATAAATAACGGCTATTTGATAATAAAGTTTTTTTTTTAAAAAAAAAGAGATTTGACTTGCTAGAATAGTCCAAATTTTTTTTAAAAAAGGAAAAATCAACTTTATTTTTATCAAATTATATAATAAGAAGCTCAGGGGATTCAATCAAAAATGCGGAAAAATTGGTTGTATACTTAAAAATGGCTAATAGTTTTGGAGAATGGGGTCTTAGTACATTTTTACCTTGTTAATTGACCTCCTGTGATGCCAAAGTTGCTTCCGTAACGTCATTTCACAGATAGGATTTACTGACCATGTATTATCCTTACCAAATTACTTATTTTGATTACTATATCTAGCAAGATATAATTCAAAGTAGGGTTAAATATAAACCGAAGATAGTCGTCCGATAGAATGTAACAAAAGATACCTTATCGAATACAATAACATCTGGTATGTATTAGCAACATGTTAGAGTTCTGGAGCGCATGGAGAGTGAGGGTTGCCTCATGTTTCCTTTGTTTTTTCTTGTTTTACTTAAACATTTTATTCTTCAGCTTATTTCAACGTTATTTGATATCTTACATATTTGATATTTATAAATATTTGAAATCGTTCATGATACTCTGGTGCAGGTGATGAAATGGCTCGGGTTATTTGGAAATTAATCAAAGATAAGGTGAATAACAACTTTTACCATTCCATTTTCTCCAATAATTAATTAATTAATTATTTATATATATTTTGTTTGGTTATCATTGCTAGCTTCATTATTTCAAGTATCTTAAGTCATGGTTTTGATGATTTGTGCAGCTTATTCTTCCTTACCTGGAGTTGGACATAAAGTACTTTGACCTGGGTATTCTTAACCGTGATGCTACAGCGGATAGAGTTACAGTAGAGAGTGCAAAAGCTACTCTTAAGTAAGCATTATATTCTTGCTCTTTGCATTATTGCCTTTTTTTTGTCTTGGTGGAATATTCTGTGGTTCATATCTATATCTACTGTAATTTGATTGTTTGTGATGCTTTTGTTTGTTATTCCATGTCTTATAATGCAAAATTTTATGATTTTGTGATAATATATCTAACATTATCCAATTTTATATGGTGCTCCAATTGGTAAAACTGTTACTAGCTGATGCTTTCTTCTCTTCATGTTATCTGATGTAAAAAGAAATGATATGGCTGAATGATTTAATTGTTCGTAAGTTATCATTTATTTATAAGAAGCAATGTAGGTGGTCTTATAACTGTTCACCCTTGATGGAGATTTTAAGTATGTGTTTCTTGATTTTCTACTATCATTGATCACTATGACCAATCAGGTATTTTAGCTTGATTGTTCCTCCAATTAAATTATTTTTCTATACTGTCTGAGGTTAAATTACCTTGTTTATCTCAGGTACAATGTGGCAGTCAAATGTGCAACAATCACTCCAGGTACAGTTAATCGATTGAGGCAGATATTTCCTCACATGAAATCTTTCTTGTAATTGCATGCTTATATTCTCCATCCCGAATGAATTTCGATTTATGTTTTGCCTTATGGGGTTTGTGATCTGATAGATGAAACTCGTGTTAAGGAGTTCAACTTGAAAGCTATGTGGAAGAGTCCAAATGGAACAATAAGAAACATCTTGAATGGTATGATTGGCTTAATCTAATGAAAATCAATGTAAAGTGAAATTATATGAATCCCTCTTTAATTTATTTTCTTCTATTTTCTTCTGCAGGAACTGTCTTCAGAGAACCTATCATCTGCAAAAACCTCCCAAGGCTTGTCCCAGGTACTGAGAAAATAACATACCATATGCTTATACTCACTAAATCTCTACCTTTTCATATATTTTATACTTCCAGGATGGAAAATGCCGATATGCATTGGAAGGCATGCTTTTGGTGATCAGTATCGAGCTACAGACACAGTGATTAAAGGGCCTGGAAAGCTTAAGTTAGTATTTGGTAGGTGCACTTCATGTAGACATGATTCAAGTTACTTAATTTAAGTTGTCAAAGCGCTGGTCGTGCAGACTTCTGAATGTCCAAGTGTCTGTTGTTTTGCTCAATATGGGCCTGTGTGAGCTTTTGCAATGCTGTTTGAATTGAGCTATCTCTACAGCTTCTTGTCAAAGCAAAATAATTTTAACTTTTGGCCCCAAATAAGCTCATTTTAGCTTCTCTACAACTGCCACTGCTAGAACTCCAAGACTTCTATTTGCCAAACACCAGGCTAAACCTGGACGCTTCTGCTTTCTCAAGTTGAGATGCTGTTCCAGATGCCACAAGCACTAAATTCTCTTGTTTTTCTAAAAATGGATTATGATTTCTTTCTTTTTCACTGTACGACTAGAGGGGAAAGAAGAACAGGTCGAGCTAGAGGTTTTTAACTTTAAAGGAGCTGGTGGAGTGGCTTTGGCTATGTATAATACTGATGAGGTACATTGAATGCGGGTCGCATATTTAATATACTATTTCTGAAACAGATCTTATCACCTTTTCTGATTTTTATACGTTGTTTCTTTTATTGCATGACCATACAGTCCATTCGTGCTTTTGCTGAGTCTTCAATGAATATAGCTCACCAGAAAAGATGGCCTCTTTATCTTAGCACCAAAAATACTATTCTCAAGAATTATGATGGGAGGTATGTTGTTCAAGTTATTTGAATAATGTTATTCATCTAGTGCCTATACTAACTAACTGCCATAATTCCATAAGTACTCATTATCCGCCACATAATTTCTTAATGTAGGTTTAAAGATATATTCCAAGAGGTGTATGAGGCTGAATGGAAAGCAAAGTTTGAGGCTGCAGGAATATGGTCAGCCAATTCTACTTTCTCACCATGCTGTTGTTGATTATTTTGACATTCCTTATATGTAGACACTTTTTTACATGTAGACACGCTTTTCTGCATTGGCAGGTACGAACATCGGCTTATTGATGATATGGTTGCCTATGCTCTTAAGAGTGAAGGTGGATATGTGTGGGCTTGCAAAAACTACGATGGTGACGTGCAGAGCGATTTCTTAGCTCAAGGTTTGAACTTGTCTTTAGTTAATTCTGTGTGTCTATTGTGCACTGCGTGCATGTCTCTCACCACCTGTTTGGCATGGGTGAATAGTTTTTCTACTCCTAAGAGTAGTTAGGCATTCGGCAAACAGAATTCTGGAGCATTTATTGTGTTGAGAAGCTGAAAAGAGTTCAGGTGCTTCAAAGCTGAAGCTCCAATTTGAAGCGTCCGCTTTTATTGCAGCATGAAATTGGTGAGGACATTTTTTTTGGGAAGAGCTGATGATGCCTTTTAGAACAGATGCAATCTAACAACACTTTTGCAGAAGCTCTAGAGGGGCCAAATGGGCTTTAGTTTGAGTCAATTTCTCCTGATTAGGGTCAAAAAGGAAATAAAATATATGTTCTGGTTAGGGTCATAAAAGGGTCAGAAAATGTATGTACTGATTATCATTGCATATTTTCTTTATTTTTGTAGGTTTTGGATCTCTAGGCCTAATGACATCAGTGCTGGTATGCATGCATCCGGACATATCAAATGTGCTTTTTGTTGTCCACATTTTCTGTCAGATAAATAAGATAAATAACATAAAATATCCAATATTTACTATAACTGATACTAGAATATTTAAATGCAAAGGCTTTATTTGCTACTAAGTAAATAAATCTGCTATTTCTACAAGCAACCATGAATGGATTCCCTCCCCCCCCCCCCCCCCCCCCCCCCCCCCCCCTCTGTTTTAGGTCTGCCCTGATGGGAAAACAATTGAAGCTGAAGCTGCACATGGCACAGTTACTCGCCATTACCGAGTTTATATGAAAGGAGGGGAAACTAGTACGAATAGCATTGCTTCAATCTTTGCATGGTCAAAGGGGCTTGCACAGAGGTGTGTATATCTTTTAGTTCCTATCATGTGAATACCATATATAATTTTGGTCATGGTTGATGTTAGATTGTCTTTGTCCCTGTAGATAAGAAAATTTTCAATGAATCGATCAATTGAAAATGTTTTCTTTTTGTTGAATAATTGAATAGGGCAAAGCTTGATGACAATGCTCAATTGCGTGATTTCACCGAAAAGCTTGAAGCTGCCTGTGTAGGAACCGTGGAGTCTGGGAAGATGACGAAGGATCTCGCTATCCTAATTCACGGGCCCAAGTATTCACACTTGATATTACTACTCTATGCTAGAAACTTGTAGCTTTTGGAGAAGTGCTATGGGAATAAAGCTGTTGGGAAAAGCACCAACAACTTCATTGGCATCCTCAATCGCTTCCTGCCATAGCAGAAGTAGAAGCCTCGAAGTTGATCTACAACTTTTGGCGTTTGCCGCAACAAAAACTCCTGACTCGTTATTTGCCAAATAATTGGCTGTTGCTCTTTCGGAATAGAGAAGTTGCTCCAAAAGTTAGGCCGAGCAATAGTACACTCATTTATATATTTTTTGAATATAATGGATGATTTCTATTATAATTTGCAGAGTTAAGCGAGATCAGTATCTGAGCACTGAAGAGTTCATCGATGCGGTTGCGGAGGAGCTGAGGGCGAGGCTTTATGGGAGATCGAAGTTGTAAACCTCTTCTCACTATATTATGTCCTTTGAAACACTGCCATTTGATTGGGAAACACATTTGGTATTTAGCTCGCAAAGTTCGTTTTTAGGTGCTCACATTTGGTATTAGCTCTCAAAATTCTTTTTTAGGTGCTCATGTAGTTGTGACCCTCATGTTAATCGTGTGCTAACATTCTGAATTGCAGATCCGAATAGGTCGGAGACGCTTCGGCGAACACCTCGAAATAATGCGGCGCTGAGATTTACGTCGTTGTGTAATAAATAAGTGGCTTATCCAGTGGCCCAATTCTGAACGGAATTAAAGCTGCTAATCAGCTGTACTAAATCCTAATGTGTAAGCCTAGTCTTTGCATAGATGTAGCCATGTGGAGCCTTGCAATGAACTGCTGAAGTAATCATATAATTTCACAAACCATCATGTTTATTGTATGGTAATCTTGTGAGCTCTACAGTGATCATGTTTGTACTGCAAGTCGTTGTAGTACCAAGGTTGTTTGGCATTCTTGGAATTGCGCTCGTCAGGATCTGATCCAAGAATAAATGGCCACGCAATACTTATTTCGCTGGTGAAAATGTGTGGAGACCTTCGCAACTATAGGCCACTGGTATATTAAGTTCTCTGTTTTTTCTCTTTTTTTTTTTTTTTTTCTTTCTCTTTTGTGATGGGCATCTCTTTAACTTTTAATTATTTTGATTTGAGGTGTTTTTTTAGTGATTAAGCAGGCGAAAGTTTTGTTAAATCGTTTGGGCTCGACTATACCCGATTAATTTAGTTTTACTCCATTAGTCATGGAGGTGGGGAGTCTCCTTACATTTTTTTTACGAGCTTTTTTGACATTGTCCTCTTAAATTTTTTTTTTCTATAAATGGCCATAGTAAATTTATATTAGTAAATTTATATTTGTATATATGATATTGTTCTTGCCATGCGAGCATTACGTTGGTAATTTAAGTTGAATAAGGTGATTGAATTTGTTCATATTCACACTTTAGTCTTTTTTTTTTAACTTAGAAATAATAAAAAATATAAAAAAAGGTGATCCAATCACTGCGTTTAAATACGGTGATTTAATTACTGTATTAATTTAAAAATGTTATTTAAGCGCTCGCGTGGAAGGGAGAAGGTTATTTATGTAAATATAAATTTGTTACGGTTATTAAATAATTTTTTTTTTTTTGAGGGGACTAAATACAAAAAAAGAAAATCCTTTTTTTACCTATTTCACCGACCGTCTCCGACCGGTTCACTATGGTTGGAGCTTCAGCTCGGGTTCAATTACTTTTCTCTGGTACGGAGATTTTGGTCCGGCCCAATGACCGGCCCAGCCCACGTTGTACTCAAATCTCTTGGGCCCTAAGTTTTTACTTTTTTTTTTTTTAAGTAAACTGCTATTTTTAGTATTTAGTAGCAGAGAGAAAATGGTAAAGCGCGTTGCAAGCAAAGTTTGAGAGAGCGCAATGGAGGACGTTCTCACTGAAACCCCTCCGCCTTCGAGGTTCTTCCCAGAGGACCTCGACAACTTCGCCACCCCGCCCCCTCATCTCCCCTCCCCCTTCCTCCTCCTAAACCCTAACCCTAACCCCAACTCCCCACTCCTGACCCCTTCCCTCCTCCTCATCGCCATCTCCGCCCCTTCACTCTCCCTCCTCCACCGCACCGCCCCCAAAACCCTCGTCGGAAACCTCTTCCTCCCCGAGATCCCCCTCTCCGGCAACGCCGCCCTCGCCCCCTCCCCCCGCGACCGCTCCTGCAACCTCTACGCCGTCGACGGGAACGTCGCGGTCCTCGCCGCGGTCCAGTACCCCGTCGCCCCCGAGCGGTCCCGCGCCGTGGCGAAGTCGCTCCTCGGCGGGGTCGGCGCCGAGAGGGTGCTCATCGTGGACGCGATCCGGAGCGAGAACTACCGGGGGCGGCTTGCCGTGGACGAAGCCCTAGTCTTCAAGCTGGAGACCGCGGAGCAGCGGCGGAGCGGCGACCCGGTGGTGCGCGGGGTCGAGTTCTTGCCCTCCGGGAGCGTGATGGACGGCCTCGGCGCGGCGATCCTCGCCGAGTGCCAGGTGAGGAGGGTGAAGGCGACGCTGCTCGCGACGTGGCCGGAGAGCGGGCCGACGTCGGTGCTGCCGACGCTGCGTCGTTTATTTCGCGAATTAGGGCTTGATGTGGGCGAAATTGATGGTAAGGACGACTCTGATGCAGGATTTGGGCCTTCATTTCGCCACGATTCGGATTTATACACCTGAGAGCATCGGCACGACACGTGAGGTAAAAATGCTTACTGAGACCCAATTTTTGGGTATTTGTCATGCTTCGAAGAGAATTTGTGAAAGTAATCGTTAGCTTTCCCATCGTTCTTTACTTGTGGTCATGCACTTAGTGATGTGGAAAATTGTGATAGATGTTGTATGTCTTGTGTTCACTTGCAACTCAAGCTTTGTTCTCCACACAATAATGTGAGGAACTTCTCTAGCATTTTATTCTTTGAACTTTATCTTATCTTTTGTTCGAAGTTAGTGGTAAATCATGAAATTGTGCTTCATGCGTGATTGTTTGTTTGTTTAAACCCAGGGATGGAGTTAGTACTTTTGGTGCCATAGAAGTGTAAATCTAGGAAGTATAATTTTGTCACCATAAATAGTGAGTTTTTTTTCCCAAGACAAAGGTAGATATGCATAAAATCCACCTTTAGAAGTTTGACATCACCAATGCGGCTGTAGTTGATTGATGAGGATATTCAACTTTTTTTGGAATTTGAATATTGGAGACTTCACGATAATCTTCATTCGAAGTATTAGATTCAGATTGTGACCCCAAAGAATTATCCTCACTTTTTCTTATCAATATTAGATGATTTACTGGTAAGTGGATAGCTTATATTAGTGTGTATAACTTTCTTTAGCTATTAAATGGTGTGCTATATTTTCAGAAATTTACTTAGCCTGTAAAAGTATGTTGATTGTGGACTTACTTTGGTTGGACATGAATGAGTTAGATAAGTATCAAGATTGGCTATAGATTGAATACAAGGTAATTGATCAAGTTCTTTCACGCCAAATAGGGGGGTATTTACTTGAGAGCTTCAGTCTAGATTATAGGAGCAATAACATGACATGATAGAGGGCAAGACAATATTTAGAACAGTAGTTTTCCTAATCTGATAATCAACATTAACACATTGCATTACTACAACCAGTTCTTTTGCTTGCACCAATTGGAAAACCATTGGGAATTGTTGAAGGTAGAGGCCTTATGTGTGCTGGATTGAGGTAGATGTAGGGGTGGGGACAACATGCTTATAATCGATGAACTTGTTGTTATAGGCTTATAGCTGTAAATTAACTTGTTAATTACATGAATATTTGGACTAAATTAAGAAGCAACTACTGACAATACACAATAAGCAAGTGAAAATTTCAATAATATATACCAAATGCATACATACTATACTAGACATTGTAATTGGTCTCTATCATTCAAAATTGTAGCTATATATCCTGGAGATGTCAAGAATCCAAGGACGAAAGGCTCAACTTGATACTTAGCAGTTCATTCACCAACTATACTCTCATCACTGTCTAGCTTATTCTATATTCTTTAAGTTATTTAGATACATTCGTTTGAATAAAGCACAATTTAGTTGCACCTATTTGACCAATAGAAATATCAGTCATTCCCTGTATCATCACCGTCACATCTTAATAATGGTAATTTAATATCTGTATTCATTATTTTCATGGTTCTTGCTAATCTTTCCGTGAACATTAATGGCAGGTCGATAGTTGGCTGAAGTTATGTTCTTATCATTGTGACTTGTCAGATAAATATTTTTAGGAGTGCTTTAAGTTATTTCATCCAACTTGTCCGATCACTTTTAATTATGAAACCAGAAATTTCTGACAGGTAAACTTTAATTGTTAAGGGTACAAGTTAATGGAAGGTAGAGATTGATACTACTAGTTGGGTGAAGGGCATCAAAAGCTCTCTTTTTATACGATCTTTTATGAAAATCTCTCTCTAATTCTTTTTTCTTTTCTTTTCAAGGATAATATGTGCTGCCCGTTCAGATAGCTGTAATCTTGTTATAGCAACCTTGACTGGAGAGGGAAAAAAAGCCATTGATGTGTGCTATCTTTGTATGCAATGTCACATAATTAACTGTACTGTTATATCCTCCAAAGTCCAAATGATAGCATGATTCATGCATGACTTAGTTCCTGGAAAGAGAATGTGTTTTGACGTGACCTGCTCCTGCATGAGCGCTATTCATCTTTCCTTTGTTCACTAATAAAGCGCAAATTCATCCTAAAGTGGCAAGATCTTGGATAATGTTCGAAATGGGTGTGCCCGGACCTGGTTTACCAAGTTAGCAGCAGACCATCCGGTCATCTAATTCGCTCCATTGTTTCCTAAAATCACGACTGCACATTGAAATTTGATATTTAGAATTTGAAAATTTATTATTTTTTAAACGGTAGACCACCAGCCCTCTTCATGTGCTGGCGGACCAGGTACGTGCTGTGATTTCATTTCTCCCGTGTCACGCGTACGTATGCAGTATGTATTGCTCCCGCCATTTCCGGGTTGCAAACGGAGTCGGAGGCTTTTCGCTAGAATTCAATTCGATACGTAGCAGAAGACTCTCACTACAATTCATCACGGCAATACGAGGCTATATCCGTGGGCCCCACCGTGCTCGCCAAAACAACAGATAGGCTTCGTGCGGCGCTGCGGCTGCCACCATTCGATCACAATTATAAAAAAAAAAAAAAAAAAAAAAACTCCCCTCAAAAGGAAAAAAGAAAAAAAACGTAATTAACGAACCTTTATGAAGCGATGAAGCGATCCTCCCTGTCGAGAGATCCTCAGCTAGCCACAAGATCGAGCAATTACTGAAAACAAACCCAAAAAAAAAAAAAAAAAAAAAAATGCCGTTCCCATTTCCTTTATTGCTCCAACCCTCGCCTCCTCTCCTCTTCTCCCTCTCCTACCCTTCTCCTCCTTCCTCGTCCTCGTCGTCGTCCTCCTCCTCCTCCTTTCGCTTTCACCTTCGCCTCGCCGCAATCTCGTCTCTGCGCCCGACGCGCCGACGCGGGAGGAGGAGCCACGGTCTCGTCGCTCGCCCCGCCGCCGCTGCCGAGGGCTCCGAACCCTCGGTCGCCGCCGCAGATGACAAGGTGAAACAGTCGTTTATTTCCCTTGATCTTTTAGATCGATTAGATCCTGATATGTGAATTTGGGAGATCTGTTTGAGTTCGAGAAGGGCTCAATTTTGGCGGTTTTTAAGCTATTCTACATGTTTGTGCAATTGCTTTGGATACTCTAATTGTTTCGCCCATGAAATTGGCTGCGATAGTGCTTGTTTAATCTCTGAGGTGAGGAGTAACGAAGCTTATTTGAAAAGGAATCTGTGGATTAGAGACAAGTCTACTGTTTGTAAGCTGTAAGTTAACTATACAGTGAGCATTTGTGTCGAAATTGTAATGCTGTTCTGGTGGATTCGGTAAAATTATAATCTATGGACTAGGCACATGCATATGAATTGGGCATAGTAAACCTATAAGATTGGCGTAAATTGGCCAATTTAAACTCATGAAGTGGTAATTACTACTCTATGTTGATCATCGTGCTATATTTAACTATTGTTTCTAGAGTAACTTCAGTCAGGATATACTGTATTTATGCAAGCTGAGACTGATTCTTAATATCTACCGATGTTTTTTCTTAGATTTAAGTTATATTCATAGTTCACTGTTTGTTTGCCATTGTTTAACAAATTGTTATGTAATTATAGAGGATACATTTGGGATGGTTTTGTGTAGAGTAAAACTCAAAGACTCCAGGTGCTTATGGTATTCTGAGAATGATTACTACTGGATAACCTTTGTTCAAAATAATCCTCAAGCTATGACTTTTACCATAGCATAGAAAATAGTATTGCCTCTGGCCCTCTGTGTACTTTGGTTACGGAGGATACGTTAATTTTCGTAGCAGCTCTTTTCTTCATTAAGCTGATTATCACCTGTTGAACTGCTGATTGATATGTATGTTATTCACACTATTAACAGAGGGTGGGTCCGGACCTTCAAACACTCTTGAGAAGATTCTGGAAAGTCGCTGCCCCCTACTGGTCATCGGAGGACAAAGTCCAAGCCAGGCTAAGGCTTGCTGCTGTATTCGCTCTCACCTTAGGAACCACAGGCATAAGCGTTGGATTTAGTTTTCTTGGTCGCGACTTTTATAATGCACTTGCTAGTAAGTTTTTCTCCTAAATGATCCATGATCTCATTACCAAAGTTTCTGTTATATAACTGCGTTTTCTAAGATATACTCTAGCTAATCAATCTACAGTTTCTGTTCATTTCTTTTGCAAGACAAGGATCAGGAGCAATTTACAAAGCAACTTCTCTACTATTTAGGGGGTTTTGCTGGAGGAATCCCGGTGAGCATATTGCTGCTCTCTTTTAGGTATTGCTCTGCAAGCCATAATGTGATAAATGAAATATCTAGTTATTCTTACCATTAACTGAATTAAATATTGATGAATTCTTTGTTTTGACAATTTTTTACTTGTGCAAAGTGAATATAATGTGAATGATGATCTCTGGAAGAGGTTTAATTCTTAGTCTTATCATTTATAGAATAGATCGATGCATCCATCTTCTATCTGATATAACGATGTCCATCTGTAAACCATCTAAAATTTCCGAAATGAGGTTTCATCATGTTGTTGTTTAGTAATAAAAAGTTGAGGGGCTATTTCAAAATGGCCTATAGTTGAGGGGGTCTTCATACATTTTTACCTTTTGTATATTAAGTTCTGAAACCTGGTTATGTGCGTGCATTTTAACATTTCTTCCTTTCTATATTGAGTTTCAACTAATTCTTCTAATAATCTGTTTTGTTTATTGCAGTTCTTTGTGTTAAGAGATTATGCAAAAGAAACCCTTTCTCTAAGATGGCGATCTTGGATGACGAGCTACTACATGCAACGATATTTTAAGAACCAAACATTTTACAAGATCCAGTCTCAGTCAATAATTGACAATCCAGATCAACGTATTGTTGATGATCTAAGTTCATTCACTGGAACAGCACTTGCATTTTCTTTGACTCTTGTTAACGCTGCCGTCGACTTGATATCTTTCAGCAACATTCTTTATGGAATTTATCCACCATTATTTATCGTGCTTGTTGTATACTCTCTTGGGGGCACAGCTATTAGTGTCTTCCTTGGAAAGGTAGTCTTGCTTGTACATTAATTTTTGAAAGGTAAATAGTGTTTTACTTTTTGATATTGGGCGATAATTGTACCGTTTGCCTTACAGGATTTGGTCTCTTTAAATTTCATGCAAGAGAAGAAAGAAGCTGATTTTCGTTATGGACTTGTACGAGTTCGAGAAAATGCAGAATCCATTGCCTTTTACGGTGGTGAGGGAAATGAATTGCAACTTCTGCTTGAGCGTTTTAGAAGGGCTTTTGAGAACTTAAGTGTAAGTTGTCGATCCTCTCATAACCCCCCCGGCTGCACCCCCTGGCCGCACCCCCCCACCCAACCCACACGCGTGTGCGCACGCACACACAAACCTATCTTTGATGCTCTTAAATATAATTCAGCCTCGTTTTTAGTGGAGTGCAGAAGGGCCTAGCTGTTAACAATGTGTAGCTAAAAGGAAAACTCTTAATGTTATTTGGCCGATCTTGACCAGTTTCTCTACTTGAGAGATAGAAGGCAAGCATTTGGTGAAGAAGGAAACAGACTAGATCTTTTAACTTGGCGGTGAAGTTGAAATAAGCATTTTGTCCCCGAGAAGATGAAACTGGAAATTGATTTAAAGATTCTATTTCTGCTTTTGTAAGGAATTTGAGTGGGGTTGAGTGGGGGTTGCGTCAGGTGTGTGGGGCGGTTGTTCAATGTAAGATATTGTAGGTTTCTTGCAATAGTTTAACTCAAGCAACACTTTTATGGAAACTTTAATTTGCCTGAAAAGTCTGTTGTTCTTGCAATCCTTATATAGTTGCCTTCTATGCGTTGGCACCCTTGATATTCTAGCTCTTACCTCTAATAAAATACTTGAAATGGTTAACCAATCAGATGCAAACTCAAACTGAATTTTGTTAATTTGATGGCTTTCAAATCATAGTAGCATGTCCAGATGTTTATTTGCTTATTGTTGCATAATCAAAGTCAAGGTAGCCATGTCTATTTTCGTAGTAGCTTTTTTAAAATTGTATTTTCAGATAATCATATGTGGTCTTATTTTCTGTTGTTACTCAATTACAGTCTGAGTTGGCAAATTGTAGAGATTTACTTAACATTTATGTCAAGTTGCTGCATTTTTTGGCCCCTTTATTAAATTGTAAGGAAGACTCTACACATTAGAAAAGCATTATTGTATTTGATGCTTTGTGATAATTTACAAACTTCCTTATGCAAAAAGTATTTATGCATAAAATACTTCATATTTGTTTCTGCCACTGTTGCAGCAACTGTTGATGGCTTCTCGGAATCTGGATTTTTTCACCAGTGGCTACCGCTACTTGATTCAAATTCTTCCTGCTGCTGTTGTTGCTCCGATGTATTTCTCAGGAAAAATAGAGTTTGGAGTGATCAACCAATCTGTCTCTGCTTTCAACCATATCCTCAGTGATTTCTCTCTCATTGTTTACCAATTTCAGGCAATCAGTGCATTCTCTGCTGTTATTGATCGTCTAGGTAAACTCTCTCTCTCTCTCTCTCTCTCTCTCTCTCTCTCTATCTGTGTGTGTGTGTGTGTGTTTATACATATGTATAGAATTATGGATATGATGCTTGTGCACCAATATCATTTAGACATCTTAGACCATTTTCTGATCTTTTACAATATTTTTGCATGTGGTGTTCTACCTTCAGGTGAGTTCAATGATCTTTTGGATGAAAGCCAGCCTTCTATTATAGCCGAACAAGATAGCAAAGAAGAGATAAACATCCTTTTCAAAGAGACTACCTCTTCATTGAGTTCAAATGGATCTATGCCTCACGCTGAGTTCCAAAAGCTACTAGAGATTCAGAATTTAACATTAGAAACACCTAAAAGTAGAAACGTTCTCATTACTGACCTATCTCTGGAGATCAACGACAGAGATCACTTGCTGGTTTGTTACTTTTCTCATATCTCTTTTGAGATATTTACATACATATCCTAGCAAAATTGTGTGTCTACATATATGGCCTGCAAAATCTAAATTTTCATTTATACCCTTGAAAATCTAATCTTTTAATGTATATACCCTTTTACTTAGCAAAATGTCCTTAAAAGTTTTTCTGTAATAGAGAACCAACTTTTCCCATGAATTGGATGACTTCCCAAACTAACATACTCCACGGAAACTGCACTTTCTAGTGGTTTATATGAATATTCTGATTTTCCAAGGTTACAAATATAAATGTATGTTTTTTTGGGATATAGTTGAATATTTAAGTATATGACTTTGCACCATATGTACTCAACTCCGCAATCAAGAGCTATTTTCTCTTGCTTGTTTCACTCTTAGGTGATGGGACCCAGTGGGAGTGGTAAGACTTCATTCTTACGCGCTTTAGCTGGTCTTTGGAGCAGTGGTCATGGGAATATCATATTTTACGTGAAAAATGGTAGGCAACCACAAACAAGTTCAGCAGGTACTGGCTCTTCTGAACCGATGAATTCACTGAAGATTGATGAGCTTCATAGACCCAAAAACAGAAGAGCTGGTGGCGTGTTTTTCCTTCCTCAAAGACCATACATGGTTTTAGGGACACTTCGCCAGCAATTGCTTTATCCAACATGGATTGAGGATACATGCCTCCCATCAGATGAACCTCGGAATTCCGGTATGTTGCACATTATAGTATATATTTTTGCTGTTATATTTTTTCTTTTATATGTGGAAGAGATGATTGGAATCTGCACTCAGTTACCCTCCGTAAATAAGTCTTCTGTAATAGGGTAATGTTTAATAGTAGGATAGATGGAAAAGCTTGTAAACCCTATTGATCTGTTATTCTTAATTGGATGATCAAAAAATCAGATGAATGTTTTGTAACATAATTTGTATGTAAATTTATGTTCCAAAAATAATAATCTTTATGGACCCTGCCTTTCTAAGAGGACTTGACTCGGGCTAACTTTTGCTCCAACCTGATAATTTTGTTGGGGCAGACTCGGGCGACAGTTGAAAAATAGGTAAAAACTTATAGAACTTAACCTGAACTATGCGATATTTTGATTTGGCTACTCAACCTTTCAAAATTTTAATTTTACTACCTAATCTTTTAATTTGTTTGATTTGAGCCGGTCAACGGCACTTTGACTTTCAAATTTAAATGCATCGTTTATCTTTACAGATTTAGTTAGTATAATTCATGCAATTCTCACAACTATTTATTCATGTAAGTAATTAGTTTAAATTTTGAAATCAAAGTGCCATTGACTGACTCGAATCAAACAACATGAAAGGTTGAGTAGTAAATCAAAATTTTGAAAGGTTAGTTAGCCAAATCAAAATAGTCCATAGTTTAGATAAGTTTTATACATTTTTACTTGAAAAATATTTGACTTAAAAGGGTAACATAGAGTTGGCCTGGGTTAATGGACTTTGGGTTTAGTAGAACCTTTTTCCAACTTAGTCATCCGTACAAAGAAATCAGTCAGATAAAGTTACTGAGAATTGTGATCAGTGATTGAAGAATTTTTTTTTTTTTTTTTTAACATTTAATTTCTAAAACATGCTACAAGGTAACGGGGGTCTCAATCTCATGGTCCTACTTGAGCCTGTTCATCCTAATTTTGCATAACTTGTAGTCAATATACTTCACTTTGTGACCATAAGGATGTCTGAAAACTATTACAACATCTTTTGGCACTTTTCTGTTCTATGAATATTTTGAAGTACTATTCTGTGCAAAAACAAGAAATCACTGAAGTTTTCAGCATCTGTAATTATGTAATCCTATTTATAATTTCTCAGGTAATCTGCCTTTCTTGTGTCAAGTATCACCATCACTAGATATACCTGATAAGCCTGAGATGCCCACGGTTGATGATCTGGTCAGAGTGCTTGAAGCTGTTCGGCTCGGGGACATCTTGTCTCGTTTTAATGGCTTGGATTCCATATATGAATGGTCTAGTGTTCTTTCTCTTGGCGAGCAACAGCGTCTTGCTTTTGCTCGACTGTTGCTTGCTAAGCCCAACTTGGTTTTATTGGACGAGTCTACAAGTGCATTAGATGACGCCAATGAGGTATGGTTTATGTGTCTGTTTTATACTTCTTGAATGGTATGGTATGTGGTCAACTTTAATGTTCTAGTCATGGCTATAAATTGCCCTTTTTCTTTTAGAAATAACTCCAAAGAGCTTTCTAGTTATAAAGAACTTGTGGATGATTGAAAATATAAACAACATTCGATGTTCCTTGGTCACCATTTGTTTAGTAAAAGCGGCATCAGTTGGTTGCTCCTTAATTAATTGACCTCTAGCGCTCAAACACTGAACAGTAGATCTGTCAACGTGACAAAAAATAAATGTTCTTCGACTATTTTGCTGATTGCAGCAATATGTTTTAAACTTTTGGCACATTTTTTATTTCTTTCCTCCAAGTTTTCAATACCGTGAAACACGTTCTTCTTACACTTGCATCTTATCCACAGGTTCATCTGTATAGGCAGATCAACACAGCAGGGATAACATATATAAGCATCGGTCACCGAAATACACTTTATAAATTCCATAAGAGGGTCTTGCACATATCAAAGTCTGATTCGCGCGATAGTAGTGGTCGTAACTGGCATCTCGAATCTATAAACCCCAAGACTACATTTGAAGAGGCAGCTTCGGCATACTAAGATTACTTGACCTTTACCATTTTCTTGAAAATTAAGCCTATACCAGATACCACCAAACTATGAGGCAGATGAACGAAAAAGAGAAGTGCTTTTCCTATATGAAGTTGGATTGCGGAATTTCGGCGGGAGTTTTCTCTTATCAGTTCTCTCTTTAAGTCTTTATCCTCTGCCATGAAGTGCTTAGGGACTTAGAACTGCTTCAGATGAAAAATGAGTACTTGGATTATATATAATTCTTCTTTGAAGATCTCTGCAACATGATGAGCTACGGATTGTCTAATTTACAAGGTTGGTAATGATTAATTCTGGTTCTCGAGCCAAAACTTATTTTTACTTGTATAATTTGTCTTTTGATCTTTAGTAGCATTAGGAGTTACCAAGTACGATACCTTTAGATAAATGTAATAGTATTTACTGTGTACTTTCAAAGCCATCTTCTCCCGGACAAAGACACAACTATTTCTATGTATTTGTGGTGCTAAATGCAAGTTATTATCTTTTATCAACAGGAGTTTAGATAATGCAGGACTATAGGCTATAACGAGAAACGTGAACAGGCCCTTTGAATAGTATACACTTAAATTAGTGCGCCATGGGAACAAAAAAAGAAAGATTACATTAATGTTGGTGGAAAAAGCAACAAGAGAGATGAGTAGTGTTTTCTATGGGTAAACTTTAATTTGCCATCTTAGTTTCTTTTTACTTTACCATCTTATAATTCAAAATGTTGCATTTAACTATTCTTTAGTTTTATCTCTATTTTTATCCAAAAAGCTTACTATTAAATAGAGTAGTAAAGTAAATTTTTTTCATAACTATAGAATAGTTAAGTATAACTTTTTAAATCATAGAATGGTAAAGTAAAAATAAGTAAAATTCAGAATAATTAAGTGTAATTTTTTAAAACACAAGATGACAAAGTAAAAGTGAGCTAAACCACGACGAGGCAATTTGAACTTTATCTTATTTTTATTGTCACCAATGTATAGAGTAGGTCGTTATCTTCTGCGGCGGCTAAGGGACGTGTTAAAGGCATTTTGCAACCTAACTATGACTCCATGTGTGGAAGCCTCTGGGTAGCCCTATGTTGTTTTTTTTTTTTTTTTTTTTTTTTTTTTTTTTTTTTTTTTTTTTTTTTTTAAGAAATAAACTTAGCTGGAAATGTGAAGCAACTAAGCTTCGGGCTTAGAACCTTGGGTACCAATCAGTAAGCTCTTTGCCACTTACACTAGGGACGGTCGGTTGGGTAGTCCTATGTTACTTCTTTCCGAGGGGGTCTTAGATGTGGGTTTTCAAATTAGGCCGTCAACAAGCCGAACATAAGTGAATAAGAGCCAACTCAAAATCGGCTTGAAAGAACTAGAGACTGACTCGTATTCGGCTTGACCTCAAGATGAGCCGGAAAAAGCCTAGTTTATGATCGGCTCGCACTTTAATGATCCAGCTCATGTTCGGCTCGTTAGCTTGATTAATTTATCTACCTGAGCTAGCACGTTAATAGTTATTCATGACTCAAAATTTAAATGTCAAATTAAGTTACTTAAAAATTATTATTTCTTGCATAAAAAATTTAATGTACCACTAGGATTTGAGTTAAAAGCTTACATATAAAATAAAACCCTAAAATTCTGTACAGTAGATCTTAATCTAATGGTTGAAATTTACAAAATAACCAGGCCTCTTTACATTTGGGCTGGGCCAAAATCTAAATAGTAAAATTTATATATAGTTGTATATATAAATATAAAGTATATGTATTTGAACTATATCGAGCCGATTGAACACGAGTCTAACCGGCGATTTTTAGTCGGAGTCGGCACAACCAGATCTTTCGCCGCCGAATCTCGCTCAACAATCTTTAAGGGCGAAATTCACCTTGGTCATTGTACGTGTTGCGCAGTTTCATTTGTCTCATTTAATTTTATTTTCTGGCAATCAAATCAGAAAACTTTCAACTAATTTTTATTTTAGTTAGAGCAGTTTATCAAATTTAGTTTAGTATATCTATCAGGGGATGATGTGGAAACTGTTCTGAACACATCATCTCTAAGTAGTTATATGTTCAGCTGTCATGTCATCTCAAATATATTAAAACTCAATAATCGCGTCATCAATACAAAATGACATAGCAGCTGGGGCTCGTTTGGATTGACGAATTTCTAGATCCAACGTAACTCGAGTGCAGAGCTGTTTGAGTTTTCCTGAAGTGTGATTATTTTTCTGTTGTTTGTTTTGACGTAATTTGTATAGTCTGGAAGTTAAATTCAGTCACTTTTTTTGTTTGTTTTGGGGTAACTTGATACTGGTGAAATTAATTTTTTAAGTTTTATTGTTTATTTTGATGTAAACAAGTGGATCCCGTTATCTCCTGAATATAATAGTAAACTTATTCTATAAAATTCAACCTATTAAATAATTAAAAAATTTATTATTTTTTAAAGATAATGCTAATTTATTATAAATAAGGTAATTTTAACTCATTATAAAGGAAGTACAGTTTAGATTATACTATTTAATAATCTTTTTAGAGGAGGTTGAGTGTGGTGGAAGTCGAGTTCGGCATTCTAGAAGGGGAAGTCGAGAGTAGGTGAAGTGATGGAACTTGAGTTCCACTCTCCCACTTACACCAATCCAAACGGGCCCTAAAGCGAAGCTATGCTATCTCTTGAAAATGATGTGGTAATTAAATAAATATTATGTCATTTTTTTAGAGATGATGTGCTAGCTGAATCCGCTGCTGCTTTATTAAATTTTTTTGAATAGACTTTAACCAGATAGTCTGATTAGAATAAAACATAAGTTCAACAATATAGTTGTAAGAAATTAAAGGTTAGTGACTAAACATTTTGTGATAAGTTACTTCTTTTTAAGATTTTTTTTTTCCTTCCCTATAAAAGAAAGGACTACATTAAATTGCATTTCTCTATATTTCAAGGTTGCCATTTGAAGCTTCTGTATCATCCAAGGTGATACAAGTGTAGGGCCATTTCTTTTCACCAAATATAGCTATAGCCAAATTAAATATTTTTTTACCCATTTTTTTTATTTTAATAATCTGTATTACTCCTGGGAGTGTTTCTTACTACTTGCTTGATATCCTACATTTACTTAAAAATAAAAAAAAATTAAAAAAAAGAGAGAGAAAAGAAATCTCTTATCTGATTCATCCTAAATTTGCTCCATACGTTTTCTCCATACAATGTAAAATTTCAGATGCTCCTAATTCTATATTCTAATTCAAAACACACTTTAATTAAAATCTGAAAAAAAAAGAGCAAATCCAACACCTTCTTACCTGTTACTAACCTAAAATCTCTCCTCAAATTTTACCATTAAGAAATGCAATACCCCTATTGTCCTCTTATTCCACGCAAAAAGAAAGATATATATATGCAGATGAAAACCTTTGTGCTCTTTATTAATTGACCTTGTTATTCAAGCTAGCATTCTCCTTCCTCCGGTGCCGGACTCTCTCTGGCAATTAAAGTAGACCGCAGCAACCGGAGACCCGAGGTTGTAGAGCTCGGCAAAATCGCGGGTATTGAAGTTCTGGCGCCAGCCCGGAGCGTACACCGTTTGGTGCCCGAGCTGTTGGAATAGCACGAACACGATCCGATGTATACCGAGGACCGGGGATGGGCTCTCATAGCACACAATCTCCTGCCCTGGATATATAACACAAGCATGTTCATGCATGAGCTCATGTACATGGAATTGATCAGTAGTAGCTTAATTTAGCTAAAATATTTGATTATTAATAATTAAGATTTGTGGAAGCAGCAAAGTATGTGTACATATGATGCAAGAATTGAAGTGATTTTAATGTACTTCTTACCAAAAGATGCTTCAGTTGTCGCCGGGATATCGGTCACCAACCTACATCAGTAGAGATCAATAATATAGTAATCATTCTGAGATCATTTTGTAAGGTGAAAACTCGGCAATGAAACAAAATGAAGATCAATATGATCAACCGTACCTAGCGCAGTTGGCTAAGGGCTTAATGGTTGGTACTCGAGTTCCTCAGTTCGAAGTCTAGTTGCCTTATATTTCTAGCTTAGTTCATTTCTAAAAAAATGAACGAAGCGGGTAGCTTACTACTTTTCTCTCTCTCTCTCTCTCAAAAGAAAAGAAAAGAAAAGAAAAGAAAAGAAGATGTTAACTGTTTGCGTGTTTTAAGTTCGAGCATCCATCAATTTAGTATGCAACTTTGCGCATTAAAACATAACTCGAGGTCACTATTGATGAACACTCATCTGAATCAGGATCTATGCACAAGTTGTGCGTGTGTTTCACAATATGTGTTTGTATATTTATAAGCGCTTTTGCATGCATATGTTCACGCCTATACATATCGTCCAAATAATCGGAACTTCTGATTTTCAAGAAGACATTGCTTCTTAACTTAAAGGCTATTTTAATGCCTGGATAGGCTAATTGGTGGATAAACTAAACTCACTTTGCTTGATGTCAAATGTTGTAGAGAAGAACATTTGAGCAAGAGAGGATAATAAAGTTTTGACTAATTTGTCGACTTCAATACATGTGATAATGCAGAAGAGTAAAACATCACAGCCTTTCCCCTATCCAAGGTTGGGATGAGTGATCATAGATAACAAATTTGTACTGCAACAAGCAAATAAGGAACTAATTAATTTCTGTAATAAGGAACAAAATTGTTAGCAACATCACCCATACTGAATAGTTAACATAAGAGGCTACAAGATTCAGATAAGTCTATCTCTTAACATCAAAATCAGCTTGTCATTAACATCCACTACGAAAAAGATTACATTTAAGGACGTTTTTTTCTATAGTTAAAGATGCTTAAAAGCGTCCCAATATAATTTAATGTCGCATTTGAAAGCGTCGGCAAATGAAGAGTCGTTAGGTATATACCGACGCTTATGCCAACGCTTATGCCAAGCGTCGGTAAAATATATTTTGACGCTTTAGAGCGTCAGGATTTTTTAAAATCCTGACGCTTTGAAGCGTCAGAAAATTAAAAATAATAGTCAAGTTTAACATTTAATAAATTAGTTTATTACAATATATGGTTTATTTGACGACGCTTTTTGAAGCGTCGGTATTTGCTAAATTATAGGAATGCTTGGGGATGCTTACTCCAAGCGTCGTCTAAAAAGCATCCTTATATTGAGATTTTTTTGTAGTGATCAATACCAAAGTACTTAACAACACAGGCTACAATTTTATTGAGAGAAAATTGGTGTATAGTTATTAATTAGTGACAAAATGGGCTAAGGAGGAACTTAATTTAATGGTGGATAAACATAGGTTGGTAACAGCAAAACTTACATGTGCAGCTGAATAGGAACAGATGAATTGATAGGATCCCATCCAAGGACCAAGGGTAGGTCCACTTATAAGGCCACATATAATATTAGAAATGAAAAGCAATTACTAGTACTTTACTGAAGATCTACCAGAGCACACACACACACACACACACACACACACACACACACACACTAACACACTAACACGCAGTACAGAGAGAGAGAAAGAGAGAGATAGAGATAGGATTACTCAACTAAAACCAGATACTTACCAGTGCAAATACTCCCTAAGGTTTGGGTCACTTGGACTTGGAGCATCTGGATCAACCATAGTCTGCAAGATATAAATAACTTAGAAAAGCCACTCAAGAACAAACAAGTATCTTCATGAAACTAGAAAACATGAAATTAATAAGCTTCACCACAATATGAAAGCTCAAGTACCATATAGAATACAAGGTAACGTATATATATATATATATGTACTTACAAGAGTGTAGTATGTACTCAGATCAGTTCCTCCGACCTCAACCCTAGGCTGGCCAACAACAGCTGAGGGTTTAAGCTCACACCCATTTGTAACCTCCCTTGAACTGTATATTACACTAAGAGGTACAGTTCTTGTGAATGGATCCAACACATCTCCAATCACCCTCCCTACAACCAAAGTATCTCTTTCTCTATTCATGACTAACCACACTCTAGCTAGCTAGCTCTTCTCCTGTGGGTGCAGATCACTGGTGAAAAGAACTCAAGTAGAACCAGTACTGTGGCAAAGGATGCAGTATATGTACTGAGACTAAAAGAGAGGTATAATATGAAGTGGAGCTAATGGAGTAGGTTATAGGTGAAACTTAAATCCAAAGGAACATTGCACATAATATAAGAAGAAGAGAGATGTGTTTGATGGGGACCAAATTTGATTATTCTACTTTGTTTTATTCTTGGCTCTTTCTTGGAGAAATATTGGCATCATGTGGATTTGGATTAGATTCTGAAATTCTTATTGCGGTTTCCCATTTTGATTAGAGGGGTAAAAGTGAGGTGGATTAATTGTGGAGCGTGTTTAATTTCCTTATTTTAAGAAGAATTTTGAAGTCATAATTAAGTATTCATTCATTGGTTTCTTAATACTAAGGGTTTTCCTAGGAAGAAGCTTTTAATTCCATGCACCTCCTACACTTGTTCATCAGCCACACCACAAATTTATTTACTTAACTAAACGATTCAATTTTTAAATTAAATCAATCATACAAAAGCTAAGCAGTAATTAAGGTGAATTAAAGAAGGGATATGCTCTACTTAGTCTTGCGTGCAAAATGCGATATATGCATTAAAAGAAATGCAATAGAAAATATTCTGCTTGTTTCTATAAATAATAGCACGCATTATATAAACTGCACCGTTTTAGTTAAGAATTAATTTCAACGATCCCACGTATAAATAATATAAAAAGCAAATATTGCTATATATTTTCATCACGTCTGTTTTATCATAATAGTGCCGAACAACTCTCAAAACTAGATGGACCCTTCGACGGACCAAATAGTAGGGGAATGTGTGTGTGTGCAGAGAACCACGCTTTCGATTCTCAAAAGAAGATGACAAAAAAAAAGAAAAAAGAGAGAGGAGATGGATGCATGGATGAATGGTGGGTAGGAATGTCAATGGGTCGGATTCGAGAAAGGTCTTCAAAAATCTGAATCCGAACCCGAGTCCGAATCCGACGAATTTTAACATTCATATCCAAATCCAAAATCCGAACCCGAGAATCCGAACATGAAATAATTATTACTCTTTTCTATATTCCAAAACATATTATATTAAACCTAAATTTTTAAGATACAAATTCAAATATAAATCAAACATTTATATATATATATATTAATATAAAATCAATTTGAGTTCTGGTTCGGGTGGGGTTCAGGTTTGAGTCTGGTACAGACAAAAATCATACCCAAATCCAAATCTGTCGAATTTTTTTTATTTTTTATACCTATATCCGAAACTACATCAGCTCACTATCGGATAAATCTATCCCATTCGAATTCGAGTTCAGATAAAATATCGGGTATCCGTACCCATTAACATCCCTAAGATTGGTGGGTGCATGGACATATGAGACCTGCTGCACAAGGTGCAGGCTATGGTTTTCATCTTCCTAGGATGAGTAGGCACCACCTGCGTGACTTGGTCAGCTTTGGTTATAATTATTGTGGGAGAGATCTCAATCATGAATTTCTTTGTCAAGGAGATGCGACAGTCGATGCATGTAAAGAGGGACAAGCAGGACAGCGGCTGTCTCCATCTCAGGACAGCACCTTTTCCCATCACCGTCCGCTGCTTTAACGCTGTCGAGTTCTCATTGGCTCGCCAGAAGATTCAAACATTCCCGCCAAAACAAGACAAGACACATATCAAAACAAATGAAAGATATTAAAATATGAGCCATGAAAAAAATCTAGAACGTACCAGTTATATTGCTGATTTGACATTCCTAGTCAATCACATTATTTTCTTGGATTCATTCGTCACATCATGATTAATAAAAAAAATATTTTTATTATATTTTTCTCAAATAAAGAGATATGATTGATTGGTTATTGATGATATGGTGTAAGTATTATGATATTGCAGACTTCCTCATGAGCCATGCTACCAGTACGTCTTATACTCACTCCATTCCAAGATCATTTATATTTTACTTGTCACACCAACTTTTTTTTAAAATTTTTACTAAAAGTTATTTGAATTTTTATCAACCCTACGATGGAGGGTGTAAGATCTACACCCCTTTTTTGAGTGTACAAGCAGCATTTTTCTCTACCGATATATCCCAAAGTATGGTGTATATCTTACACCGACTTCATCCCAAATGGTATCTCACCTATTTGGATATTGCATAATTGTTTCTTGAATGATGAGTTCCAAGGATAACGAAAATTTAACTTTGATATTCAATTTTTTTTTAAAAAAAGTTTACTTGAGGTAATTGGCATTGTTTTCTATCCCTATATATATATATATAAGGGCATGAAGCTTAATAATTATATATTTTCTCAAGGAGAATAGTTATGTTTTGACATGGATGAATTGTGTAATAAATTTTGATTGACTCTACATACACAGTATAAAATGTGATATAAATTTGACAACATATACATTTAAACCCTTTTTGAGCAACCAAATTAAGCATTTCCTATGTATCGGAAAAGTTTTCAACTCAACTGAACTAATTTTTTTAAAAATGTGTTTTAACTATCAATGAAACTGGTTCCAGCGTGTAAACGCGGCTCTAGCTAGTCTTTATCCCACACATGTATTGCATTTACCAACATTCAAGTAGTAGATGCACATTTAGTGGAATAAGACGTGCTACTCCACAAGTTATTCTCTCCTTGTCCTACGATCAAAATGTTCGAGATAATCACTCGAGTTTATAAGGAAATAGATTGGAATGCAAGTCATACCCAAATTGGAAAAAGAATAAATTCACAACCCTTATCCCGTGAAGTTCCTACCCTTTCAAATTCTTTTCTTACTCTTCGCATCAATCCGATCAAAAACAACTTAATAGTACAGAGCCAATTCTCTATAGAGCTTTGGTTGCTGGAAAACACGGTTCATTGGATCGCCGCCTATGTCAGAGGTGGTGCTTCCACTTTTTAGATTAGTGGCACGAATAATTTCACATGGTAGATGCGACTAGCACGTAGTTACTGGACTGGTAAGTGTTGGAGTTGTAATCCGAACTTCCTGAAGATTAGGAAAAATCTATAATTAATTTAAATTAACTAGAATAGGATTAATTATTTATTTCTGTTAGAGTTTAAATATATTTGTGATCTAATTTCTAGTTGAAACCAGTCATCATAAATGTGTCATTATTAGTAGGAATATTGCCCATCCTTATATTTAACATATCTATATTTAAAAGGTGGTGCGTGAGTATATATAGAAGTTGGTTGTAGTAGAGATTTAATGAGGCCGTGGGGGTAATTAGAGAAAGGCTCCACATGAGCTTGGGTGTAATTAGATGCACGGTTTTATAATTAATAAAGTAATTTGTATTGTTTAGTTATCTTCTACCTCCAATGTTTCTTCTTTATACTATTTTCTAACAGTAAGAAATAAGAGGTGGATCAATTGTTAATTGTATGCCTATTATATAGTCGACAGAATTCTTATTTTTATTAAATATGAAACTATTGTTTTCAACAACTAAATCTAACAATTTGCATTCTAATGCAATTTTTCTCTTTTCAGTTGAATTTCTCTATCATATTGAATGGAACATCTAAGTAATCATCACCTTATAATACCACTTTTAAGACGTCGAAATCAAACACATGACCTCTCAGTGAAAGGCTCAAAACTAGTTTTAATGCTATATTATCCAAAAGATCGACGATAAGAAACAACCCACCACCAACAAATTAAGTTGGATACGTGTAGGGTTTTAGAGCAATACCCACCGCCAACTTATATTTGGTGCCTCTAATCAGTTTTTGTCATTCCCATCCCCTGGATGTGAGATTGTGAGAAGGAGATGCAAAAGAAGCCCTTTTCTTTTCTTCGGAGCCACATACATATATGCATGCGATCTCGAGCATCTAACTTAATTTTCTATTCATGTTGTGCTTTGCTATATATCATGCATCTTTTCATGCATATATATATAGGAACTTGATGTGTGTTAGGATTTGTTTGAATTGTAGTTATTTAAAGTTTAAGTCTAAATCCTGATTAGATTAGAATAGAATCTAACTTAAATTTTATTAGATCATTGCCTAATTAAATTTGGGAGAGAGAGGGGTGTAATAGGGTGTAAGGTCAAGCCATAGGAAGCCGTGTGGGGTGTAGGGCTCAAAGTGGGCCATGATTGCATGCACCTGGTGTATGGACGCATAGAAGAAGACCACTAATTAATGGCATAAGAATATATGTGTGACGGCTCATGTGGGGTTGCTCCTCGTTGGATATGTATATATTGTGTGCACGGGTGCACAAGAAGAAATTTTCTAAGTTACAAAACGATCAGAAAGAGGGTTCAAAATTTCAAATTGAAACTACTCTTTGTAGTTGGTCAGCTGCTGAAAATAACAGTTTATGGTAAAAATTTAATTGGGCACTTCCATTATAAAATCTCAACAACAGGTATCAAAGTGGGTGCTGAATTTACAACAATTAATATCAGAATGGATTTAGGCATCACGGACACTGACACGGGACACATGACACAATACAAGTCGGACACCGCAACTCGCAACTTTCAAAAATTAGGACACGGACAAGGCATGAACACCGCTAAAAAAATATAATATTATTAATATAATAATATATTTTTATTATATATAAAATATTAATTTTGGTAAAATATTGTTATATTTCTCATACTTTAAGAAAAAAAATTCTCCACCATTTATAATTTATTTATATTGTCAAAAAAAAAAATGCATTCATTGAATTTTTTTTTATCATCTTACATTATATATGCATAGAAAAAATAAAATTAAAATAGGTATATATATATTTTTTAGTTGTATGCACTATGGATCAGTATTGAACGCGCGTCTAAGGAGCGTCCACATCGGACACGTATCTGACACGGACACGCGCGTGTCCGTGTCGGACACGCGAGGCTTATAGAAGTATCTGTGATACATATGAATGGATTGTCGTCTATATTTCATTAATTCATATATAACCATGCAATCTAGAGCTTATAGTATATATTTAGTACATGGAGAAATCTATATATTAACCTTCGTGCATGTCATTTGTGTGATGTATGCAAATATAGATAGATACGTAGAAGTGATCAGGACGACACGATACATATACGACATCACAAGACTAGTAACTATTAGTTAGGGATACATCCTTCTTCCGCCGGAGCCTGACTCCCTTTGGCAGTTGAAGTAGATGGCTGCGACGGGAGAGCCGAGGTTGTAGAGCTCAGCGAAATCCCTGGTATTGAAGTTCTGGCGCCACCCCGGAGCGTAGACCGTCTGACGTCCGAGCTGCTGGAAGAGCACGAACACGAAGCGGTGGATCCCCATTGTCGGTCGCGGGCTCTCGTAGCACATCACTTCTTGCCCTAAGCTCATGAGATATTATACCCACAATCAAAAATTCCTGTGAGAGTTGCTTAGTTGCTATGCGTACGTAGATTCTGTTCATCTCCTTAAATATATGAAACAATTGTTTTTCTTCAATAGCTTAAAGTTGTTATAAAACAAAGTATTTTTTATGTATTTGTTCAGTGGCACTACACTCAAGATTAATTGCTGGCTCTATATCATGTAAAATAACCACTTTCTCTAACAGCCTACAATGTTATTAATCAACATTCATAATGTTTTTACATAACAAAATAAAATATATATAGTAAATCTAACTAAATGGCTAAGCTCTGGTTAAAATTTTCATAGGAATAAATATGGTTTTGGTGTATAGAATTCTATTTAGTAGCTAGGTCTCACCAAATGTTGCACCTGTGGTTCCAGGGATGTCTGTGACCAGCCTGATCAAAATCAGAGAGAAAGTAAAATTGTTGTAAAAGCTTCACAAATTGCAATAATTAAAACATACATATCAGAAGAGAATAAGCAGTTGCTGTAGAAATAGTAGTGGAAGACAAAGAATAGTACACCACCAGTAGAAGATGAAAAAGAGACGACATGAAATGAGTACCAATGAAGATATTCCCTAAGATTTGGGTCACTTGGACTTGGAGCATCTGGGTCTACCATAACCTACATGCACATCATTATAAAACCACAAAAAAGATATAGTAACAGATAAAAAGAAAGCTAAAAATAATATTATAAAAAGTTTAAGAAAAATGCTAACTAACTGTACATTCTTTATAAGAGTGTACATTTTACATCTTTGGATCCAAGAGTTGATACAACCTTTTTGAAATTTTAGTTATAAAAAAATAATAATAATAAGACAAGTGAGTTGATTAGTCCCTACGAGGGTATAAAAGGTTCTGAGGTCGTTGCCACCAATGTCCACTCGCGGTTGGTTGACAGCTTGTGAGGGTTTGAACTCGCACCCGTTGGTCACCTCCCTCGAGCCATACGTGATCCGAAGAGTTGTGGTTCGAGTGAACTGGTCCAACACATCCCCAATAACCCTACCAACTACAAGAGGGTCCCTTTCCCTCATGTTTATAAGTGAAACCCCAATAGGATAAACTAAAACTACCTACTGCAATATATATACATGGAACTTGGCGTTGGAGGCTGGTGTTAGGTGAGTCACAACATATATGCATTGACCCCTATTTATACATGTGAGATCACTAGCCTCTTTCCTCCCTCCAATATTTGGTTAATTATTGCATGGAATCTCCACATTTTCTAGATCATAATGTTTGTGGTCACCCTTCACCCCTTTTCTAGCCCTAAAAGTTTGTTGGGGCATCTTCTCCTGGCTTTTGTTTTGGAGATGTTACTACATGCATGCACTTGATGCATCTATATATATCTATGCACCGCATACTTTGATCACTCAAATGTCCAATTTTCAAACAAAATAAAAGGCTACATACAAGTATACAACTCACTGCGCGATAGGGATCGAAATACTATCTAGCTAGGGCTTACTGTACATAATATTTTTTTTGAAAAAATAATAGATAACGGTGCACGAGTTTTTTACGAATGCACCTGGTGCAGGCAATAATATCTCTCTGTAGTAGAGTTCTGTTAAAGCTTTCTCTGTATATAGTAGAGTTCTGTTAAAGCTTACAGTGATAGTGGAGTCATATCTTTGCCCTAGCTTGTTCTTTAGACATCTTGTAGTCATGTCCTTTCCATTGTTGTTAAGATAACATTGAAACTTCTTAGTAGTTGTAGAATTTCCTCCTAATGGTCACCTTGCCGACGACGATGTCGGCCAACACAAACAGTTCCATACTTAATACTGTTCTCTTCCTTTGCTATCATCTTGTTTTGTTTGCCTAAATTTGTTTAGGCAAAGGAGATAACGCGAAAATTATTGTTGTTCAGAAAACGTTGAACTTCTTAGTAGTTGTAGAATTTCCTCCTAATGGGTCACCTTGCCGAAGACAATGTCGGCCAACACAAACAGTTCTATACTTAATACTGATCTCTTCCTTTGCTATCACCTTGTTTTGTTTGCCTAAATTAATTTAAGCAAAGGAGATAACGCGAAAATTATTGTTGTTCGCCACTGTAAACAGCTAGTTGTGGCCATGACGATAAAGCGCTCTATTGTGCTTTTTGGGGATAAGGTTTTATGCTTATGATGCAAAAGGTGGACAAGATCAGAACAATTGATAATGACGACCAGATATATCGATCGCATGATTCGTTGGAAGCAAATGAAAACCTTGGGCTCTTCATGGTCGGAAAGAACGAAGAGGACTGATCGATTCGTCTTGAAACCAGAAGAAGGTAGCTTAGAGGGCACGCACATGCCGTATTAGGAAAAGAAGTTTCCAAACATTATCTCCAAAGAATCATCTCCTTCAATGCCATCAAATTAAGGGTTACTCCGTGCCGAAGAACTTTTGGGTCTCTTCTAGTCCTCTCCTTATTCTCTATTATAGGAACCAGCCTCCCCTATAAACCTTAAAAAAAGTAGTTCTCTGTAATCTATATTAATTCTACCTTTTGTCTCAAATAGCATAGAGGCATCTCGATCAGTTTATTTAGCATAACATCATTAATTAGATGAATGATCGATCGAGTTCCACAATGTACAGTACTTAAAAGTGGCAAGAAAAGCTTGTTTGGGTCTCGTTAGTGTTTGCCAAGAAGCTCATAAATTACCAAAAATGAGAGAGCTTAGTTAACATTCCTGATAGGAAACTTTATCCAACGTAACGTGCATCGATCATGTAAAGTTATACCTAACATCTCGAAGAGCTGTTCTTCTCTATTCTGTCACTGTCAATGGATGAATAACATAGGAGTATAGTGGAGAAATCGATAACATGCATCTATTATTTTATATTTTAATGCATGGATTTTGGTTGTGCATGCCTTGCAGAATCTTCTTTCATGTATATATATCTATATATATATACATATATATATATATATATATATATAGTGGGGCTACTATACTCTTATGAGTATAAGCCCTTTATACTCATAAGTTATTTTCAATGATGAAGCTTCCGAATCGACGATCCACACCGTTAACTATAATTTAGAATATTTGAAATTTTTAGAAAATGAATTTCGTAATTTTTTAAAATTATAATAAAATTCATCGCGTGGGCATAAAATGAACGGTCAAAATCGAACGATGTCCTAAAAATGGATGATAGAATACTTCAATTTAAGATCAGAGTTATTGATCTTTATCTAGATAGTCAATAGAATTTTTTATTAAAAATTCAACCGATTTCGATTCTTTTACACCGTTAAACTAGCAAGTATCCCATACCGGCCGTTAAAAATTATCAATTTTGAGATCTTTTGATCGTAAGGTAAATGATTTCAAAAAATTATAAATTTAATTTCTAAAAATTTTAAATGCTCTAGATAATATTTAACGGTATGGATCGTCGATTCGGAAGATCCATCATCGAAAACAACTTATGAGTACGAAGACGATCGTACTCATAAGAATATAGTATCCGGACTCTCTCTCTCTCTCTCTCTCTCTCTCTCTCTCTCTCTCTCTCTTCTATATATATATATATATATATATACACTCGAGTACAAGAAAAGGCAGTCGTAGAGACAATTTTTAGTCATCATAGAGCCGGCGGTTAAACTGCCTTTTCATGAGCTCATGCTGTAATTCATATCTTCGTTCTTCCAAAACTTTCCTTCAGTTATTCTCTCCTAGAATGTTGCTATTAGTGAAATACATTTTTCTTTCTGATGTAATGAAACTATATAAGTTAAATTTCATCGTACAAGTACCGTACAACTAATACTTCAGACACTACTATATATATATATGTTGCAATATTGCTATACATATATGAGTGAACTATATTGCTATGAGTGAAATTATGTACTCTCTTTCTTTTTTTTCGTAATAAAAATATACAAGTAAAATTATATAGTTAGTTCAGTGACATGTCTTTAACACTACAAATTGCAATGCGAAGTTTGGGGAAAGAAAAAAAGAAGAAGAAGAAAATCTATGAAAACAAATCTCAAGTAATTAACGCACTCCATGATGGCGCTCAACTCGATCTCAAATCACTGTTAATGCTCTAATAATAGAGAGGTGCATCTCAATCATTCAAGTGCCACAAGCTTAATTTCTAGCCCCTTAATTAATTAAGTTCTTGCATGTACATGCATGCTTCGTTCATTTTTTTTTTCTTTTCCAAATGAATTCAGTTAGAAATATAAAGAAATATGGTTTCAAACTTGGAACCTCAGGTATCAATTATTAAGTTCTTAGTCAGCTGAGCTAGGTATAGTCGGTCATATTCAAACTATTAATGGGCCGAATGTTCTACTGGGCTACATGGGCCACATCTACATATATTAGAGTATCTTCTACATCTGAATCAACATTAATTGTGCATTTGTGCATATATATTATCTGGGCTTAAATCGTTATGTTTAACGGGAAACTCGTCTCATTTTTATTCAACATCAGCCCATCAGGCCCAACTAGGCCCACCAAATTAGGCCCGTCTGAGATGAGATTTAGGCCCACTGAACGCATCGCATCATTATAAATACATTAAGGCACTTTTTGGTTTGAAAATTTCTACACAAGGACAGTGAAATATTTGTGTAAAGAGAGTTTTGATTCTGCATGCATGTTCTCAACTTCTCATTATATATGTTTGGTTAAGGATAATGAGAATTAATTGGAATAGTGACTCAACACATATACTTCTTATAGTTACTGTTCCTGAGGTTAAACATTGTGAGTATGTGTGTTGAGGACAAAAAAAAGGGAAAAAAAAAAAGAAAAAAAAAAGATAGGGGATCACTATGTATCAATGTTGTTGCTTTCATCTCCCTCTCACCGAGGCGTTTTCGTAATTGAGGTAATGACAAAAGAGAATAAATTAGGAATTTTCATGTGACCCGGAATCTGAATTGATTTCAAACTTGTTGATCGAGTTTAATTGGAATATATAAATATTTCCGTTCCTTTAATTCTTAATGGCAATCAAATTAAACAAAAAATTTTCCAATCACTTAAACAACAATATCAAAAGAAAAATACAAATCATTTAAGTCCATTTCATCAACTCAATGACACAATCTAGTTAACTACCATTCTCACTTAGTGCCAAATCTCAAATCAATGATCAAACACATGCGCCGCCTTTCTCCCATTCAAACTAAGAAGTCATGAAGCTTTTTCTCCACTTATCAATAAAAAAAAAGAGATAATTACCTATATACCCCTCAAAACTTCAGAAATATATCGTTTACCCTTACTTTTTTCTTTTCTTTTCAATATACCCCTCATATGTTCCTCCGTTATTCAAAAACACCCATGCAGTTACCATCCGTTAAGTTAACGTGGGTTAAACGTGAGTTAAATATCTACAGAGAAAAAAAAAATAAAAATATCTCTTTTGTCCTTAACTTAAGGGCAAATAAAAAATATTGGTAATAGTAGAAGGGTATATTTGAAAAGAACAAAAATCAAAATACTTCTTGTACCCCTAACTTAAGGGCAAATAAGAAAAGTCGGTGATGGTAGAAAGGTATATTTGAAATAGGTTGGAACGTAGAAAGGGTATTTTCAATATTAACCTTCTAAGAAGGGTAAATCAGAAAGTCGGTAATTTTTCAGAGGTATATAAGCAATTGCCCCTAAAAAAAAAAAATATATATATATATATATATATATATATATATATATATATATATATATATATAAAATTAAATAAAAGCTCTTTCTCCAGTAAAGACACACTGCTTGATTCTTCTTCTAGATTATGTGGTATTAAACTGTAGAAGTAGTTTTCAATTAAGGCTCCGTTTGGATGGACCTAAAAACGTAGCATACTTAAACTATGCTACGCCCGTAGGAAAATTTTCCTACGAAGCATTTGGAAGCAAAAAAAATGGAGTAATTTTTGAAGTATAGTTAGACTATACTCCAAAAAATAGAGTAAACTTATAATCCAATCCAACCGAAGGAAAAAAATTCCACCATTATTGGGCTAGCTCTCTCACCCCAAAAATGTATTAAGTTTTAAATTTCAAAATTTAAATTTTAAATTTTAAATATCAAAAATTTAAATTTTTAAAATTTAAATTTTTAAAATTTAAATTAAATGTCAAATTTTAAATTTAAATTTTATGATTTTAATTTAAATTTTTAAATTCAAATTTTGAATTTTGAAATTCAAAATTCAAAATTCAAAATTTTAATTTTTAATTTTTAATTTTTAATTTAAAATTTAAAATTCAAAATTCAAAATTTAAATTTTAAATTTCAAATTTTAAATTTTAAATTTTAAATTTTAAATTTTAATTTAAATTTTAAATTTAAATTTTAAATTTTAAATTTTATAATTCAAATTCAAATTTTAAATTTTGAATTTTAAATTTCAAATTTTAAAATTTAAAATTTGGAATTATAACTTTTAATTTTTTAAATTTTAGATTTAATTTTTGAATTTGAAATTTGAAATTTTAGATTCAAATTTCAAATTTGAAATTTGAAATTTTAGATTCAAATTTCAAATTTGAAATTTGAAATTTTAAAATTTGGAATTATAACTTTTAATTTTTAATATTTTTGATTTAATTTTTGAATTTAAAATTTAAAATCTAAAATTTTAAATTTTAAATTTTAAATTTTTTATTTCAAATTTCAAGTTTTAAAATTCAAATTTCAAGTTTTAAAATTCAAATTTTAAATTTTAAAATTTAAATTTTAAATTTCAAAGCTTTTGAATTCGTACTATGTGAATCCAAATAGCTATAAATTTAAATTTAACGTTTCTAATGGCTAATTTTTTAAAGATATTGAGAAATTCTATGGAATTGTATAATTTGTATCCAAACGGCTTTTTAAATGAACCTATGAAATTTTTTTGGAGTTACAGAATTCCACATTTCATCCGAAGCAATACTATGATATTTAGACTCCATGAAATTTTTTTACTGCGCATCCAAACAGGGCCTAAGTGAACCTGGACTTTCCCACAAAAAAAAAAAGTTTTGGAGTGAACTTATGTTATGCACGAAACTGAATGGCTCATCCAGTAGTCAAATCTAGTTATATATTGACTCGTGGTCAACAAAAGAATCCATAGAAACTTTGCGAGGCATCACACGCCAAGCAATCTTAATGGACGGCTATAAATATGTACGTCGTACTCAAGCAATGCTATATGTTCATCGCTAGACTAAGTGTAAGATTTATATTCTTTTCGTTCAAGAGCTTATCGTCTTTATTTTTTAAGGCTAAATTACAGAAAATTTTTCTGTCAATACTCTCTTTTTCACTTTCCCCTCCTGTTATTCAAAAGCTTATACTTTATCCCCTTAAAAAATAAAAAATATTCATATGGGGGTACGGTGTAACAAAATGACCAAATTGCCCCTATCCTGTTCGTCTTCTCCCCAAAAACCTGCCATCCGCAGCCTCTCCTCGATCCCAACTTCGACTCCGTTTTCTCGACCTGCTCCCCTGCTCCTCCAGCACTCTTGCCGCCCCTCCATTTCGGTGACTGTAGGGAGGAGATCGGGGTGGACATGGGCGGAAAGGTGTGGCAAGGGCGAGGGTGAGGCAGCGGAGGAGGGCGAGGGCGTGCGTGGGCACGGACAGAGGAGTGCGTGAGGGCGAGCGCGAGGCGGCGGAGTAATGGGAGGCGGCGCGGCCGAGGATCTCGGAGGGGAAGGAAGAGGAAGATTAGGATTTCGGAGGTATTTTGGGTATAAAAAATAGGATATAAACGGAACCCTAACGGAACATTGATGGCGGGGGGCGAAGTGAACGTTTTTCATTTTTTAAGGGGGCAAAGTGTAGATTTTTGAATGACAGATGGAAAAAGTGAAAAAGCGAGTTTTGACAAGAAATTTTTTTGTAATTTAATCTTTTTTTAATATTAAAAATCCAAAAGGACTTTGTAAATTCTTGAATACTTGGATACGAGAGTAGTTATATTTACACCTTTATATAGAGCGTACATATATATGGCTAGCATTATTTCTAGTAAGCTTAATTACTATGTAATCTACTTCTCAATAGCCATAAGTGATCTTATCACTTCTCGATGTTTTTATTACAAATCGAATGGAGGTTAGTAAACCTGAGGCACCTCTAAATGAGGGGTTGTAGGAATTAAAATTCCTTTCTGATTGTAGACTTAACATTTCTCATCTAAAAATAGTTTTAACGCACTCTATTCACATGCATGATGAATATTAATTAAATCATATTTTGTACACTGATTGAAAAGACAATAATTAAAAGTTAGCAAACATAATAAACAAGAATATTTTCCATAAAATGATGGATGTGAGATTTGGACTCAATACTTTTTAAAAAAGAAGAGGTTTAGGAACGACTGAGACACCATCTTTTCTAAAAAATCAATCCGACAAGAAACAGACTCAAAATTAACCTTAAGAATACAGTGCAATTGTTTTACTAATTAACACTTGTACAAGAATTAAGTGTTATTAACTGTAATTCAATAACACAATAAGCACTTCCTGAAAGAATATGAAGCTAACATGAATTTTAGTTGATTTTTCTCTCTCTCTCCTCCTCTTTTTTTAAATTTTTTTTTTTTAGAACATTCATCCAAAATAGGAATACTTGTGCAATTATTAAATCTTTGAGGAATTATTTTATATCCTGTTGACACTCCTCGTTCTAGAGCTGTTTTTTTTTTTTTGAGAGAAAGGTAGTTCGCTACCCGCTTCGTTTATTTCTTTTAGAAATAAACTTAGCTGGAAATGTGAATCAACTAGGATTCGAACTCGGGACCTCGTTCTAGAGCTGTTGAACTACTAAGTGGGGGGTTTTGGGGATCTAATATAATTAATTACTTGAATTAATTCTTAATGTGTACCCATTCAATAGTTGCATGGAAATGTTAAAATTAAGGTTACCACAATTGAAAAGTACTACAGCATCTAGAATCTCAGAAGGTTACTACAATAGAAAAGTTCTTAAGAAACAAAATCAGTAGGTGGCTACTGTGGTGAATCGTTGATCGACTAATTAATAATTTCTCGTCCTTAACTTCGCAAAAAATGAGTACTTAGTGGTTGGCTTAATAAAATTGAGATTAAATTAACTTATTTTTCTGTAGGGAAGCAAAACAGATCAGTCAATGAAATGGTGAGAAGTTTAGTACTTGAATATTAGGTGATACAATGATGTGGTTTGGAAGGAAATTAAATATGTAAAATACAAAAAGAATTAATAAAAATGATAATTGTCACTAGCAGAGTACTGGTACAATTCTAGTTTATAGAGATTCTGACTGTATGTTAGTTGAATGACAAATTTTTTTTTTTCCTTTCCAACCCACTAATTTATATGATTTATTTCACTAATAATACACATAGATCGAGTCTACGCGATTAATCAATGTACAAATGAGCCCTAGTCATGCCGTTGTTGTTACATAATAGTGCCCCGACTTTAATTAGCAACTTAAGCTTTTAGTTAATAATAACTATTTCATATTGGTATCAGAGCAAAAGGTTATTAGCATACAAATTTATTAGATCTGATCATAGTTTTATTGGATCTGTCGAATATTAAATTGACTCCGTTAATATCACTTTCGAAATTCTAAATTTCTGACAATTACTTGGTAGATCTTTGACACTCTAACCGCCATATAATCAAACTGCTAGTCTTCTCCAACACCCTCGGAGTACTAGTTTGTCGGTTGCGCAAAACAAAACACCAAAAAATGTCTAACTTCAAAATTTTCATTTTTCTCTTTCAGTATTCAACCTTCACCAGGCCAAATCGTGATCAGAACTAGAAGGGTGTACATGGTTTGGTTCGAAACCAAAACCAAACCAAATAATACTATTTGATTTGGTTTATATGATTTTCGGTTCGGTTCAGTTCAGTTTTCAAATTTACTAAAATTTAATTTTCAATTTTGATTCTGTTTGAGCACACTTCTTACCGAACCAAACCAAAAACCAAATAGTAATATTTTTTTACACTTTTTCTCTAAACCGAACCGAAAGATTAAATTTTTTCACACTTTTTAATTCTCTGATCCATTCTTTCTTTTGATCTTTAAGATTTTCCTATAAAGCAAAAAAAAATTAATTTTTTTTACAAAATATACTTAATTTGGAATTTTGTTAGGGTCCACAAAGAAAAATCGTGTTCGGTTCAAACCGAATCGGATATTAGCTAGAACCGCTAGATTCGTATTAGTGTTTGGGCCTGACCAAGACCCAATTTTCGAACAGCATATTTTGCATGTCTAAACCTGGACCCGGTTCTAAATTGTATATTAATTTGGACCTTAAAAAGAAAAAAAGGAAAAAATAATTGCATATCTGAACCACCCAACCCCCTTCTCTTTTTTTTTTTTCTAATTTTTTTAATTTTATTTTGACCCCCTCTTCTCCTTTGGAAGTATAAGGCCCAAGTTGATTATTATTCAAAGAACCAGCTCATTTGCTACTATTCTATATACATATATAAATAAATATAAAAAAAAAAGAAAAGACAATCATAATAAGTTGACTAAGCCATAACTTAACCAACTAATTAATATGTTTGTGAAGAATCAATCCAACCCCGAATCTCGGTTCGTAGTACAAATGACTGGCGAAATCTGAACCGGTCTAGCCGAATGAGCTTGTTCAATTCCTGCAACGCGACTACGATCGAATTTAGTACATTGCAGATCTTGGAAAACGATTATCGGTAATTAAAGCTCATTCGCAAGTGTCAAACGTGACCTAAGCAATTTTCAACTAATGTACTAAGTCTTAAGTAAGAACATCGATGTGAATCACGTCTTAATATGAATTTATTCATTTGATTAGGATAGATCAAGGAGGCTAAGCAAATAGTAATTAAGGTACTAAGCAATGAGATCATCAGATCATAGTAAGCTTAGCTACCATGATCATCAATTTTATATCTCCGTTATTTAATAACAAGATATTAGTAAAAATATTATTATCACGTTAATACCTGATTAAGTTTATGCATAAATGTAGTCGGGAAAACTTCAAGACATAAGAATATTAGTTTCATATTACATAAAAACAATAATTTTGCGCTAGCTGTGTATAACATGTAAGAGTTTCTCTATTTACTGACCTTTTCAAGCTATAATTAGGTTACTCCGAACCCTTAAACATAATTAACCTATTTTGATGGTGTTTACGTTACCTTTTCTATTAGAAATTAGACAATAATCAAATAAAAAGAGAATACGGAATCAGCAAAATGGTATCACCATGCAATACGATACAACTGGTTCGATATATAACTCTTATGCATATGAGCATAAATAAGTTTTAACGTTTTGTGCACTCTTTTTGAGAAGTTTAAAAGTTTTACCAATACACTGATTTATAAAGGTATAAATTCTAGCGTACACGTTATTCGGAGATGGATTTATTAAGCCTGATCATTTTCTACTGACTATTTTTTATCGAATTCAATGAATCTGATCTGTCACAATTATTCGACTCTCTTAATGCTACTTTTTAAGTTCTATTTTTCTATGACGCACTAACCACCGCGTAATCAAATTGCCTGTACTCTTCGCAATATCAATTCATCAATTGCTCAAAGAAAATGTCACAAAGTATCAACTTCAATATTAATTGCCACCTGACTTGTGCTTTTCAGCATTCAACCACCAATTCCGTATCCCATTAATGTATCCAAATTAATTTGGAAATTTTGTTAAGTTTGATGAAAAATCGACTCAAATCAAACCAGATCAAATTGTACCTAGAATTGTTGTTTCAGACAATTAATGCAATATGCTCAAACTTGAACTCTATTTGAAAATACAGAACTACAGATTACAATTATATAGGAACCTACATACAATCATACTCCCAATTAAGTTGACTAAGCCAAGATCTAACCAAGTAATATGTTTGTGAAAGATAAATCCAACCCTAAATAGCGGTTTATGTGAGAAACAATTGGCGAAATCTGAACCGGTCCATCCGACCAAGCTTGTTGATCGATTCCTGCGACACAGCTACAATCAGAGCTAACTTGCAGATTGGAAAATTAATCTTGCACTTTAGCTCATTCACAAGTGTCATATCGTGACATAAGCTAACTGGAAGATAACAATGGTCATCCAATTAAATTTTATTGTGCTTATAAGTCGCGTAAGAACACTGCTGTTACCATGAGGTCTTAATATGTATTTAATTTAATTATTCGGTTAATTAGGTTAGATCAGCTAGGCTGAGTAAATACAAATTAACTAACGCATTAAGCAGTGAGATCATTATATATATATATGAAACTAGGTCTACTGTTAGAATTCCTTGCTTGGCCCTAATTAAGAAGTCTAATTAGCCATTTCTTTGTCATCTAATAAAATACTAATAGATGAATTATCACGCCAGAGAAAATTAATCCAAATGGTATATATTTTCTAACCTGCTGAGAGTATTAGTCCCGGTATTAGATAAAATATGAATTTGGGCCTATATATATAATGTGCAGAAGTTGTTCAATAATAGTTTGTTGGACCCAAACCACATACGGGCCTAAAATACTTAAGCCTAGTTATCATTAACAGAGTGTGAGGCCTCATATAATCTATGAACGTCCTAGAGGTTGCTCCCACCAAATGATGTAGTATTTTGCCCCGCATAGCACTTATTACTCACACTTTCGGCTGGTATATATTCGGCTCTGATAGCAATTGTAACGATCCGATCCGTTGGCAATAATAACTCGTTGGGCCCAAACCACTAGCTCAAAATGCGTAAGCTCAGTTATTATTATTAGGGTGTTAGGCTTCATATAATTAAATCAGAATTATTTTTCCATCTTATGTGGGATTATTGGAATGTTACAATCTCTGTTTGCAGTAGCTTAGTCTTATTAAAAACATGTTCTTTATTGCAATAAAAATCAAGAGATTGAAGGGTTAATTAAGCTATACTACAGCTAAATTAATCTATATATAAATATTTTATTGTAGATAATATTTTTTTTTCTTCTGTAAATTGATTATTTTTTCATTCTAGACTCTAGTATACGTATGTACACACCGCTGGAAAAAAGATCCTGTACGTAGACCAATTAATTTGTTTTCTTCAAGCCAAATTATATGAGAAAAATACCTAGCCATCACAAATGACCAAGAACATCTGGTAACAGTGAATCTATTATAGTACCAATCACTATCCGCGGGCTTTATTATGCATGTGTGGTAAAATTCACAGTCGTTCCTTCTAGGCTTCACCTTTGACCTTTCTTTGTTAATTAGTCCTCTTCTCAGTCTCATGGGAGAAACTATTGCCTGCACCCGGTGTACATATGCACCGTACTAAGTCCTAACGGTCAATATCTTAAAATCCAAATCCAATCTAATAGATGTGATCTACATCATCTTTAATTACAGGGTCTGTAAACTTAGTAGACACCAGGTACGTAGCCTCGATACAAGGACTAGCTAGGTCTTTTAAATATCATAAAATATATCTAATAAGCTAGATTTTGATCTTGATATCTCTATTGTGGGATTTTAGAGGTGCGGCGTATGAAATGCACTTATGCACTCGTTGCAAGCAATAATTTCTCATGTTGCGGCCCCTCGCAACCTCTCCTTTGTTCAAGATATTAATGGCTATATATATATGGCTAAATTGTGTGGCAACTCCTACCACAAATGTAGTGATTCATAGAAATAGGAACTTATAAAGTGTATGTGTGTTTGTTTCTTTGTTTTCATTCAATATATACATGGATCGAGAGGCGAGGGGGCCGCCGATGAAGGTGAGGGTCATCGTGACGAAGTTCGTGGAGGCGGACGCCGTGCAGTTCAAGTCGGTCGTGCAGAGGCTCACCGGGAAGGACTCGGCGGTCGCGTTCGAGGATTGTATCGTTCGAGCCGATCCGGAGGACGAGGGCCGAAGGCGAAAGCAGCCCAAGTCCGAGGATTTGGTGCAAGGAGGGGTGTTTGTGGAGTTGTTGCCCACCTTGGAGGAGTTGTTTGAGTTGGTAAGAAGTTAGAATAAATTCGGGGGTTTGAGGTTTCGAACCTCTTCTTATTTCTTGTAGTAGAGGCTTAGAAATATAATTGTGTTGATACGTTTAATTATTTGAAGTAGATATATAGAGGTGGAAGAATAGGAAGGAGAAAATGTCTAGAGACCCCTCACCTATTGTGCTTCCTGAAATTTCTCCTCAGCTTCAATTAAAAAAGTTCAAAAGTTGATAAAATTATAGTAATTCAAAAAAATTAAAGTTGAAAGGACTGTTTCAGAATGGCTAATACATTAGGGGGTCGATCTCCATAAATTTTTACCGTAGATACATAACGTTTTTGCTTTTTTTTTTTCTTTTTATTTCTTTGGGGGGTGTTTTTGCCCCTCTTTGGGCTAGTATTGGTGCATGGTGACATGCATGCATAATGGGACTGATTATTATCTAATTTTTTGATTCTTTGTCATGATTTAACCTAATGATAAATTGGAGTTCTTTTTGAAAAGTAAATTAACTGTTGTGATTCATGAGACATTTTCCTCTCTTCATGAATAGCGAATGGAAGCATCAATTAATGCATCATGGCTCTACTAACTGAATATGGCCGCTTCAACGTCGATTTCCCATTAAGTATTAATATTTTTACTGAGCTCTTAGTAAATTAAGAAAAAAAAAATTTGAAGCTTCTGCTCCATGACCAGCTAGGAGTAGGACAAAAAAAACTCACAAATATATTTGGTGTTTTCAATTCTGTTGCAGGAACAAATTATCTACCGTAGATTAATATTGTACATTTTATCGTACTACTATTTAAATATTATTTTATCAAACAGTATTATACCCTATAGTGAGGCTAAGCCTTACCGATTCAGCCCAAAAAGAAAAGAAATACAGAACGTGATTTTGAAAACTTTCTAAAATTATGATATTATATTGAATTATTCTTTAGCTATACATGTATATTTTATTGAGCTACGAACCAGTAGTTAATTCAGCTCGTTGTTACCTTCCATCTCTAGGCTATAGCTCTGGAGTTATATTTTTTTTGAGAAAAGGATAGTATACAATCCGCTTCATTCAATAAAAAAATAAATATTGCATCGAGGGGACAGCTAGAGCCTCACATATGTATGATAGGATCCTTGCTGATCTTTCTTCTTTACCCTTTCACCTCCCCAGGTAGAAGAGCTTTGATTTGTCTCTATTTACTTTTAAACCCGAGGCCCATTCAAAAAAATGCTCTATATGAAGTGCAAGTTTTTGAGGTATTTATCTTCACCTCACAAAAAAGGATCTACCATTAGCATATTGAATGATAGTGATTATACAACTTCCATTGGCTCCATCCCTCTAAGGAGATTATTTCTTTTCGCATGAACACTTTGCCGTCAAGACGAATAGGAAGGGGGATAAGGGATCCCCCGGTCGCATACCCCTCGTGGATTTCATCCGTTTAGTTGGGGTTCCGTTTATTAAGATTGAGATCGTATATATATAGTATTGGCTATACATTGTTCGATCCATTCTCGTCATTTTTTTTCTTCCCCAAAACCTGACCAAAACATGATTTTCTTTAAGAATGACTATTTAATTCTGTTGAATACTTTGTCAAAGTCCGCCTTAACTCCTACCATCTCTATCGCAGTCCTGATGCACCACATCACCAGTTTGCTAACTATTATGAAGGAGTTCGAGATGAATAGACCCTTTAGGAAGACTGACTGAGATGGAGAAATTAATGTTGGCTAGCACTTTTTGATCTTCATTTATGAGACTAATAGGTCGGTAGTCGTTGGCATAATTGATTGTCCCTTCTCATTTAGGTTATAGGTCTAGGGTTAAAATCATGTTTTGGGCATGAATCTAGTGCGCGTGAACGGTGGAGCTCTTGCCATCAAATTTGCTAGGTTTTTTTTTGTTGTATTGCCTTAAAAACAAATGGAATTTAAGACCAAATTAACATATATGTACTTAATCTTTCTCCCTCATCTGAGATTTTTTTTTCCATGTGACATACAAATATTAGGCCTTTGTAGCCTCTTCATGTTTGGTTTGGGCTTGTAGCAGGGCTTCTAGTTTAATTGGGTTGTAGGTTTAAAGGCCTACGGATAGGATTAAAAAATAAAAATAAAAATAAAAAAAGTTGAAAGGGCGGGACATTACATTACTCATTCAAAAGGTGGTTTTTTTTTTTTTTTTTTTGGGTGATATGGCCGGCAGGCCTGACTGGTAGGATTCCTCATCCTTTCCTACCCCACGCACTCGGAAAACTCACCTTAGAGATGCCAAAGATTAAATTTTCGAAAATACATACATAGGGGGTCGAACTTCCAACCTGAAAAATACCCCCCAACTTACAACACATCACTTGCAGTAGCAGGTATGTGTTAACATAGTAGTTAATCTATTTAAGCCGTTAAAAGAGTAAAATTGTTAATATTTGAGTTTTATAAATTGTTAGACTAAAAATTCTAATATCACTTTGAAAGATGTTTTTTTTTTTTAGAACTTTAAAAAGAGATTAATATGCAATTTTCATTGTACTACTGGATATGAATGTGAGTAGATCGATCTACTATGCAATTTTCCACGCTAGCATATACAGCCACAAAAAAATTGTAGAAAATGCCAGTGAATATGACATTATTTATTTCTCGAGAAAAAGAATATGTGGCATTAAACACAGATTTTATTTTTGATTAAACGTGTTGTTTAGGTCGTTAATGTACATGGGTCCGAAAAATGAATAAGCAAAATAAGGTCCTTTAGAGCTCGTTATCTAACACTATCGGATAAAAAGTAATAGGGAAAATTATATAGAATTATACTTCGTTTTTCGGTGAGACAATAGATCAAATTATCCTGTAACCAAAATATTGGCGCCATCTGCATAATAAGGTATCTTTTACGAAAATAGAGTAAATGTTTTATTCATCACATTTTCTCATTATACGGTATCTGTACAAATTTTGTCTATTGCAAGATGGTACCACTCTCCAACACACAACATACATTTAACTTGTAAAACTTCTCCAAATGTTCTCCCAAATTTTTTTTTTTTTTAATTGTAATCGAGCTCTACTTCTGATAAAATCTACGGATTTTTTATTAAAAAAAAAACACTTTTCACAAATCATATCACTCTTCTTGAATGTTCATTTACGGTTGCAATTTGCCTATGGCCATATGCACAAAAGATTTTTACGCACAGAGCAATTCTACCACTCATGATCAATAAATTGCATCTCGCGGCATGAATGAATTTTGGTATGCACAGAATTGCGCCCAATATTATTTCCAACGAAATATATATATGAGACCGTAACTTCTCATGTATATGCATGCACCAATAACTTAACTAGCACAAAATTCAACTGCAGTTTGCGTAATTAATCAACGAAAACAAGGCCAAACAACAGACCATTTAATTTGACAAAAATCATGCACATGTAACCTAGCTATTACGTACTCCATCAAAACCTTAGTTACTAAGTCTTTGAGGTATAAGGTTTTGAGTAGTATACAATTTAGACAAGGATATGTAAAGTTAATATATTGTAATCCTTAGGTGGACCATTTCAAAAGTTCCCAAGGAGACCAAATTTGGTCCATGCATGTCCTATTTCGAAAATAATAATAATGGAAAAAAGAGAGTTCGTGCTCGAGACCAACATGTCGCGTAGATGATCACCTGGATCCACTAAAGATGTTGACCATGCATGTTACCTTTCCCCGTACGTAGACATTTCGCGACTTAGACACGTGGATATTTTGCCCTATGACATAAGGGATGGTGGAAAAGGTGAATTAAAGGAGATTGGATAGGGAGACATATCTAAGGTGTGTCCCCATCTCCACGTATATACTTCGTTATCCATTATATTTATATACATATATGTTTGCTTTGGTCTTTTTGGTGACGTTCCTCTTAATTTTTACGCTCATATCTCACATGTGGTGATGTCTCTGTGTGACATGCATGAAACAGGTTATCTATCTACAAAAGCTTATATTGTCAAAGAAGTAGAATTAGATACTTTGTACATTTTGTTTAAAAAGATGTAATAAAATGGAAGATTTAATTTATTTGACAAGGAATAAATGGTATATAAGTTGGTTAAATATTCGAATAAAAAGTTCTTGATTCAGAAATTTATTCGCCCGGCCCCTAAAAAAAAAAAAACTTAACTCAGTAATTAATTTATCTGTCCTATACGTTATTTTGATTGCTAATATTGCACTATGCAAAAGTGTTTTACACATATTGATGTATCTTTAGTTATTTTTCAAGAAAATAAAGCATGTGATGGACGGTTGAAAAGACCATCTCCCTTTTAGAAAAATTAATTATTTGTGATCTTAATGAAATTACTGTAGCTTTCCCCTTCTTTTCAATACATGTTTTAACTTTTAAGGACTTATTATCCTCTTTCAGAATAGAATTGTAAGGAGAAAATTTCAAGAGCAGCTAAGAAATACAAGGACTTATAAAAGTTAATATTGGGAATATGGAATTTGAATCTGTTAGTCATAATTATGGTATTGGAAGAACAAAAAAAAAAAGAATTCCACCTTTAAATGAGTTTGGTCATAAGTCATTGTTTTAGGCCCACAAGAACAATATATGTGTCTTCCTCTCATCTTCCTATTAGCCCACATAGGCATTCTTCTTCTTTTTTTTCTTTTTTTCTTTTTTTTTGGGTGGAAAGATATGCTTAATTTTGACATAAAAAATTCCATGATATCATGCTTGAACAATACAAAAGTGATGAGGTACATATAATATTGCTATGGTTGGTAAACCCTCCTTTACTGTAGCTTCAAGACTAGAAGCTGGTATGAGCTTAATTTCCTAATTTGGGTTATTATTGCACCAAAGATATGTGTTACGATGAGCGTACAAATAGAAACGATAATGGCGAACGTAAAGTAGACAATCAACAAACAGAAAATAAAATGAATACAAAGATTTACATGAAAAAACCTTTGCAGGAAAAAAAAAATCATGGGCGAAGGAGGAGAGAGCTTCGCTATGAAAATAATATTCTGAAGATTACAAACGCTGCATCGCATCTAGGGCAAAAGAGGAGAAGAAAATTTCTTAATGAATTCTTCATTATCTGATCAGATCCATACTGCAGGGGCGGAGCCCTCCGCAAACCTCGGCGGATGTCAGTAGTGGGCTACGGGTTCGGGCCTATCGGTACGAGCCCTCCGCTAGCCACCACAGGCATCCTTTTTTCTTCACAATTTATTTTTTCAAAAACTCTGTCGCACCGTAAAATTGTCAACGAATCGAATTTCGAGTCCCCTCTAACAATATGTACATGTGGAAATGTTAGCTAGGTGCATGCCCATTTAGCTAGATGCCCATTTGTTCTTATAATTCAAAATAATGATTACTCCATGATATTATAAACAGGGGGACAGGCTCAAAGGGACCCATGCATACATGGTCCAAACCAAAATATGCATCTTTTTCAAAGCTCTCACTTTGTTACTATAAACAATGTGAGCTTTTGCTAATTTGGATCATTATTGCACCAAAACATATGGAAATGTTTGGTGCCATTTTGTTCTTCTGATTAAATATCAAATGATTACTTCTAAAGAAAATTAATATATACTTGATGGTACAAGCATATAAAGACTTATTTAGATGGTGCTCAATATATATTATAAGGAGGGCTGATCATCAGTTGGACCCACAGTCCAAACGCAAATATTCATCTTCTATGAAGCTCTCGCTGCATTACTACAAACTGCGAAACAACCGATTGTCTCTCTACCCACATGTCAAGGTTCGTGATCACTTTGTGATTCATTCTTGACATAGACTAATTAAATGAAAGAAAATTAAATGAGATTAAGAGCTTATCTGATAATATTTGAACTCAGAATTTCTTAACTTACAAAGCGGCTACATATATATAGAATAGTACGTATTCTCACGCATATTTTATATGGAATTCAATATAAGCAATGACATGCCACTATTAATTTCCATATATCATATATTTATATAAAGGAAAAAAGGGAACTATTTAGTGGTAAGCACGTGGAAATATGACAAACTTGGAAAGCACACAGTGTGATCTTAAGCTTTTCTAATTGGTAGGCTCCTACGCAATAGATAAGCTGATTCAGATCCATGATACTTGACTCCTAGTTGTTGGTTAATCCACTATACATCAAGTGATAAGAAGGATATGGGAACAAATTACGAAAAGCTTAAAACCTATCTACAACTATAGCCGTTTAGATAGAATATTATACTTAATCCTAGTTCATTGGATTTCTACAAAGTTTAGACAAGAATGACGGCGACGAAGACGATGAAGACGACGAGATTAATTTGTTAATTAATATGGTACACAAATTCATATAGCCATGATCATTACCTATATATATCATCACAAAAGATATTATGTCGGTCTAATATTTTGTTTAATTACCTACTATATATGCATAGATTTTCTAGTCCAACAATTTTGGTCAATTTTAAAAATATATAGAGATATATGTTCCACCTTTGTTAAACAATCACATTAGCATACATTAATGACCACTTAATTAGCATCTTCGAGAGACAAATAATCTTGGCTCTAAACCCTCTAGAATGTCTATTATTGACTCATAGGTCATTCAAAGTTCGTCGTTAATCACCGTGAATTCGATATATTCGTCGACGGTGATTGACAACCTTATAAAGGCATTCAAAATTTCTTTCTCGCTCAATGAAACATGCAATTAGTTCATAGAATGTGTTAGATTTTAGAAAGGTTGGGAATCTTCTAATGCCCGTTTCTAAAGATAAAGAAAGTAGTGGCTTTTCTTATTTTTTTTTAAAATTTTCTTTATCTTTTCTTTGTCTAAAGTAACTTCCATTGAACAATGGGCTAGGAATTGGGTCATTTGGGGTCAAATGGGGGCATGGGTTAATTCGGCGTCGTTGTAAAGATAACGTACGTAGGCTAACTATAAAGTGAGCCACGGCCACGAGTCGAGCACTACCCATATTGTACGTAAATTAAAACCATGTATATATTATATTATATATATTATATGGTATAAAAATCCCCTTCTAATAGACTCTAGGGGTAAGGCAAAGGCTACAAGGCAAATTAAGAAGCTCTCTCTCATCGATTTCTCATACAACTCCCACCCAAGTAAAGAAAGGAATTCCCATATATGAACTCAACTTAGTTTCCCTCTCCTCTTTGCATTCTCTTCTCCTCTTTAAATCTCTCCCTAATTCTCTCTCTAAATCTCCCTTTACATCTCTCTCTCTCTCTCTCTCTCTCTCTCTCATGGCCTCTTCCTTAATGTTGAAGCCAAGGACATTGCCCATTTTTCTACTGTTGTGTATTCTCTCCTCAGGTGATCATTATTCTTTGTTTCCTCTGTCTCATTCTCTTTCGTTGTTATGCTCTCTATTGCGGCTAAGTTGTTCTAAGTGCATGCTCAAATTAATGTCTCTTCAAAGCATCATTTATTTTCCTACTTCACGTCATTAAACATCCATTGTAACCAAATTTTCTTATTATATATAGAATAGTCGACAAGTGTATAATATTTTCTTTTCTTTTTTTCTTTTTAAAGAATTTGGGTTCATCCGGCGCGGCTTCGCGGTCGGAATAAACTACGGCCAAGTGGCCAACAATCTGCCCGAGCCGGAGCAGGTCCTCGCCCTGCTGACATCCCTAAAGATCGCGAAGACGCGCATCTACGACACGAACCCGCGCGTGCTCACCGCCTTCGCCAACTCCAGCATCGACATCGTCGTCACCGTCCCCAACGACGCGGTGGCGCTCGTCACCGACCCCCGCGAGGCCGCCGAGTGGGTCGCGACGAACGTGAAGCCCTACTACCCGGCCACGCGCATCACGGGGATCGCCGTGGGCAACGAGGTGTACACCACCGGCGACGCGGCGCTCATGACCAACCTCGTCCCCGCGATGCTCAGCCTCCGCTCGGCGCTCGCCGACATCGGATTGGATCAGTACATACATGTCTCGACGGCGAATTCGCTCGCCGTGCTTGCGAATTCGTATCCGCCGTCGCTCGGCGCCTTCCGGCCGGAGCTCGTGAACCTGATCGCGCCGTTCCTGAAGTTCCTGGAGGAGACCAACGCGCCCTTCTGGGTCAACGCATACCCCTACTTCGCCTACAAGGACGACTCGGAAAAGGTTCCTATCCATTTACATAAAACATTTGTACGTTTACTACAAAATTTATGGTTATAAATATATGTACGTATAAAAGACTCTGTTTATTATTTTAATTTGTATTGTTTTTGTAAATTTTGTAAATTAAGTTAACTATTAAAACAATTCATAACTTTTGGCGGGTAAAAAAGCATTCAGAATCATTAAATTTTTCCAAGTTGTTATTATATTTAGTAAGATTTCGAATTTAATTAAATAGAATAATATAAATAGTAAAAAAAAACAAAAGGTTAAAGAATTTCAACCAAAGGAAAATTATTGAGGGATTTATATATTAGGGGTAAAATGCTTTGGGTCCCACAAAATATGGTTAGTCTTTCTGAGTTGTTAATGTGTTGACACGTATTTATAAATTTTTTAGTAAATTTTAAATTAAAATTTTTGTATATTTTACCTAAAATTTATAATAGATTTTTTTTAAAGCGCGCACATGTCCTTTTCTGTATAGTCAGATTTTCGAACTTAAAACGTATAGCTGAGGAGAAACATATAGGCCTGGATCAACTACTCATTGTAATAGTGATACAATAAAAAAAAACCACTGTAGTTTCGTGAGATTTAGTTTAGTTGATCTATATATACACAAGTACATATATATAATCTTAAAAAAATGCTAATTAAGTTTACAAATAAAACGGATTATAATTTCTATAACCCCTCATCCAACAGCTGTAGAATTTAGTGTAGTAACCCCGTATAGAATTTAGTAAAAGAAAAAAAAAACTGATGACTTAAAAGGGACTGATGACTTTTAAATTAGCAAAGTTACAGAATTACAATCTAAAGTAGGTTGTAGACATGTCATTACTTTTTTTTTTTAAATGTTATTTATATAATTTTCAGATTTCACTGGACTACGTGCTGTTCAACCCGAACACCGGCACGGCGGACCCGAACACCGGCCTGCACTACGACAACATGCTGTACGCGCAGGTCGACGCCGTGTTGTTCGCGATGGCGAGGATGGGCATCGGGGCGGTGGAGGTGCGGGTGTCGGAGACCGGGTGGCCGTCGCGTGGGGACCCAAACGAGGTCGGGGCCACCGTCGACAACGCCCGCGCCTACAACCGCAACCTGCTGCTGCGCCAGGCGCGTGGCGAGGGCACTCCGCTGCGCCCCACGCAGCGCCTCGAGGTCTACCTCTTCGCGCTCTTCAACGAGGACCTCAAGCCCGGGCCGACGTCCGAGCGGAACTACGGGCTGTACCAGCCCGACGGCACCATGGCGTACAACGTCGGCCTCACGGCATTGACGGGGTCGGCCTCTGTTTCCCTCACGTCCTCCGCCGCCAGGGTATGTCAACTCTCGCATTCCGAAATGGCTGGCGCTTTCTTTCTGTTACGTGCGTCAGCCAATCAATTTTCACTTATTATGTGTGCCAACATATCAAACACATTACAGTATTTATATTTGTGTAAACTTTATAAAGATTTACCCTTTTTTTTCTTGGCAAATTTATAGTATTTATCTAAATTATAGCACATTTTGAAATTGGTACGCGATTTGTAAATTATAGTTTTAGTTCAGTTATGATCTATACAATTTTACCTTTTTAATTATTAACCTGTTTTATGGTAGCTTGTTTTTGAACATTTCTTGGCTTAAAATGTCAATCATTAGGTTATCTATTTAGGAAGGGTTTTAGAATAGCTTCTCTGCTAAGTCATTAAATACTTCTTCAAATACCTTTAAAAAAAGTATTTTTTAAAAAAATACTTTTTTCAGAAGCACTTGTCAAACTAAGCTATAATTATCAAACATCCAAAGATTGCACCTTGGTAGCTAGGGAAGCAAAAAAGCATTGGGCCGTAGAAGAACAAAAGCTATATTTTGAATATATTTTTGTAGCTTCAGTTAGACTCTAGCATATAAACGCTTTCATCATCTGTATTTACATAATTAAACAACATTTTTGCAGAAGTTCCAACTTATCAGAAAATTCAATACTCTCTTAGTAGTAATTATAATTAATGGAAGAGTAAAATATGGATATATACTATTCAGCCTAGTATATAATAAAATTTAGCCTATGATCTTAATGTTTCTAATAAATAAATTATATACTTAGGTTTATGTGGACATGGATTGGCGTAATTTTCCTAACATAATTGAACCATATAAGCCTTTAGTCCTGGAAATCCTTCTTTTAAATTAAAATGAACACTAATGCTTTTTGTTAAATAATGTGCAGGTTTTGGTTAAGGGCACCAATTTGAGTCACAACGGATTATACCGATGTAATTAATGGTCTAAGCTCTTGATTACCGAAATAAATAAATATTATTATAAATTTGTTTTTAAGCCAAAGCCAAAATAAATAACAAAGATTCTCAATTTTGCTTTTTTAACTTTGGTAACTACTCTGGTCGCATAATCAGTACATAAACAGAATGGGTATATTAATTGCATTACAGCTAACTATTCTTTTTGTGATGCAACAATTAATATCTTTTTTTTTTTTGAAAAAGAAAAAATCTTTTTCGAAATATATGTGTGATGCTGTGGTTCCCTACATCTCATTGAGCAGTGTGTGAACTTATAGTCACACTTTCTCAAGCTAAAGTGTTGATATTGGAACTTTATCAACTTAGTATATTCGATGCTTCTCATGAAAGATGGCATCTTGGAATGATAATGATATTACTTTAAGCATATTTATCACCGAAAGCATGCTATTCTTGATTCACTTAAATATATAGTAATTAAAGAGACATATATAATTTATCAACACAAATCTATATATATATTTTCTATATTTACTCAATTTTTTTTATATATACTCTATCAATTAATCAAGGTGCAGTTAAAGGAAGCATATATGAACTCATATTTGTATATATACTTTTTGAGTATAATGGGCTCATTTCATTATGACGCAGGAATTAAGGAGTGATTTTGGAGGCTTGTGGTGTTGGCTTTTGGTGTTCTCATTGACTTTCCAAGCTTTGGTGACAAGAAGAGCCATATAGGGAAAGGGAAATATTGGTTCCTTTTTCGCGAGAAAAGTGGACGCGTTAATTTCTCTGACTACTAGCATAGTTGATGTAAATATTCGTTCATCTAGGCATAGTTATTGATCGATTGATTCAAATATCTTTAGTTGAACCTTACTGTAGTAAATCTTCTGACGAGACTGTGCGACCGTATCGGCCTTAGAAAAGGGGGGAAAAAAATAAATAAATAAATAAATAAAAAGGAGAAGGAAAATGAGGAGCTAGCTTATGAACCATTCTTTCCAAGGTTCTCTTTACAAGGCCAAAGGACATGCAACATATTCAGGTAATGGACCCTTATCTCATTATCTTATCCTATAGGACAAGTCCCCCTTTATTTTTTTTTCCTATCATCCAATGGGAAAGGCCCTTTTGCTTCATGGCATTGTCCTATATGTTACATCCATTTCATTACAAAGTTAGAGCAAAGGGTCCATGAAACAAATCAACAAAGGGTTAAAGATCAAGGAGGGGATATATGTACATACACAGCTTTTATTATACAATCTTAAGGATGTTATGTGACCTTTCCTTTTGCCTTTTCTACTATTGCAGGAAAAGCAATGAAAAGTGAGGGGCCGTGCGCTTTGCTACGTGGAATGCACTGAAGATACTCCATGCATGCATGAATTAGATGTTTATTTTTCCCCCCCTTTTTTTCATTAACTTATTGATTATTAGGCCCTAGTTAATCAAGGTAGTTGATTTAAGGGTGTTATCATTGATGAGAAAGGAGGGGATAAGTGTATTATAATCGCGGGGGAAAGCGCGGGATAAGTGTATAACAAATGGAAAGGAATAGGCAAAGTCAAGTTTAGTTCGCTTTCTGCGGGATAACTTTATTCTCCGATCGAGAAAAACCGTCGGCATCGGGCCCTATTCCATGTGGTGGAGCTTTTGTGTGAACATGTAAGCGATTGATCGATACATTCCTCAATTGTGTATCATCTAAAGGTATCTTAAAAAAGAATTTGATTTAGTTTAAGCTTTTTCCCTTGCTAGCTGGTCCTTACATGGAAGCAATATGTGATCGCAACTGTTTGAGAAGAATATGTATAACTAACATTTATTTTCTTTGAAGCTTGTTAAGCTCTTCAAGTTATGAAGCTCTTTTTGTTTCTTGTTTAATTTAAGTGATATAACAACTTACGCGCACTGGCTGCTTCCTCACTCTGCTCTTTTCAGTTTACGTTTTTTTCTTCTTTTTTTTGCTCCTTTCTTTTGCTCTCTTTGGTTCTCGGAGGCTCTGACTGCTTTCATTTTATATGCTAAATTTATTTTTCTTAATGAATGAAGCAGGTAGCTAGCTTGCTACCTTTCCTCAAAAAAAAAAAAAAAAAAAACTTACGCGCACGGTAGAAAATGTCAAAATGGCACTAATAACTCGTTAACTTGAAGATCTTTTGTTTCTTGTTTTAAGTGATATAACAACTTACGCGCACTGTAGAAAATGTCAAAATGTCACTAATAACTCGTCGGGTCCAAACCACTGGCCCAAAATACTTAAATCTAGTTATTATAATTAGATATCATATTCTCTTATGTTCCAAATTGCTACTCTTTTTCTATCTAATATGGGACTATTGAAACATTACACTTTCGGAGTTAGCATTGCTAAGAGTTCTAAATTATTATTACTTTTGTATATTGTTGATGTGTTGATATACGCTAGTAATATTAGAACTCTTGAATAAGGCCATGGAGATAGCCTTAACATTAACCTGACACTCACGCGGGCCAGAGCTAGGCCCACACATAGATACGTATCTAACAATAGGCCCAAACCCACCAAAAAAGCAAGTCATATAATATGTGTAAATCCAATTTATATTATTTGGTGTTTCTAGAAAGAAAAACTTTGCCTATTGTGATTTTATATAATTGATTTTGAGGCCATTTTGCTCATTAATCTTTTTTGAGTATTTAAGCTAGTCGCCTGTAGTGAGAAAGCTAATAAACTTTGGCAACTTTTTTTTTCCGCCTTTCAAAATAAAACTTTTGGCTTCAACTTCTACTGCAGCTAAAAGCTATTAGTAAGTCATCTAGCTAGAGAATCGTAAACTTCAATTATGTTAGATCACCTTTGTACCCGGTCAGTCTCAAACTTGATTCTGCTTCTTCTTTTTTTGAGAAAAAAGATAGCATGCTACCCGCTTCATTCAATAAGAGTATGAACTAGGCTATATTAGTGAGGCAACAGGATCTCGGAAAGAGAGGCAAAAGAGGGAGAGAGAGAAACAACAAACAGCAGACCCAAAAAAAAAAAAATTCAAAAACAAAAATAAAACTTACAGTTTGAGAAATGTGATATATCAACTGCCTTCAGCTACAGTGATCTTTCCAAAACTGTCTTAATTTACGAATTTCGCTTAGGATGTAGTCTATATTGTTTTTCAAATTTTGAAATATTCTGTTATTTCTCTCCAGCCATACGACCCACCAGACCGCGGTAAGCGTCAGAAGGTTTTTCCTCCTGTTTGTATTATATATCCATCTGCATTCAACATACTTCCCAAAGATATCTAGTCGTCGTGTTGCTTAAAATAGCATCAGGATTAGGTAGGAGACAGAAGAGCAGATATTTGACACAAACACACTTCATGAATAGATGGTCTATTGTCTCGAATTCAACAGCACAGAGCACACAGTTTTGTTCTCCTTGCCAACTCTTTTTTTGTAGATTATCAGCTGTAAGTACTTTTTTTCTCAATACAAGTCAAGATCTTAACTTTTTCTGGTATCTTCAGCTTCTAAATCTGTGAGGTGGTTCGGTCTATAACTTGATTCTGCTTTTAGTTACAAACATCTATAGGAGATTGCTTTGCTTAGAAATTAATAGGAGATTCTAAGCCCCAGTTTGAAACTTTTAGTTCTGTTGATGATAGCTGCCATTGGAAAGGTGTGACCAGTTTTTGAGTCGGAAGGATTAACAAAAGAGAGAGAGAGAAAAAAAAAACTTCTCGGGCTTTTTCAACTAGTTTGATGTCCATGCAGCCCAAAGAAGCCCAAAAAAAAAAAGAAAAAAAGAAAACTTCTCGGGCTTTTTCAACTAGTTTGATGTCCATGCAGCCCAAAGAAGCCCAAAATATTATTTAGTTTCCATAACAGTGGTGCTCGACCATTCTATTCAGGATATGTTTGTTTCACCGAAAGTGGAGAGTGGTGATGTGGTTTTCGATCATAAATGTTCATTTTTTTTGTTTAGTTTATTGTAGCTTCACTTTCGATCGAAACTCAAACTCTCCAAAAAACTGTAATTGACTTCGATCCATTCCAGACTGAAGTCAATTTTTGAAAAAAAAATAAAAAAAATATTAATTTATCTCTCATGTCTCCAGCTTTTATGCTACTCTTTTTTGGCCAAAAAAAAAGCAAAACTGAAGAAACTTCAATTCCACACCTATATAGATAAACAACGGAAGAAAAATAATTTTCGCCTGAACTCTAGTTCATCCGAAGATCTACTTCAACCTGAACTTCACCCTTGGTGAAGCATAGTGTTCTTACGTATAGAAAAATAGTTACCTTATTAAATAATTTAAAAATAGTTTATAAAGCAGTCCAACCCTTTAAACTAGATAAATAAAGAATCATTTTGAATCATTTGAACTGGCAGTTCAGCCATCGAACCGGTGAATCGATCCGGTTTTACTTGTACCAACAGGATTTTTTTTTTTAATCAAGTTATACTAAAATTCAACAGCTTATAATCAACTTAGCTAATTTTATATTTTATTAGCATAGATTAGTCTTATAAAAGTAAAACATGAAAATCTATATCTACTTAACTTGCTCTAAAGATTAATATTTTATATTTCAATACGATGATGA